>JAMPIV010013857.1:0-600000 GCA_024509875.1 Oreohelix idahoensis | reverse complement strand
TTTGAATCATTGTCTACCAAAACTAGCTTACTCTAGTTTGATATCATGTGTTATTATTACTGTTATTATTTTTGTTGTTTTTTATTATTTTCACATATACTGCAGCTATCATCATATCTCCGTTTTATTTCATCATAATGAAGACTTGTGTAAAAATATTGAATTGTGGTCACACGAAATGTCATAGATTTTCACAAACGACAGTAGCGCGCAAGGAAAAACAGTTCATGTATAGTAATGTATACTGTCTATTAGAGACTTCTTTCTCCCCGATACGGGCAATAGTGCCGTTGTGTCGACACATTGTTTCGATCACTGAGCCGACTGTCTCGAAACAGCGGAGTGTGTCGATTTGCCCACCTCTACTGTGAACTACACTAGGCAATAAATATTTGCTCAATCATAAATATTTGAAAACTTTATTTAAAGACACAGACTCGTGCACTGCTACTGTAGAGTCTCAGATAAACGTTTATTTATGTATCTATATTATCTATTCCTATGCCGACTGTCGATAGCGATTACGTCTCTTTACTGTATATAGTCTCCAGTGTTTCAATTAGATGGATTTTCATGGTGCTCACGTGCCGTCAGGTTATTGTTTCTACGCACTTCTCTTTGTGTCATCCTGGTCAAGATAATTTGAATTTATTAGTTGTCACCAGGTTCTCATAACACCTGCAACGTTCTGAATGCCTACGCAGTATCTTAACTGATTAATTGACGGCTTGTGTCTGTTTCTGCGTTGACTTCCAGGGTACGTTAAAAACAATGGGAGCGAGACATGGACTTACATCTATAGCTAATATACACACAATTGAGTGTTAGTGCGGTGAAAGTATAGTTTCTGATGAGCTCTGGCGTTACTATAAAGATAATAGGTACACATATCGGTTGCATTCTAGTGTTAGTATGTTAATAATATACAAATCTGATGAGCTATAGTGCGAGTATGGTAAAAGTATAGGTCTATCATGAGCTTTGGTGTTAGAACGGTGACAGTTCATATCTCTAGTGACTCTGGTGATAGTGTGGTAATTGTATACCTCTCTGACACACTCTGGTGTTAGTATGTTGATAGAATACATCTCTTATGCACCTTAGTGTTACTATGGTGACAGTACACATCTCTAATGCGCTCTACTTTTAATCTCTTGTTTAAGTAACCATTTTTAGGCTTATTAGATTTAGACTTTTATGCTGCACATCTTAAATACTTATCCAAATCTCGTATCAATGCATTCCATGGCCTTCTATATATCTGTCAGCATATAACCTCAATTCAGGTACATATCAGCTTTCCAGATATCTGAATGACTTTTTAGAGAAAGGGTATTTTCATAATGAAAGCTGACTTCTCTTGAGATTCATTGGTTCTGTTTTACACGATGGAAAAGGTGATAATACCTTCTTCTAATGAACTACTCAAATTTGCAGAGAATTATGTTATTTTTATTATCGAGCGCACCTAGAAATATATATTTCCTTAAGCTTCCATGCCCAGCGAGAAAACTAATTTATACAGTGATGAAACCTTTTGGCACCACTGAAAAGAGTGCATGAAAGGTCATTTTGTTACGTGCCTATTGCATGTTTGCTGTAATTTCTCATCTGCGGTTGCACTAGAAGAAACACGGTTGATTGATCACTTTATTTATAGCTCACGATAGGAGACTTTCAACTTGTATGGGTTTGTCCCTAATAAAACTGTCATTCATTCTGTCAGACCTAAACGGGACTTGAATAACTTTCTCATTCTGATGTTCAGATTAGCAAATGATTTCGCTCGCAGCTGGTCTAAATTGATTTTGTTTGTAAGATGGATTGAGTTCTGAAAGTTCCATTTATTTGTCATATTAGGAAGAATAATAAAATCCCAGAGGAATGAATCTTGAAAGGGAATACAAGCTGTGAGAAGGAACTTTAGAAGAAAATCATAAAGTATGACCAAAAAAATTTTTTTAATGAAATAGTAAGAAGATCAATACTTTATTTCTTAAGTCAAAGGATATGGTAAACTATCAAGAGAAAAACACTGGCACCAACACTAAATAACACAGAAACAATGAGAGTAAAGAACACATAAATAATGACAACAGAGAACAGAGAAACCCTGACAATAGAGAACATTGAAATACTGACTTTAAAGAACACAAACACATTTAAAAAAAACACAGAAACACATAAAGTAAAGAACAATTCAAATGAAGAACACAGAAAAACATGTTAAAAAGAACAACGAAAATGAAGAGCACAGAAACACAGCCAATACAAAACACTTAAACTACAGGTGAAATGATCAAAATGTGGGTTTTGAGGTATCAATTAAAGAGAATCAGGGATAGCGAGTTTGAGCATGATCAAATTTGAGAGAAGACTAGAAATCAATCACGTAACTGAGAGACAACTAAATTCCAGTTTAAGTTAATCGCAATTTTTACCACACAGTGAAGACACCTGTTGACAGTATTGTAGTAAAGTAAATCTGTGTGACACCCCGCTCAAATTTCCCCGCTTGAAAATTAACTAACGTACTCCTAAAATCTATTAATAACTACCGCATTTGAAATTTGTCTCAAGGCCACCGTAAAATCAACCGCCAACAATTTGACTAAAGAATTTGAATTTTTCTACTACACCAAGTTAAAAAGGTTACTACCCCCAAACCCCCCCCCCCCCCCTAATATTTATTAACGAACGGCGTAAAAATTAACAACCAATCGGATTGTTACCTCGTTTTATAGTGACGATGAAAATTTTGGTTGGAGTGAGAAAAATGTCTAATATGTGTTTTTAACAAAAATTAAATAATTTATCCCTCAAAAACAAAAGAGAATTAAAAGGAAAGAGATATCTGGAATTGTAGCGCTGATATTGATTAACATAATACCATAAAGATTTCCCATTAATAAAACTATCTTGACGTAGAACCATTTATTTTGTTAATATTTTCAGTTCGGGAAAAAGCACAATTAATTACTTAAAAATTACACAGATGAAAACGGGGAGAAATAAATAAAGGAAACCTATAGGGGTAGATAGAAGACAGCTGGCCGTTTAATAATCAATTTTGATATTAAAAATCGGTCTATAAATAATTGAGATATATAATATATACTGTAAATAAAATCATACGAGCGAACACACTGAACAACGCACAATGTTTATGGTCCAAAATTAGTTAGATTTTTTGACGCGTCTTTTGATTGGCTGGTTGGAATTGATAACTTTTAACCCTGCTTGAATAAGTCCGCCATTTGAGAAAAACTTAAGCACAGACAGGTTGAGAGCAGATGCAAAGCGTTGGTGACAAATGCCTTTGTTGTCTGGACGACACAGCAGTCTGGAATTGAGCCATTTACTGCTAGTCAATCCTGTTATTGTGTGATTATTCTTTACTTGCGGTAAGATAAATAAGTATTAGTATTTCATTGGCTTGTAACTGGCCACAGATTGTGCGCCATATTTTGTTGTTCGACATTGCCAGTTGGAAGAGGTTACGACAGCCTAAGTAGGAAGTGCCTAAGCAGACTTAGAGGGAAGTGAAACTAATTTGTGTTTGAATACTGCCATAAAATCTTACGACTGTAAGTCCAGAGGCCACTAGCAATCTTCTGCAGTGCCACAGTGTTCTAATGACACATGAAAACATACCTAGGATGTTGAACAAAAGATTTAACAGGTCACAAGAAGAAAATTGTATACCGCAGCTGATTTTAGGGAGGACAATCAATGCTTAAGGTGACAGGGGCGTTGCAGCCATATGGGAAGAAGAATGTAAACACAGGACGGAGTGAAGTCAAAGAAAATAGGGTCTGGTGCAAATGGTTCGCACACGTGACTGACCCCAGAAAATCTTAGTATTGATTAGTTGTGGAATTGTTATAGCCAGCATATAAAAGGGAGGGAATGTCCTTCTTTTTCAGGGTTATATTGCCTATTACTTAGTGGTGGCAGGAAACCTGGTGCAGGCAGACCTTGTGTACATTGAAGCCTCAGTAAAGCTGCATGCTGCATCTGTGGTCAGAAGACAACTCTTGTGTTGACCTTGCATACTCTACAGTCATCCACCTCAGACAGGCTGTCAGGTCAAGTCCCTTTAAATGGGCATATGAGATCTCATGTTAACAATTTCCACAACCAGAACAGAAATTCCAGTGGGCGTGATGATACCAACAGACCCTCACATAATTAACTATTAGTTATAGAAATAACTAAATCAGACTGTGGGATACACATACAGTGACACTTTAATATACCAGTTATGGACAAAGGGTCCTCTTTATTTATTTATATGTTGTAAATAAAATTTTCTTGAATTGAAAACATTCCTGTCCCAAAAGAATTGAGGTACAGGAAAATAAAAAATTGTAATATATTAATATAACTTTACCAACAGTCTTACTTACTTCACTTTTATTGAGTTAAATTTATGTTTGACTGTCGCATAGAGATTATGATCAATAAATTTTCTATATTTCCTTTCTTTTTCTACCCGTGTCCTCCACTTTATTATCGCTCTTTTATCCTTTTCCTGTGTTTTTCGCATTCGTACGTTTGCGATTATAAACATTATTTTCTTTCCCATTCTCACTTTACCGTTTTTCTTTCTCATACTGATACACATTCTATTACGTAGATGTCAGGCTCTGGAGGTTATTGCGTTGTAGACGTAAACTGTGAATATTCATCTATCTCAGACATAGGGCAGACATATCGTCTGCATCTTCACCTGTCACAACGTAGTTTCATCGACTGAGTGCTCAGGTGAGGTGTGAAACCCGACATCTGCACGGCGCAGAATGAGACATTTGTCTGGTAGTTTCCTCTGTCACGGCACTCGGGGCCAGTTTCGCTAGCAGTGAGGTGTCTAAGACGCGTTTGGCATGTTATTGCCAGCGTCTAAGGTACGTAGGTGTTAAGGAAAGGGGAGGCTATTGCGTGGTTTTGGAAATAGCGCACATCTTTGTCCGTTTCATAGATATAACTAGAGTTGGAAACCTGACTTCACGCACTCAGTAACTTCGCAGTTAGACTAGAACAACCTACGTTCGAACCATAAGAATCTCTGTTATAGAAGCAATTAGTTGGTCGAATTGAATGTTCGATTTCTAAGTATCTCTGTTGATGATAGAGGGCATTAGTTGGTCGAAGTGGTTTTAGTTCTTAGTAGTTCTGTGTTGAGGTAAATATATTATATCTAGTATTTTGTGAAGTGTTTAAAGTGTTAAATCGCCTATTTCATTTTCACTAGTTCTTTTGTGCAGAGAGAATTAAAATATAGTCTGTATTATTTTCTAGTGACATGTTTCAGTGGAAAGCAGAATAAATTATATTTCTAGCTTAAACTCATGCAGCCATAAATGAATTTAATTTAACCGCTAATACTCAGGCGATAATATTTTAAAATTAACTTATAACTGAAATGCTACATCAGTGAGTATTGACGGAGTACATACGTATTCCTAATTCATGATGATTGATTTTGTATATAACTTATTTCACGGGAAGTTTAAATGATAAGTCAAGCTGTACGCTTGCAGTTTAAAATGTAAGTTATAACGAGTACATAGTATGTATAATTATTTTATGTGTTTTTTTTTCTTTATTCAGTGAATAGTGGGGTGACCCAAACTTTGCCAGCGTTAAGTACAGAGTAAATATCTGTGTAGAACAAAAATATTCTTTCCTTAAAGACTTGGTCTATAACCTTTACAGGAACTTTAAAGATTTTTAAAGAAGTAACGGGCCATCGAGCCTGATTTGATTCTTCCAGAGAATAAAACCGCAAGTACCTTTTAGCCCATGCGGCAAGTAACATATTAACGCCAGTAACACTCCGACACTGTTGACTAGTGGTGTGGTGACCAAATAAAGTCCTAACCTGAAAGAAGACACCGATCTGACATTCCTCATTTCTAGAAACCTAAGCTATTGACACTGTGCTCGTTGTTAATGTTCGTGCCTGGACAATTTTAATGTGACCTAAACAGACATCCGAAAAATAAGAACACCCAAGGAATCGTTCTCTGAAGCAGAAAATTCAACCCGTCTTTTTGTAACTGGGGATTTCTTGGTCAAAGACTGCCATTGACGATTCTGTATGTGAATGTCCTAAAAATTAAGTTTCCAGATGCTGTTAACTGCTTATATATATATATATAATATAAATATGCCCTTAAAACTTAATCAGCGTGTTGGTCAGCTCGTTCTAGAATATCTATATAATCATTTGTTATAGTTTTTTGTAAATTTTGGACGTCTGTACGTCTAAACTGGCGTCTTGTATGTGCGTGCACGTGAGTGGATAGAACTATATGTAATATATATATATATATATATATATATATATATATATATATATATATATATATATATATATATATATATATATATATATATATATATGTGTGTGTGTGTGTGTGTGTGTGTTCTCACTCGTGGAAATCTATTGCTTTTACTATCTCTCACTGTGACTATCACTTATTCAAATCTAATCAGAAGGGACCAACCCAAGTCTTAATTCTCCTATAAAAAATCTACGACATTGACATTGTTCATACATTACAATAGATACATTACCCTAGACACTTGCCACACAACATCACAGAGATTATTTTACACAGAGTGAGATCTTAGAGAGGTAGCGGATAGGGACCCTGAGAACATCATCTTCATCAATTAGACTCAGGGAACTTACACAGCTGGACCTCACTTTGTTTACCCTTAGTGTAGTAACATCAATAACCTCTCATATTACCACAAGTATTATAAGGTAGTCCTTGTTCTGGAATACCCGAAGTAAGATTGGCGGAAAAAAAATCGAAAAGCACACTCAGAAGAGAACTGTAGACATAAATGAAATGGATAACGAATACATGAAAGACTTTAAACGGTGGCGTAGGGCAGGAGCACTTGGCATGCATCTCTTAAGGCTTATACTCCTTGGAGACGACTAATATAAGGTTGTACATGGGACTTACAGTATCATCATGTAAAACATCATCATCATCATCTCAACCCGTAACCCGTCATGGGTCGTAGGGGTGCCATGGTGGAAGCATCAGCAGACAGGGTCCTCCACTGCTCTCTATCCTCAGCAATGCGTACAAGTGTGGAAAAACCGTGTCCTGCCCATTCTTTGATGTTATCAGCCCAGGATTTTCTTTGCCTTCCTCTTCTCCGTTTACCTTCGTCTGTTCCCTGGAGGATCATTTTCGAAAGGGAGTCATGACGAGTTACATGCCCAAACCAGGCAAGCTATCGACGTTTCACTACTGACAAAAGTGGTTCTTGGTGGCCTGCATAGGTGTTTATCTTTTCTCTAACATAGACATTTGTTTTGTGCTCTTTATAGCAAATGCGCAAAATTCTTCTATAACTTTTATGCTCGAAAGCCTGAATCCTTCGTTCCGTATCTGCAGTGAGTGTCCAGCTCTCACACCCATATAAGAGAATAGATAATACAAGTGATTTGTCTAATTTGATCTTCACAGGAAAACTGATGTTACTTTTCCAGATCACATTCAGTCTTGTCATGGCAGCTGAGGCCATCTCAAGTCTTGTCTTGATGTCTTTACTTGATCTTCCATCACTACATATAGTGAACCCGAGATATTAAAGGTGTTAACTTCTTCTAACGTTTGCCCATTTAACGTAATGTAAAACATACTGCCACAGAAACCACGGCTGCAAATGTGACCGCCTGGTGCAGTCTTCCTGCAAGGGAACCACTTGCAGGGATGACTATGCTCCTTACGGAGCTTATAGGAACATGATGATAATTCTACACTTTGGAGCTCTGAAGAGTAACTAGTAAATACATGAATGTTACCTATGTCTATTCCTGTGACACATAATGAGAAGCAAAGAATGTGACCGTTGTCTTGCCGAGCGTTTATATAAGGCGCTTATAGATTATGTCACTATGTGAAACAAATTTCTACAGAAATCACCAATGTACCAACACACAATGAGTTCAACTTCAGGCTTGTCGCCAGCAGACCAAATACACTACACTAAAGGGTCTGAATTCCATGGTGAGAAATCAGGATGGGGGTTCTCTGCTAGAATAAAGGGCAAAATAGTAGCTGAACATAGCGGGGCTTACATAACAACAACCTCGAGCATGAGGATGGAGGTAGAGGCAGCTATAGTAGCCTTAAGGTGACTGAAACTTCATTAACAAGGGCAGTTACTGTGTCAGACTCTCAGTCCATGCATCGGAAGGTCCCAAATAAGCGGAAAACCTGCATAGAAGCCACGGATCTAGTGTGGATCTACAGTCCTGGTCATACAGGGGTATGCAGCAATGAAAAACCTGACAGCATAGCTTCAAGAATACTCATAGTGGATACACTGAATATAAGGGAATGTTACTGTGGAAAATTAATGATCGTCTTTTAAAGAATGACACTGCAATCGATGAATCTACAAGGCTAACATTGTTGGAATTTGGCATCAAACGTAAGACTAGCAGGGTGTTACATAATTTTTGGGTCGATCTCTTGTACTCTCCGGCTGTATTTAGTTACATTTGTTGTGCGTACTGATTGTGACGGATGAAAATATAAGCTGTCCCTGAATTGTCTGATGATAATAAAAGTGCCATTGAATAGCACCGAGGGCCCTGAATTTACGTTGAAATTAAATCGCCAACGTGGATCACACGTGGAATCCCCACGCGTGCTTATTAGTATGCATTATTCCATGTGGATTTCCCCACGCGGCTAATTAGTATGCACATAGTTATCATGCGGGCAGCCAGGACATCGCTTTGTCTTAATTTCTGTTTAGCCATGCCTACTGTCTTATTTCTCGAGCCATTAAAAATCAAGCTATTTCTTTACCTCTTTATGTCATCCCGTCAAGAAGGCGTCGCCAGAGAAACGGCAAGCGGGCAGTTATCAAAGACTGTTGTAGTCTCTAAGAACGTAGCAGAGTTTTACACCTCCGGTTGACACTCTGACGCGAACTGGTCTAAAAGGGTTAGAAATCTCTGCCGGACGAAGAGATACGGGGAAAGTCTAGCGGTAGATAGTGTGTAATAGAGCTTTGATCGGCGGGCCCAGTCGATATAGTTCCCTAGAATCAAGAGAGGTGAGGAATTTCGCATGCGGCTATTATTTTTCATTCAATTCATATATATATATATATATATATATATATATATATATATATATATATATATATATATATATATATATATATATATATATATATATATATATATATATATATATATATCTTAAAATGCAGTTATTATTCGCGCCAGAGAGTTGAAGAGGAAGCTAGCTCATATTATTAAAATCTAACAAGATTTCTTTGGATTTCTTCTATACGTGGAGTCTGAATTCATTCTGTGTGCTGCGGTAATATATATTAGAGTTTTAACGTGTAAAGTTCATTTATTTCACTGGATTTTTTGTGTTAATTTAAACCTATTACATAAACCTATAGCAAAGTTCTCCAGATGTAAATCGAAAATGTAACTTTCCGTTATTTCCCGAGATAATAGATGTGTAACATAATTATAAAACGCTAGGTGATCGTAATTTTATAATAACCATATATGTCTATTTCATCTTGCGTAAATTTTAAGTAATTAACTGTTCATAGCTAGTGGTAAAAGCGGTACATTAGCTAGTCACTCGTGTAGTTCTTTTTAATATAAATAATTAAATACCAGAGTGATTTTACAGATCTTACATAAAAACGCGGGTGTTAGAATATAATTATAGTAGGGATTACCTGTTTTATATATTCTCTTTTATACAGATGATCATACCTTTTCGATCCAACGGTTTTATAGAGATACATGATCAGATGGCTTAAGGCATCCCAATTATATCTTCTTAAACATACAAACATTTGACAGTAAAAATCTGATGTTAGAGACTCTTATAGGTCCACCTTCTCAACCCATGAGAGCGGTTAAATAATCAGAACACTTCAATGTTAAATTATGTTAAATGTTAAACTGGAACGGGGCAATGCCAGAAGATTTTTTTCTATCTTAATCATATAAAGTTCCCTGGCCTGATGAGGCAGAACTTACAGCACAAATTTATTTAATCAAACCCATATGACAGTAAACATTTTGATACCACCAACTTCTACAGAGAACATTTACGGCTATTTCTTTCCGAGAACAGCCTGGGAGTAACATTCTGCTGTTTGAAATATTTCACCTTCACTACGACAGAAACCTAGAAAAAACTTATCCCCACCAAATACCTGCAGTACGAAAGAGGAATATCCCACCCAGGAAAAAATATCATCAACGCACCAATTCAGCGAAATCTCCGAGAAAATTAGCAGTTGCCTAGACGGAGCTTTTCTGGGGCTGAACTGGTCAAACAGGACATATAATATCTTAAAATACATTGTGTGTGATAAATTCCTTGGAACGTATGCAGCGTCGACAGAGGGGTAAGCCTGTATGTAAGTAAGCTCACTGTATGTATGTAGAGAGTGAAACGGAACGAAAGAATTTATTTTCTTAAGTTACTACTAATATAACATCTTCTCTTTTTATCTATCTCTCACTAAGTCTGAAGGCCCACGGGATAGTTAAATTAAGGACATACCTGTTACCCGTCCTGACAACTCCCCACTCCCATTGTTAATCACTTGTTTTGATCTTTTGGGTAAACAACCTCGGGTTGGATCATTCCTAGTATTCCATATTCCAGAGGGAGGGTCTATGAGAGTATAATTTTTTTCTTTTCTCTTATGTAACTATAATTCACTGATGTAATGATAACGATGTATTTTATGTTGTGATCTATTTTTCTAAAGATATAATAAACTTAATAAACCTTAAGCTATTGGTGTTGGTCAAAACTTCCCCTGCCATTTATACGTGACCCCATAGTTTACCTGTTCATTTCTACGTATGTACGTATTTATGTCACAAAATTGTTTGTGTGCGTACGAGAGGATAGTGTATTTGAATCAGTATCTAGTGAGAAAATACGTCTCCATTAAAGTGTGTCGTACTAGATAGGTTGGGTTGAGCAATTACTCAATCCAAGACAGTATTTTTTTCTTACACCTGTACTCCTCGTAAACAGGACTATTTCTCACACCTTTCTCTCACCTAGAACTCACTATCTCACCTCTGCTCGAATGGGACCATAAATATATAAGGCCTATCTATAAAATTTACGACACTGATTACGTGAAATTTCCGTGGTAGGCACATTTCTTTCTCTGCTATCAAGAAGATATTAGATATTTTCTAATCAGCTTACACTACTTTCTGTAATAAATCGTCTTGTCTGTTTACTTGACCATCCCTGCTGAGAGAGTAGACAGTTGATGCAATATTGACCGACAGTCATGTTGATAAAATTCTCGTGTACCAACTCTTGGCCGCGCCGAATTAGCACGATATACGCTCAGCCAGTTTATTTAGCGCTGATATGGCGATTGGGATTCCCTTATTACTGTCGTGAAGAGTTACAGCCCAGATGGTTACTTGAGGGTCGGTGTTTGCACAAGGACGGGTAGATAAATTACACGTCTGCGGATATATTACAGACATGTACATGGAAGACGGTATGAGGTAATAGCATCCGGATATAATTATTACGAAGATATTACTTGAGATAAAAGTAAGAAGTTATTTGTAATCACTGACAAAATTAGCACGGAAATCTCACTTGTATATTTGGAAGACATGACCTTTGCATTAACGCACAGAAATTTCCTAGTGGAAATATTTTGAATTACCCCACCAAAACACACAGGTTTTGAAACGATTTGAGGGTATTCGAAACACAGGAAGAACAAAATTCCCGATTGGACCCCACTTAAATCGTAACAAAGTACTGCGGGGGGAGCGAAGTGTAATATAACCTGACACTTTAGTCAATTTAGAACATTGTGAAAATTCACCTCGTGCCAAGAAGACAACCAGACCTTGCCAGAGTTAAGAATAGCAGCAGATTTCATTTACCAGACCGGACCTTGTTTGAGCATCTTGAGGACTTGGAGTCCATGAAAACTCTACCATTTTAACACGGAAAACCGGAATCTGAGGAAACTGTAACACAAAGTCAAAGTGGGAACTTATTGTTAAAATTACAACACCCCGGACCACGTGTAAGAGGCATCGTCAAGCTGCCTTAAACTATTTCTCTGAGCCAGCAGTCTGTGAGCCTAAATATTGGCGTAAGTTGTACATTTTAAATTCTATATTTTGCATTATTAACAAGTGAACTAATATGTATGTATTGACATGTGAATATTAATATGTGAAAATTGCTAGCGGATGTCTAAGTAATTTGAGGCTGGCAACCTCAGCATATAGAATGATAATTTCATGAACCACCACTGCCAGGGATAGTGACTGGTTTATTGCGAGTAGTTTCTTACAGAAAACCAAAAGCAGAGGTTGTCCCAAGTTCTATATGGAGCAGGGAGTGAATGATGAAAGAAATGATGTACATAATCTATACTATTAACATTTTCAACCAGTGTAGATGTAAATGTAAACATATTCAATCTATACTGTTAACATTTTTAAACATGGTAGATGTAAAGAGAAACATATTCAATTTATATTATTAACCTTTTCAACCAATGTAAAGGTAAATATAAATGTATTCAACCTAAATGTAATGAATGTTTTTCCGCTCAATAGGATAATATTAATTCTCAGGGAGGGTAAAAGTTCTGAGGTAGATGGGATGGTGAAATTAAAAGATGGGGGCACATACGTATGTCTCGGGAAACTCAATACTCAGAGGGTATTTGTTTCTCTTCTTTTGTGACACTAGTTGGTGGTACCAGTTGAAGGTACTATCTCTGGAACAAGTGAGGGTATAAGTGGCCTGAAGACGCTAGACACCATCATCAGACGGGTCTTAGAGACGCGTGACCAGCTTGGTAGTTACTCCCTGACACCTCTTGGAACGTGCTACAACTTTCAAACTTGACACGTGACGAGTGTGATCCAGTCATCTATCTGCAAAGACCCAAACATTAGCTGCAGCAGAACAGACAAACTCATTGGCAGCTAAGTAGAAACATAAAAGCTGCCAAGTGAACTATCCAATTTTTTATCTTCATAACATCACTCGATGATGACTATTGTTTGTTAAAGAATTATTCATTTTTATAACTGTTAAAACATAATTGATTATTAAATTCGTTACTTGTATAAAGAAAAATCTAAAGTTGATTTAATAATTTTGAATGTACTACAACCGTATGTCTCAGACCATTTCTTAAATAGACTTAAACAAAGCTATACAATAATAATAAGAGAAATTTCGCTGACTTACATCAGCTGTGGGCTTGAACGAGCTAACGATTTATAAGAAAACCCTATCTTTCACAAAAGTTGACGGCAGATACTAGAGTTAACATTTGCTCAGCCTCATGCAGCATTGTTCTCGCTTTTATGAATATCTTGTGAAAACTACCTTGAGGCAGAAGCATCATTATCCTTCTACCTACAACTCTGCCACGAGTAATCATGTGCAAAGGTAGACACATTTGAAGACCCACATTAGTTACTCTTGAATTTTGGCCACTGTTGGACCACTACTGCAGAGCTAAGGGGAGGCAACCCGTGATTGGGATGGACGTGTGAGAGGTTGCATCCAGCGTGTATACAACCAGCGTGCAACAGAAAAAAATTAACATTCGACATTTGCTGATGGACACTGATCACCAATGGGTTTGTCCGGCGTGCAATGGTGTAGATTCTGATCGATCATAGCAATAACAATAATAAGACCAAAATAATGACCATATGCGTCTTAAGCAGCGAAAAAAAAAAAGGCCGTAGAGAAAAGAAATAACGATCAAACATAATGTGCTCAATAATTTAATAATTCTCCTTTCGGAAGCATAGAAGGTAAAAGCATGATAAGGACAGAATTAATATGTTATAATATGTTGCTACACGCAGGCATTTATCCATTGATTTGAGGAGATATAGCTGTCTGTAGTGAAAGTCATTTTTTTTAATGTACGATTTTTCACTTATATTGAACGCCGCAATTTTGCTACGTCAGCGGTCACTAGTGACGTAATATATCATGTGTTTTGCATTCTAACGGTCAGCCGTCTTGGCCTTTCGTATTTTTGAAATCGTCCGGAGTAGACGTACATCTTTTCAATCTCCGAAGATTGTGGAGACATTGATCCTGACAATTTTGTGGCATTGTTATCTCGGAGGCCGCCACGTATTTGTATTACGCCGGATGGTACCATAACTTGCCCAGAAGTTGCTACCATGTCCAGGGAGTATTTTTATTACGAATAATGCATCTAAGTTATTTCTGCCGCATTGCTTGGGTTCGCGTGATCTACACGAACCTCAAGACACAACGGCCAGAATTGAAGGAGAGGAGAGAATTGTATCTTTATTACACTGCTACGTATAATGATGCCTATAATTGAGATGTATGGACGGACGATTTATTGTGAAGAACTACACTATTGAAACATACTTCTATGGCACATATGTTATTGATTGATGAAGCCAATTTTGATGAAAATAAATATGTCACCATGTCTGCTGTGGACCTGCCAACTTGCCCGCTCATGTTTTTGTCTATCAAGTTTGTTCCCGAGTAACTGCCCATTTGCATTCGTGTGCATAGCATGATCACCTCTACAAAAATAACTATAATATATTTTCCCCTTTAACAAGCAGAATAGAGACAGAAAGCAAGAAAGATAAAGAAACATATGAAGAGAAAAGAAAAGATAGTCAAGCAGTAAAAATAAAAATCTTTCTCAGAAAGAAGAAAAATTACAATCTAATACGAACATGGAGAAGAGAATGAGATTTAGACACGTGAAAAAAAAGTATTTATTTAAGAATGTCAACTGTGTTATAGAAAACCTGCCTCAAAACTCTGTCAAGACCTGTCTATGAAATGAAGGAGTATTTTGACATCCCGCTGCTATCATGACGTCACTCACGTCTGCTGACTCGTACTCGCTAACGAACAACTTCATTAGCGTTTGTTCGTCGCAGAATTTTAAGAAGCACAATCAGTTACGCTTCCATGGTTGATTCATTCAGCTGCAGGACCATTGGGGCATGTTTAAGCTATTGCACCGGACCTTAGGAAATAAGATTCATGACGTCAATGATTTGAGAGTTCCCCCAGCTTGCATCTATAAATTATTATCACCATTATATACCAGAAAATAGCCAAGACCTAAAAGGACCTGTGTGAAGTTATGACTTAACCAGCCGTCAGTCAGAAACAGTCAAACAACAGATCATCATATCAACGAACACAGAAACGATCATCAACACTAATTAAGAGATTCTATCACGGAAAACGACAATTACATCAGCCTCACTGAGAAGAATACTAGACTGTGAGAGTTAAATGCAGAAGATTAAGAAATCTGCCAATATGGTAAGCATCTAAAAAATAAAACTAACTGAGGAGATAGGAGGAGAAGCCCCTCCAAGGCCTCTGCTTCATGTTATAATCGCACAAGAGGTATAATACAACTTTAAAAACACAAAATGGAATCATTCTTACTTGACACGACATAAAAAAAAATCAAAATCGCTTATGGTCGAATAGTATCAATCCCAAAAGAATTCAAACTACCCCAACAAGGTCAAATTCAAGGTAGACATTTTCAAAGAAATTTATTATTATCATCAGGGATAACTGCAAACTCGTAAATGAAGAAGTCCGCAGTCGCATGAAGAAAATAAAAACCAACAAATAAAAGCCTTGAAAAGTACTAAGGAAATGCTATTTGATTTGTAAATAATACAATATAGAAGAAAACATTACAAAATTAGTGAAACGAAACAGATGAAAATGAAGAAATTACTACAAGGCTGTAACAGAAAATACAAACAATTCAAGGCATAAAGAACTAGACAGAGGAATCCAACAAAACTAAACAAGTAAGAAGAAAAAAAGACTCAAAGAACAGTTCCATTATATTTTAGGTCAACAGCTTCCAGTCCTCACTCACAAAATTCGAAACCAGGTATAGGTCAAGGAAATAGGCCCTATCATCAAAAACAGGAGTATACGACACAAGAAATTAAAAAAAAAATTGATCAACTTTTGGCTAGTAGTCCTATCAACAATCTAGCAATGTTAGGTGCAGGCATAAAAGGAATACACCTGGGAAACAAGGAACGACAATACATTCAAATAAAATGCTTTACCAGACATTAGCCCACAACATATCTACTCTTGACATTTAGCTAGTAGTCCTTCCTTCTCTATGCTGACATCTGATTAGCCGAAAAAGGTAATTGATATGACAGGCAAGCTGACAATATCCTAAACAATCATCATACAAAATGCTCTCGATACGATCTATAGTGCCCACCTCAAGACGGATTGAACGGGTAAAAACAACAAAAAACGAGTATTGAATTTATTCAATTTATACCTTAATTTATTTAGGCGAGTTGGGGGAAGGGGGGGGGGGGGGGGGTGACCTGTTTATGGGCTACCGTAGGCACGTGTGCACTATGCAGTTGGTTCAGTCTATGTAAGTGTGCTCTCTGCATGTCACTGTATGTTTGTGTGTTCTCGGATTGTCACCGTATGTATGTGTGCTCTGTGCATGTATTTGTGCTCTGTGCATGTCACTGTATGTATGTGTGCTCTGTGCATGTCACTGTATGTATGTGTGCTCTGTGCATGTCACTGTATGTATGTGTACCCTGTGCATGTCAATATATGTATGTATTTCATTTGCATATCACCGTATATATGTGTTATATGTGCATGTCACCGTATGAATGTGTTCTATGTGCATGTCACCGTATGTATGTGTTCTATGTGCATGTCACTGTATGTATATGTTCTATCTGCATGTCACCGTATGTTCTATGTGCATGTCAGTATATTGTGTCTTGTCTGTTTATCTGACACTCCTTGTGGATGATAATACTAAACATTTGCAGCAGCGGTTGAGAGAACATTATCGACAACAAAGTTGGTTAATCGCAGGCGCGGCCGATATCAGTACACAGATTAACGCATATAGCCCAGCGCAATCTGCTTAATTACTGATAAGGCACGGGTGCGTCTCCGCCAAGGTTGTAAACAGACGGATTTTGTGTATGCTCAAGAACAGATGAGACATTACTTTAGCGAAAGTAATAATTTGTTACATCTGACAAACGTTGTCGTATGAGGTTAACGACGTGTTCGTGCGTCGGTACACAGGGCAATCGGATGTTTACAGCCTTTTTTCAGAAAAGTAATGTTTGAAATTTTGCACTAGATGTGTCATGCAAAATGTTGAAATCAGATTGGCTGATCATCTGAGTTTCATAACAACGAATGCGTGGGAAGGCAGCTAATATAACCTGACCCTCCAATCAGTCAAAACTACTGTGAAGATCGCTTGCCAAGACACCAGACTTTGCCAGAGTGAAGTCTAGAATTCAGAATTCCATTGTATCAGTCCGTACACCTTTTATTTGAGTATTTATCAGGACTTACAAAAACAGCCCAGGAAATCTCTATCATTTTAATAAGGAAAGCCGCTGTCTGAGGTAACTAAAGGAAACACACAGTCAGAGAGGGAACTTATTAAATTAACCTCACCCCAGACGCGTGTATGAAGCCGATTCAAGTCTCTTTTATTCATCTGAGCAAAAAGTCTGTGAGTCAGGATTGGCGTAAGTTGTGATTTTACGTTTTATATTACTAACATGTGAACTAACATATATATGTATATTACTATGTGAATTTTGATATGTGAAAATCGCTAGTGGATGTCCCAGTCATTTGAGGCTGGCAACCTCAGCGTATAAAATGATGATTCGTGAACCACCGCTGCACGGGCTGTTGATTACTTTATTGCTAGTTTTGTAAAGAGAACTAAATGCTTAAAGTAGTCCCAGGTTCCATATGGAGCAGGGAGGAAAAGATGAAAGAAATGGTGTACATTCTAAGTATAACACTTACAGTTTCAAACCAATGTAAATGTCTATGTGAAAATATTCATTTTAAAATTAATGGAAGTTTCAAACTTTTCAAATCAGTGTAAACATAAACATATTCAATTTATATTGTAAACACTTTTCAATCAGTGGAGATGTAAATGTAAACATACTCTATCTGTATTATTAACATTTGCATTTAAATGTAATGTAAAGCTGAAGCTATTCAATTTAAATGTAAAGAAAGTTTTATCCCGAGGGATTAAATTTAATTCTTATCGAGGGTAAATTCTGAGTTAAATGGGGAGGTGGAATGGAAAACGCAATACTCAGAACAGCGTTTCGTTTCTATTCTTTACCATAGTTATTGGTGGTACCAGCAGAAAGTACTATCTATGGAACAAGAAGGGAACAGTCGCCTAAGCTTTAAGACGAGTGACCATCTTTTTAGACTCTCCCTGACATTTCTGGGAAACGATCTACACCCGACAACCTTGGCCAGCGACGAGTGTGAGTAGTGTAAAAAGAACCAACCTATCAGAAGGAGCAGAACTGTCATTGGCAGCTAAGTTCAAATATATGCTGCCACTTGAATTTTTGTAACAATATATCTCCTATCACGACCGTGATGATAACTTTTTCTTGATCCATAACTATTCAAATTATATTCAAACTGTCAAAAGTTAAGTGATTATTAAATTTCTTTATTTGTAAATTTACAAATTTAACTTCGATTTAATCATTTTAAAGTTACTGCATGTTTGTCTCAGTCGATTTACTACACACACTCTAAACTGAGCCATACAAGAATAATAAGAATTCCCCTGAGTTAATCAGAGGTGAGGGCTTAAACGAGCTAACATAAACCATTGCTTAATCCTTCACAAAAGTGGTCGGCAGATTCTAGAATTAACGTGCTCAGCCAAACGCAGCATTAAAAAAAAAAATATATATATATATATATATATATTCATACGAAAGTTGTATAGATTCATGCACAGAATTTATATGCGTGAATGTTCATGTTTATATAACTTTTGTTACTTGATTTATGAACGTCATAAAGTGGACCATCAAATTTGTATCTTCGTTTTATGGAACATCATATTTTTATTCTTCATGTAATTTGTATCACTTATTTTTTAAAGTCATAACGTTTACCAGCTTATTCCCCTTGTTTTCTGAATGGCAAAATGTTTATCTTGGTCACCAAGAGCTGACACCTCAGTGACAGCTGACACCTCAGTGACAGCTGACACCTCAGTGACAGCTGATCAAAGTCAAATCAAGTCATGTTTATCTTAGCTTGCGTCACTTGGTGCGTAAAAAAAATAAATTTAAATGCAATAAAGCTTGGAGCCTTTCTGAATATCATAACGCGGGGAGCCACGCTGGTATAATGGTTACCACACTGCGCTGGCGATCGGGTGACCCAGGTTCGAGCCCTGGCGTGGATATTTGAAGAAGTGTCGTCGACTGGGACTTGGGTCTGGAATAATTCGAGCCATGGCGAGAACATTTGAGGCAGTGTCGTCGACCAGGAACTGGAATTACCTGAACGGCCCCTGAGCCTACCCAGTTCTAATGGGTACCTCCGAAATCGGAGAGTATCTGCTTGAATGGCGAGAAGACACCTGTCATTGTACAGGGAAAAAGGGATACTCACGTAAAATCAGTCTCAGGTTAGACATATTAACCAGAGATTTCGCCTCGAGTAATAGCGGGCGTACCCAAAAAAAAAAAAAAAAAAAAATTATAAATAAATAACGCATGCCCGACTTGTATCACTTGGTTGTCTTAATATCAGAATGTTTACCTAAACTATATATTTTGGTTCATTAATGCTGTAATATTCTCCTTTGATGTTGAATGCCATTTTTAGTTAGGTTTAGTAGCTTCTGGCACTCAAACTGGTTACCGGAAATGTATTTGATTTGTGTATTTCACTCTACTTAACCAACAAAATATAGGTTGTCCCGTAGCTTCAACTGACGTAGAGGAACCAACCAATGAATGAACGAAGGAAATCTTTATTTCTTCAGGATAAAGAAATAGGCATTATTGCCTGTTTACATTTCTGCCCAGTAATAATACAGTTCTCACAGTTTTTTCGAATTCATACGTTACTGACTTCATTAATAATAATTAAATATTAACATTACTTTCGGTAGTAGAACACGCATCCATACATACACAGAGACAGACAGACAGACAGACAAACAGGCAGGCAGGCAGACAGACAGACAGATATATAGACAGACAGACAGACAGACATAGATAGATAGATAGATAGATAGATAGATAGATAGATAGATAGATAGATAGATAGATAGATAGATAGATAGATAGATAGATAGATAGATAGATAGATAGATAGATAGATAGATAGATAGATAGATAGATAGATAGATATAGTCACGAAGTAAATGGGTAACTGACTCTGCTCTTGAGTTAGGCTAGGCAAAGACAGTGAGGAAGGGAACTAGTCACCCTACTTCGTAAAAAGCTGAACCTAGTATTGTGAAGTCTCTAACACTTCACTCCTTCCGGCAGCTTCTGCTCTGTGACTACCATTTTATATTTGAAGTATCGAGTCTCGCCCTATAACATGATTATTACCCAGAAAATCTTAAGTAAAAAACTCACACCAGTCACGCTTAACTCACGTGACGTCATTTAAGTAGTAGGTGTTACATTTTCTGACTTGATACATTTCAAAATGTCTGCTCTCTCTCTCTCTCTCTCTACCTCTCTCTCTTTCTCTCTTTTTTAAATGGCACCGAATGGCACCTCAAAAAAGACAGCGAAACTGTGGCTGGTACAACTGTTATAAGAATAACGAGGGGAATAGCTAAGATACTTCTGTCGCTGGAACGAATATCTTTTGACGTCACGAATTGTGAAATTTTCTAACAAGCACTTCTAGAATTCTTTGTTATTCCTTTGTCGTGTGTTATCCCGATCTATTCGTAACATTTTCTTTAACCCCTTTGAGGCCTTGCGACAAGAATATTTGGGTCACACCGGTATAATAATGTTAATTGGTAATACCTTCGCATGTCATTATATTCTACAACAGCAAAATCAGTTGTTGCTGTCATTTTCGACGGAGTCATCTGTCAAGTTATTTGCCTATGTTTTATCATAAGTATAATTGTGTCTTTACCTGCGATGTCAGGTTGATTAGGGGTTGTCTTCCCTTGTTTATTCATTCATTGTGTTTTGACCTCTAGGGTTAAAGGTTGACAGTTCGGGCGTAGGCCTATGGGAAGGTTTTTTAAGCGGGAGAGAGATATACTTCCGGCAAGCCGGGAAGGTCCTGTTTTTCTGAAGGGACCAAGAGTCCATTGTTTTTCGGGGAGAATCTTCGAAGTAACTGCTATGGCAGTTTTCCCCAGTGAATCTCTGTGCGTCGGGATGACGACAGAATTCCTTGTTATGTTCTGAGGATTCATTTTCCAGGTAATACCGACCTTTATGCATTATTACGCTTTTCGGTGGCAGAACATGTAAAAGGATTACTTAGTGTGAACTGCAGCTCACCGATCCTATATATTTCAGAACTTATATATTTGTGCTCGAGGTAGCCATCCAAGACTGTTAGTCTTTATATTGTCCAGAAATCCAGTGACGAAGATATATTGTGGGAACCGCAGATTGGCGGGATTTATGTCTACAATAAGCATTACTGCAGGGTTGATGATAACCTATTTAACAGAAGTACACAGCCGACGTCAGAACGAGGCCTGTGCTTTCGGCTATTCTACTACAGCCTGATAATGTGCAATTGGCGGGGAATGCCAAGTTGCACCTAGGTGTCAAAGTGACTAAGGCATCTGACGCGTTTAGTCAGAGATGCCAAGGGCGACGCTACGAACTGGCATTATGGAAGAACTTTGCTATTGACCATGCACGTCTATTCTGATGTTTACCTTTTTGAATGCCAAATGTATACCTATCGATTTCCGGTCAGCATGACCTTGTTACACTGACTGTTCCTGTTGATACTATGTGTGTTCTCGTCAATAAATGTTTTGAAACATGCCTGCAGTGTCCAAGCATCCTTGACTACTGCATGTGAGAGTATGGGTTGCAGGGTCTTCATATATACGAGCCTAAACACATTCGCGCCTTCATTCGCACCCACACTCAGTTCATCATACGCTCGCACTACACATCTAACAACAAGTATACTGTCTTGGGCCAGTGATCACCTCAACAAGAGAAAAAGACAGTTACATTTCTGGTGGACCAGTTACGTGGGCTCTTAAGATACATTTCTTGTCGCCAATGTGGCCTAGAAACTTACATTTCTGATGGACCAGATCTGTGGGTTTAAAAAGAACAGAGCGAGCATTTGACATTATTGTTGACATTAATGGATCCAGAAATTTACATTCCTGGTTGGCTGTTACATATATGATGTCTCCAGTTTTGTCCAGAAATTTACAAGAAGGACAAGTACACATTACACTTCTGATCTGTGGGTCTAAGCTACACACGGGACAGCCGTAACACACAGCGCTAATTCTACACTTGCAAGTTTTGGCTACAACAGGACAGAAATAGGTCATCAACGGTTGACCTAGATAAACAGTGCGGGCATTTATATTATAATGCTACATAAACCACAACAAGACAAGTACTGAAGTTAACATCTAGGCATTTGCTACGTGGACCATAACTGCATAGAAGGCGGGTTCCTATTGTGAACAGTACTGCTGGTTGTTACACGTTTCAGTCAACAACAGACTTTTCTATGTCCGAGCATTCAAGCGACATTGTTCGAGGTCAAGTGTTTGTAAACAGTACGTGGAAATTGTAAACATTCAATGTGCAAGTCCTAATTCGAGAAGGTCATAGTAACTTTGGTTCGTGAATACCACTTTATGCTACAGTGGATTTGACGTTCAGTGCGCGTTTGACATTTCGTTTCTGTGTTCGCAAGGAGCAAGAAATTTATTTTAGTTTCAGCTGTGACTGAACTTGTTCTGCAACACATTGAAATTGATTGCTATATGTTTATGTTACTTCTACTGTTTTTGTGTATTTTTTTCTGCGGGTTTTCGGTTGGTGGGTCTTACAGTAAATATGCCACTTAATCGAGGCTTACTGTAAGCGTTCTGTAGGTGCAAATTTTCTTAATTTGAAAATTTGCTAGTGACAATTGGTCGCTATTGATGTTAGCTGTGATGTAACTGTACTTAACGTTGTTTTTGTAATATTTTGTCTGTTTTTCAGTTTTGATTTTCGATTTGTTTTGTTTGTATTCTGTAGGTCTCTCCTTTCTTTTGTGTATTTCTCTACACATTTTTGGTTAAAACAGTGTTGCCATTTGTATTGTTTTGTATCTTTGTCTTTGTATTTTTTTTTTTTTGTACTACATTACTGTCATGCACAGTCTACATACATATACTTGGTCATGTATTGGTATTATTGATAAGGTAGACTCTTCATATAGAGTTTGTTAATAAAATATTATTATATAAGATATTTATACAAGTTCTTTGATAAAAGACTTGTTATCTACAAAGATTGAGACAAGGTGAAATACATATTCAAGTTCTTTATAAAAAAGACTTGTGCCCATAGTGAGTGGGATATAAGGGAATTTTTTTTTTCCACAGGTACTCAAGTGATTTTTTGGTTACATTATAAACAAGAGGACCATACAAAGTCTTTGTCTAAGACTAAGAGAGTGAAATAAAGTGAAGTGAGTATACAAGTCTAGCATTTCAGACTTGTCCCCCATTAAAGTGAGATAATTTAAGTTATTTACTTCTGCAAGTTACTAATCTCAGTAGACAAGATGTCTACATTAGAGTACTTTATTACACAAGGGAGAGCCCTTGATAAGACTGGTCAACAGTTAGAACAATGGGCTGTTGCTCAGTATGACAAAGCATTAGCTGCTGAAGAGAGAAAAGCTGCTGCAGAAGAAAAAAAAGCTCTGGCTGAAGAGAAAAGATTAGAAAGAGAAGCAGCTGCTGAACAAAAAAGACTAGACAGAGAAGCTGATGTTGCTGCTGAACAAAAGAAATTGCAGATGCAGGTGGAGGAAAGGAGATTTGAAGCTGAACAAAAAAGATTAGACAAAGAAGCTGCTGCAGAGGAGAGGAAAGCTCAAGCTGCTGCAGAGGAGAGGAAAGCTCAAGCTGCTGCAGAGGAGAGGAAAGCTCAAGCTGAGGCTGAAATTAGAAAAATGGAACATGAGGAAAGAAAACAGAAGATGGAACTTGATGAAAAACTCGCAACTTTGGAGTTAGAGAAATTGAAATTGGCGAGTACGGGTGCTCAGCAAACAACTTCGAGTACGACAAAGGAGTTTGTTAGTAGGATTAAATTACCTCATTTCAATCCTTTAAAGGATGACGTAGCAGATTATCTAGATAGATTCCAATTTTTGTGCGATACGCATAACATAAAAAAGGAAAAATATGTTGAACAACTGATGCCATTTTTTACAGGTGACACAGTGACTACTATTATGACAATAGTCGAACATGAGAGGACTAATTATGATGTTGTCAGGGCAGCATTGCTAAAAAAATACCAACTAAAAGAAGAAGACTATCGTCTTCGTTTTAGGACAATGTTGCCAGAAAATGGAGTAGATTTCTCTGATTTTGTTACAAAGATACGTCGTACATTTACACGATGGGTTGAGTTGTCTCAGACTGAGAAAACATATGAAGGTCTAATGGACTTATTATTGCGAGATAAGGTTTTGTCATCTGTTAATGATTCTTTTCTTGCATTCCTTCATGAGCGTAAGCCTAAAAACTTAAAAGATATGGAGGAATACTGTTGTCAGTATGCCACAGCACATCCCCATGCTACAGTTAGCAATTCTAAAGTGAAAGAAGGGTTGCCAGCTGCTTCGGCAACACCATATGGCCCTAATTTCAAAAAAAAATTTCAGGGTGCTCAACAAAACTGGAATAGGGGAAGTAATCAAAATTACACTCAGAAGCGGAGTAATCCAACACATGATGGTTCTTCGTCTATGAATTGGAGACAAGATGGTAGTTCTCGTAATTTTAGTGGTAATAATTTGAGACACTTTCGCAAAGGCTATCCAAATAATAACTATTCAAATTTTCGAGGTAATCATTCTCGACGTCAAGATTATGACGATGGTGAATTTAGAAACCGGGATTCAAACCGGAATGATGATTACAATAGGCAATATGATAACAATTACAGGGGAAATGATAGTCGAAATAATTACAGGGGAAATGATAATCGAGGCAGACCTAGATTTAACAAGAAAAGACCTTTCCAACAGGCAAACTCTGCACAACAAGAGTTTGATGGAGCCTGTAATACAGTAAATGATAGTGGTAACTCTAGGGCTATCACTGGTTGTGCTTTCGATTTTGGGAGAGCAACTGAATGCCCCCAATGCTTAACATTGTTTGACTCATCGACTGTATCTACGCTAAGTTGTGGTCACCCTCTTCCTGCTCTACCTGCTACAGTTGCGCATGATGGGAGAGGATCTCTCATCTTACATAAAGGTCTAATAAATGATAGGCTAGTCTCAGTACTTTTCGATTCGGGATGTACTACCGTCGGGGTTAGGGAGTCTCTGATAGATCCTTGCTGTGCCACTGGAAAAACAATCAAATGTGTTACATTTGGTGGTACTATGGAAAGCTATCCTACTGCTATTATTAGGATTGACACTCCTTTCTTCACAGGAGATGTCCATGCATGTCTTCTTCCTAATCCTATTGCGGATCTTATAATCGGTCGTATTCATGGGGTTAAAGAATGCACCCCGCAACAAATTTCTAGTTGGGAAGAAAAAAAACATTCAAACGGTCAATGCAGTGGTGACAAGAGCTCAAGCTCTTAATCCCCCAACTTCATCTGATAATAGTAATGAAGTTGATAGCCAAGACGAGCACTTGGTGATTTCCCATGACTCGTTTGTTAAACGTCAAGAAGAGGATCCTTCTTTGAAGAAATTCTTCCTTCTTGCAAAGAAAGGGGATCCCAATCAAAATACGAATCACAAATCGTATATCACTATGAAGAATGGTATATTGGTACGAATGGTACAACACTCGGACAAGTCTATGCACTCGCAAATTCTTGTGCCTAAGTGTATGAGAGCCTTAATTCTTCGGCATGCACACGATTCTCAGTGTGCTGGACACATGGGTTTTTCCAGAACTAAAACTAGAGTCCTTGCGTCCTTCTTTTGGCCATTCGTGAATAAAGACATCCGAATTTATTGCCGATCTTGCAAAATTTGTCAAGAGGTCAAGTCTAGGGGTCCGAGACATGCTGCTCCTATTCAGGCTGCAGATATTCCGATTCGGCCGTTTCAGAAAATGGCTATAGACATCATTGGTCCGTTCAAAATTAAGTCAGCCAGAGGACACCAATTTATCCTCACTTGCGTGGACATGTGCACGCGTTGGCCAGAGGCTATTCCTCTGAAGAGCATATCAACTGTCGATATCGCTGATGCTCTTTGGCTCGTATTTTCTCGTCTGGGATTCCCCGGAGAAATACTGTCGGATCACGGCACTCAGTTAATTTCGGACGTTATGTCTCAGGTAATGGCTACGCTAGACATTAAAAGGTCTCTCAGTAGTATTTATCATCCAATGTCCAATGGATTGGTAGAACGTCTTAACAGGACACTAAAGAACTTACTTGGCAAGATAACGGAGGATCATCCTGAAGATTGGGACAGGGTTTTACCTGCAGTCCTCTTTGCCTATAGAGAGGTTCCCAACGAGCATACAGGGTTTTCTCCTTTCGAACTTGTCTTTGGCGCGCAACCGCGCGGGCCGATGTCCTTGTTACACGATTTGATAACTTCCGATAATATTGACGATGATACACAATCGTCATATGAATATGTCATAGCTCTTAGAGAAAAGATTATCGAATCGTGCAGGTTAGCAACTTCATCTTCCGAATTTGCGAAAGAAAAAGCTAGGCGATTTGCTAATAAGAAAAGACGCCTACGTCAACTTTGTCCTGGAGACAAAGCATATGTCTTACTGCCCTCAAGAGAGAATAGACTTCTCATTTCATGGAAAGGTCCATACACTATAGTCTCAAAAATTTCCGATGTCGACTATATTGTCGATGTGGATGGAAGGCATAAAACCTTCCATATAAATATGCTAACAGAGTTTATTGAACGTCCAGACTATTTGCAGCCTATTTTCCAGGCGACGGACGACTCTCCAGTCCAACATGGTCACATCTCATCCCTGTCCGTTATACAGGATGAGGAAACTATTTTTTCTGACGTGAACTTACCTCTTCCTGCGATTCCACTTACTTCAACGGAATCGTGGAGAAACGTTACAATCTCTTCGAACTTGTCTTTTGAGGAACAGCGTCAAGTATCCTCTACGTTACAATCATATCAGGATGTCCTTACCGACATTCCTGGACACACAGATGTCATAGAACATGACATCATACTTACTGATCGTAATCCGATCAGAGTAAGACCATACCCAATACCTATTCATTTTCAAGCACAAGTCGAGAAAGAATTGGATGAAATGATTCAACTACAAATAATTGAACCATCCACTTCAGCTTATTCTTCGTCGATAGTTATTGTTCGAAAGAAAGACAATAACATACGTCTTTGCGTTGACTATCGCAAATTAAATCAAGTTACGAAGTTCGATGCTGAACCTATGCCGTTATTAGATGATCTACTTATTAGACTTTCTAAAGCTAAATTCTTTACTAAACTAGACTTGTCGAAAGGTTATTGGCAAGTCCCACTGACGGAACACGCCAAACCTCTCACTGCTTTTTCGACACCTAGGGGTCTGTTTCAATGGAATTTTATGCCTTTCGGGCTTATGAACGCCCCAGCGACTTTCGTGCGCATGATGCGACGAATTCTATCAGATCGTGCAGATGTCATTGCATATTTAGACGACATCTGTCTTTTCAGCGATACTTGGGAAGAACACTATTTGGGTCTAAAGGAATTGCTATCTACTCTACGTGAGCATAGTTTGACTGCTAAACCCTCTAAAGCTTTTGTTGGGTTTAGTGAAATTTCCTTCCTAGGTCATCGAGTTGGTCATGGTCTGTTGAAGACAGAGGACCAAAACATTTCAAAGATATTAAATATCTCGGTTACGAAGACGAAAAAGCAAGTGCGTAGTCTCTTGGGATTGATACAATTCTATGGAAGATTCATTGAGAATCTGTCCTCCATTATGGCACCACTTTCAACGTTATTGAAAAAAGGTTCTCCTAATATGGTGCGTTGGTCCCAAGAATGCCAAACTTCATTGGATCAGGTTAAGAATTTGTTCTCATCTCATCCTATCTTAAGACTACCAACGATTGATAAGACTTTTGTCCTTCGTAGTGATGCCTCTTCCACTGGGATTGGAGCGGCACTAATGCAGGAATATTCAGGAACTCTGCATCCTGTAATGTATATTTCTAGGAAGCTAAATGCGGCAGAAAGGAATTACTCGGTTTTGGACCGTGAATTGTTGGCTATGGTTTGGTCCATTCTTAAGCTACAAAGGTTCCTTCTGGGCGCGCATTTCTTTATGGAAACCGACCAAAAAGCTCTTACGGCTATGCAAAGTAAGGATTTGAAGAGCTCGAGATCTACTCGTTATGCTATTGCTCTTCAGCCTTTCCATTTCACGGTGCGAGCTATCCGTGGTTCGGATAATGTGATGGCGGACATATTGTCTAGATGCCCACATGATTCCAGTTAAATCTTGTGTCCTAGTTTTTCCTGATATACTTTCAGACTTAGGTCTGTCCTTAATATCATAATATGTTGTAATACAAATGTATTTGGATGATGTTTAGATAATTTAACAAATTTCATTTTGTCCATCCATCAGTGATATGTTGCTAAAATAGCATTGACATTTGTATATTGCTATGATTATATTATTTAGTAATGTTTGATATATGATTGGTATTGCCAGCAACTTAGGTTTCTTGAATGGTATCCCTTAGTTTGTTTGGCTTAAAGGAAATATTTTCTCCTATGTTGAGAGATGATTTGTATTCTCTTCAGACGCCTTATTTATGCGTCTATTGTACCTGATATTAGGTTCAGTTTTTGCATGAGCACAGAAGTGATACTGGTGCTATCTTGCTCATGGACATATTAAAAAAAAAATTTCATTTTTTTTTTTTTACAGGGGGGTGGTAGTAATGTTGCTGTCATTTTCGACGGAGTCATCTGTCAAGTTATTTGCCTATGTTTTATCATAAGTATAATTGTGTCTTTACCTGCGATGTCAGGTTGATTAGGGGTTGTCTTCCCTTGTTTATTCATTCATTGTGTTTTGACCACTAGGGTTAAAGGTTGACAGTTCGGGCGTAGGCCTATGGGAAGGTTTTTTAAGCGGGAGAGAGATATACTTCCGGCAAGCCGGGAAGGTCCTGTTTTTCTGAAGGGACCAAGAGTCCATTGTTTTTCGGGGAGAATCTTCGAAGTAACTGCTATGGCAGTTTTCCCCAGTGAATCTCTGTGCGTCGGGATGACGACAGAATTCCTTGTTATGTTCTGAGGATTCATTTTCCAGGTAATACCGACCTTTATGCATTATTACGCTTTTCGGTGGCAGAACATGTAAAAGGATTACTTAGTGTGAACTGCAGCTCACCGATCCTATATATTTCAGAACTTATATATTTGTGCTCGAGGTAGCCATCCAAGACTGTTAGTCTTTATATTGTCCAGAAATCCAGTGACGAAGATATATTGTGGGAACCGCAGATTGGCGGGATTTATGTCTACAATAAGCATTACTGCAGGGTTGATGATAACCTATTTAACAGAAGTACACAGCCGACGTCAGAACGAGGCCTGTGCTTTCGGCTATTCTACTACAGCCTGATAATGTGCAATTGGCGGGGAATGCCAAGTTGCACCTAGGTGTCAAAGTGACTAAGGCATCTGACGCGTTTAGTCAGAGATGCCAAGGGCGACGCTACGAACTGTCATTATTGAAGAACTTTGCTATTGACCATGCACGTCTACTCTGATGTTTACCTTTTTGAATGCCAAATGTATACCTATCGATTTCCGGTCAGCATGACCTTGTTACACTGACTGTTCCTGTTGATACTATGTGTGTTCTCGTCATTAAATGTTTTGAAACATGCCTGCCGTGTCCAAGCATCCTTGATTACTGCATGTGAGAGTATGGGTTGCAGGGTCTACATCTATACGAGCCTAAACACATTCGCGCCTTCATTCGCACCCACACCCAGTTCATCATACGCTCGCACTACACACCTAACAACATGTATACTGTCTTGGGCCAGTGATCACCTCGACAAGAGAAACAGACAGTTACATCAGTGTACTTAATATCTACTACTTTTTTGATTATGTTTTTCACTCAAGCCCTTGTGTAGTCATACATACCTCATTTTTTATATCTCTCCTCTTCTAGCCTTTGACATCACGGCCTAATTTCTTTCATCCGTAACTCTTTATCAAATCCTCAGCGTGTTTTATGTCAATGTGTTTCGTAAATTGAATGTGAATCGCTGTCACTTTTAGCTGACTGGTCCGCCTCTGTCTTATTCTCTGTTTTGTCTCCTCCCATTTTTCTTTGTAATAGCCCCTACAAGGATTCCATCCCTTGCACATGTGCATCGGCACCAAGGTAAAGGTCTTTTTATTTCTCCTTTCTTGTGGATAGCGGCACAGTTCCCTGACTCTTTGATTCAGAGAGAAGCCGGATACACAGGAAAGCGACCTTCCCCTTTCATGTGACCGAGCGCGTCTAGAATTGCGAGCTCTGGCCGTTCGAATAACCGCAAGAGTGTCGCTACAGCTTTCGTAACCCTTTTGGCCACGACATGTGAGGAAGACAACTTCCCGAGGTCCTTACATCTTTGTTACGCAGCCATCAATGCATGTGCAACCTCCGCCTGAACACCTGCTACTAAATTTGACTATATATGCCAGGTGTCTCTAACACTCCTTGCCATTCTCTCCAGAGAATTTTACTACCTTACAAAATAAAATAATATCTGCGCCAGAGCGAATACCAGTTGTACAAGTGTATTGTGTTAAGAATTTCTTCTTAATTTGTAAGCACACTCAGTTACTTAATGCATAAGCATAGCCCGCCAGGGCTTTCTTTGCTTCATCTTATATATATATATATATATATATATATATATATATATATATATATATATATATATATATATATTTATATATATATATCTATATATATATATATATATATATATATATATATATATACATTTTTCCTTAACATAAATTTGTTCGTGACAGAGACACTCTGAAATTTATTAAGTGCGCCACACTCCAAAATCACTAAGGTGTTAAGTTAAGACTGTTTTTCATAAGACGGAAAGTGTAAGTCGGTGTATAATATTACTTTAGTGGCTGCCAAGGCGGTAAATATTACTGCTATTTTTCACTTGATCTAGGTATAGTAATTACTTTAAAGAGTATAGCTATTTTGTAAATACGGAGGATAAGAAGGCATTATACTATTTTTGTAATTCATCTGGTTTTATTACTTACTTGAGTAATTATCAATCGGGGTACTCTTAATTACTTTGGGATGTGTGTATAACGTTAAATTGTTTCCTAATTACAATCTTGTACGCTAATTGTGTGTGTGGAATAATTAGGCACTATTCAGTAACCTCAGATGTAAATAGTCGATGCCCGATAAACCAGCCACGCAGCGCGCGGCGAAACTCCTTTTAATCGATAAGAGGGCGGGACTTTATTTGTGAGTCTGATGCCTTAGTTCAAACAGCGCAAGAAGAAGGGGGAGTGAAACGGTGGTGAGAGGTTCTGGTTTTGTATGTGCGAGAGTGAATAATTAGGTATGCGCGATACGTGTTATTAATAGAATATTGATTCTTTGTTGTTTCACACGGGCCATCGGACCATTCCTATACCTGCTTCCTTAAGCACCTATTTACGACGGCACACACTGCTAGTTCCTTTACCATCCACGCACTACGGCACATACTGCCAGACCCAATGATACCCAATTACTAAGGCATATACTGACAGGACACCATAGATCCTTGTTGATTGGTTGTACGCTACACACTTCTGGATGTTTAAAGATTCATATATTTTCATTCCAGGAGGTGCGTCTTTGACCCCCCCCCCCCCTTTCATAGTTATTCGTTTCCATTCAGACATCATGGTCAAATCGATCAGCTGGAGCCTCTCAATATCGGGGCTTAATCTCGTCACCCTCAACTGATATTTCAACCACACACCTAGGGCACAAGTAATACATCAATTGGTTGCAGAGTTCTCTACACTGAGAGCCTTAATCTACAGCAATACCACTAGGTTTACTTTCCACAGCCTACCGATAGTCACTACAGTGACGGAATATAGATTTTCCCTAATTCGGCGGAGTATTTAGGCGGAACGGTGGGATACTATTGAGACTGAATGGAGTACAGTTAGCGATTTCTCCAGCCAAGAGGTATATCCTTTCTGATTAATTTAACGAAAGAATAGCAGCCGTCTTCGTACAAGAGGATTGGGGGCCGCCGCTGTTAGTTAGATTTCATTTTTTTTTTTCGTGTATGTGCAGTTGGTGTTTGGGAATCAATACGAGTCTTTGCTCTTTATTGTATTGTTATGATATGAGATCACTAGCCCAGCAAAGATAGTGGTGTTATTATTTTATTTTACGTGGATGTATTTAATAAATACATTTATATGTTCTAAGCGGTCAGAATTAACTTTCTAATCAACCTGTCACTTGATGTTAACTTGTGTTGTCCTTACCGTAATAGAGTAATCTATTTAGCGGAGAGGAAGGATTAGGTGCATGCCATTCTAAACATTGTATCGAGTGTCGCTGGAAGAAAACATTTGATACCTAATTACATATCTCTTCTCTCCAGAAGTCATACCTCACTTCATTTTACCTTAGTGACTCTATCCATATTTACTTTCACGCAGATCAGTCATACTCCCTCTAAAATGAGCCATAACCTACTTCCATACTCGTGAAAATGTGTCAGTGCTTGAAAGTTTAATTTTCGTGCATGTCTCTCACGCTACCCGTCTCCTGTGACCTCTTTTCTCCTATCCATTGCCTCTTACATACCCCGTGTATCATATTACCCAGTCTTGTACTTTCGCTTCTTGAACTCCCCAGACAACATACGTCTCTCGCACTCCATATTTCTTATATAACTTCTCTCGTACTCCATATCTCTTATATAACTTCTCTCGTACTCCATATCTCTCATTTAACTTCTCTCGTACTCCATATCTCTTATATAACTTCTCTCGTACTCCATATCTCTCATTTAACTTCTCTCGCACTCCATATCTCTTGTATAACTTCTCTCGTACTCCATATCTCTTATATAACTTCTCTCGTACTCCATATCTCTCATTTAACTTCTCTCGTACTCCATATCTCTTATATAACTTCTCTCGTACTCCATATCTCTCATTTAACGTGTCTCGTCCTCCATATCTCTTATATGACTTCTCTCGTACTCCATATCTCTTATATAACTTCTCTCGTACTCCATATCTCTTATATAACGTATCTCGTTCTCCATATCTCTTAAAACGGCTCTCGTACTCCATACCTCTTATATAACTTATCTCGTACTCCATATCTCTTATATAACGTATCTCGTACTCCATATCTCTTATTTAACGTGTCTCGTACTCCATATCTCTCATATATCTTCTCTTCTACTCTATATATCTCGTATAACGTCTCTCGTACTCCATATATCTCATGTTATTGTCGATATCCCATAGCTGCTGAGCATGTCTACTCTTGGCAGCCCTGTCACATAATTTTGGGTCACTCTATTGTCCACTACCGCCGTTTTATGTGACAGTTGTTGTACTGGCTAATTACGCTCTTTTCAGTGGTCGGCACCCTTTTCTTTAATTGCTATGTAGCAGATATTTAGTATTATTTCAAACATTATTACACTCCTCTCAGTGATAAGTCGGCATGTCTGTTTGGTTACCCGTTCCTTCTGCTGGGAAAGGAACGGATAAGATAATATTAACCGACAATCATGTAGGTTAATCTCGGGTGTGGCCGACATCAGACTACAGATTAACACTAAAACCGCCCCAGCGAGTTTGGTTAAGCATTGATAAGACGAACGTGTCGCACTTGCCAAGATGGTAAACAGACGAATTTTGTTTGCGCAATCGACAGATAGAGAGATTACTTGTCTGTGCGACACATTTTGGGCAGACATGAATGATATCATCATTTCCCGTCCACCTGTTTCAAAGACATTATTTTAGAGGAAAGTAAGATGTTACATCTGAAACACATTGTCGAAAGAGTGTACGGACTTGTCACTTCCATATACTGGAGACGTGACCTTTTGAATCACGCACAGAATTTTCCATGTCGGAATAATTTTGAATTACCCCACCTAAATGTGCAGTTTTGAAACGATTGGCGCGGTTTTCAAAATAGAAGAACCACCAAATTCCTGGATGGACGCCGCCTATAATCGTAACAAACAACTGCGGGGGGAGGGGATATGCCACATAATCCAACACTTTAGCCAGGTTCGAACACTGTGAGAATCGCTTGCCAAGACGACAACCAGACTGCCATATTAAGCCTAGAATCGAGATTCATATATCGGACTGGACTATTGTTGGAGCAATTTTGAGGACTTTAGAGCCCAGAATAAACTCTACCATTTTAACAAGGAAAACCGGAATCTGAGGAATCTGAAACACGGAGTCAAAGTGGGAATTTATTGTTAAAGTAATGCCCCCCCCCCCCCCCCCAAGAACACGTGTAAAAGGCATCTGCAAATGCCTTAACCTACTTCTCTGAGAAAACAGTCTGCTAGCCAAGATTGGCGTAAGTTGTACATTACTGACATATGAACTAATATGTATAAATTGCCATGTGAATATCAATATGTGAAAATTGCTAGGGGATCTCCAAGTCATTTGAAGCTGGCAACCTCAGCATATAGAATGATGATTTCATGACCCACCACTGCAAAGGCTGGTGACTGCTTTATTGCTAGTTTCTTAAAGACAACTAAAAAGCATAGGTAGTCCCAAGTTCCATATGGAGCAGGGAGGGGAAGATAAAAGAAATGATGTACATTCTAATTACAATATTTACATTTTCAAACCAGTGTAAATGTCTATGTAAACATATTCACTTTAAAAATAATGAAAGCATATTCAATCTATATTGTGAACATTTTTCAACCCGTGGAGATGTAAGTGTAAACATTCTATCTATACAATTAACCCTTTCATTTAAATGTAAAGCTTAATTCTCATCGAGGGTAAAGTCTGAGGTAGATGGGATGGTGGAATAGGAAGATGGGAACACATAAGAATGTGTCGGGAAACTCAATACTCAGAGGGTATTCGTTCCTCTTCTTTTACCATACTGGTTGGTGGTACCAGTTGAGGGTACTATCTCTGGAACAAGAAGGGTACAAGTGGCCTGAAGTCGAAACTAGATACCATCGTCAGAAGGGGCTTTAAGACGAGGGACCAACTTTGTAGACACTCCCTGATACTTCTGGGAACGTGCTGCGCCTTGACCAGTGACGAGCGGGATCAGCGATCCAGTCTACCAAGAACCAAAACATCAGGAGGAGCAGAACCATCACTGACAGCTAAGTAACACATACAAGCTGCCAAGTGACCTCCTTTACAAACTGCCATTACATCACACAGTGATGATAATTGTTGTGATAAATAATTATTCATTTTTTTAAAAACCTTGTTAAATCCTAAGTGATTATTAAATCTGTTTTTTTGTAAATATACAAATTTAACGTCGATTTAATCATTTTGAATGTACTGCATGTTTGTCTCAGTCAATTTACTAAGTAAACTCTAAACAGAGCTACACCAGATTAAGAATTCAACTGAGCAAATCAGGGTGGGCGCTTGAACGAGCTGAAATAAATCATTGCATAACCCTTTCTTCACAAAAGGCGACGGATCAGATATAAGTTAATAGTGCTTGGCCCTAAGCAGCATTGTTCTTGACTTCTGAAAATATCTTGTGAATACTCCCTTGAGATATAAGCATTATTATCCTTCTATCTACAACTCTACCAAGAGTAATCCTGTGCGAAGGTAGACACCTTTGAAGACCCATATTAGATACTCATGAGTTTTTGGCCACCGTTGGACCACTACGTCAAAGCAGGGGAGGCAATTCCGTGACAAGCCCAATGCCATTTTTAGAAAAATGCAGGTTTTCTGCAGTTGTGTCAAGGTTCCATATAGTGAGTTGGTGATTGTCAAGGGTATCTGTAATAGTTTTTTCCTGGCATTTGTGAGTGATGGACACTCCATGAGGAGGTGTCAGGTTGTTTCATAAGGATGAGAGCAGTGTCTACACATGGGTAGGTGCTGAGGGTTGATGCGGTTTAGATGGCTGTTGACTCTGGCGTATCCTGTTCGAAACTGAAAGATAAGACTTTGATTTCTCCTGTTGAGCCTGTTGATGTTGTCGTTATCTTTAGGAAAGGACATTTCATTAAAGACATTTCGGCCAGTCTGTCCGTTTGCCTATCTGTTCAATCAGATTTCCCGTGTGTTGTTTCTGAGAATCTGTTTAACTGTTCTCATGGTGCAGGGTCTGTCCTTTTGTTGTTTAGAGAATCCTCTTTTATCAAGTTTATCAGCTGTCTCATTTCCTGTTAGATCCGTGGCCAGTTTCCGCAGTTCTTGTGGGCTGAATGGATCGTGGAACGCAGCCATACTGGTCTGATTCTACTTTAAACGTAGATGTGTTCTTTAGGAGAGCTTCATCTAGTTTCTTTCTCTGATGTGTTTTATCTACACTGGCATAAAAATTGTTGAAGACATCGGCTTTCTTGCTGCTTGATGTTACTTCACCACCACTTCCAACCACCATAGGTGTTGGGTTTGTCTTTTTCTTGCTTCCCTCGAGGTTACTCAGGAGTCTCCAAACCTTTTTCCTTTATCTTTTTAGATCTAGTTTGTTGCAATTTTCTTTCCAAGTTTCCCGCTTATTCTTCTTTGTGATAAACCTATATCTCTCATATAACTTCTCTCCTACTAAATATCGCTTATATAATTTCTCTCGTACTCGATATCTTAATGTAACTTCCCTCGCGCTCCATATCTCTTATATAACTTCTCTCGTACTCCATATATCTTATATAACTTCTGTCGTACTCCATATCTCTTATATAACTTCTCTCGTACTCCATATATCTTATATAACTTCTGTCGTACTCCATATCTCTTATATAACTTCTGTCGTGGGGGTGTTGGGAAGTCAGGTATTGGTAGTACCTCTGGTGAAGGAGCTGTCATGCCCTTTTTAGGGCAGCTCAGCCACCTTTGGTCCAAACCTGGCATCCAGCTCTCACCTGTGGCTCCTCGTAGCTGTCAGCATGCGACAGCGGCCACCCCCGGACAACGGCTTTGACAGGCCGGCTAAACTAGGTGAGGGTAGCCGAATGGTTATAAACCTTCGGTGAGTTAGGGTCTGCCTACCCATGCATGCGAAGACTGGATTCGATAGACTGCGCGGAAGAAACCACCTGTTGGTTCAACGGGCATGACGGCGATTACCAGCAACGCGCTGTGGAGCGTAAGGAGCACGGCGAGGCACGTAGAAAGCCCTGGTCATCCACTGCACCTGACTTCATCTCCAGTCGTCTTGACTTGTCTTGCCACTGGATTGAGATGGACCCAGGCGAGAGAGTGAGGTCGACGAATTGCGCAACTCTTCCTCACTTTAATCCAAATCACCGCGCAAGTCACTCTTTCATCCATTCATCCATTCATCCATCCACTCACAACAAGTCCTGTGGCGATGGGCGAGCGGCGAAGCGGCAGGCGTGGGTACGCTGGCAGTCGTAGTCACAGACCTACACACAGGCGGCTCAGGCCATATGGTCGTCTTCCACTGATCGGAGCAGCAGTGGGATTCGGCAGCCCCCTGAGTGTCTGAGCAGCCCTCTTTAGGAAAGCACTGCTCACCTCCATGGCCTGAGGAAGGGGCTAGAAAAGGTGCCCTAAACATTGCCTGCTTCACCATTACCTAACCAGCTTACCGCGGTTGGTGGGTACCCTACTTCGGCGGTCGACATATAAGAAAAAGAAAGGACAGATTTTTCCCCCTCATTCTAGGCGCATGGAATGTGCGCACTTTACTTGACAAAGACTTTAATGCAAACAGACCTGAGAGACGAACTGCCCTGATTGGGAGAGAACTGGCCAGGTACAACATTGACATAGCAGCACTGAGTGAAACTCGACTTGCAGGCGAGGGCCAACTTTGCGAAAAGGGTGCAGGTTATACATTCTTTTGGAGCGGAAGAGGAACTGAAGAAAGACGAGAAGCAGGGGTTGGATTTGCAATCAAAACAGCAATTGTCAGCAAGTTAGCGGGGCCCCCAAAGGGAATAAATGACCGACTCATGACGGTCAAGATCCCTCTGTTCTATGGAAGAAAACATGCCACCATCATTAGCGCGTATGCACCAACTATGACAAACCAGGATGATGTCAAGGATAAGTTTTACGAAGAACTACATGCAGTCATTGCATCAGTTCCTAAAGCAGATAAGCTCATCATTCTTGGTGACTTTAATGCAAGAGTAGGCTCAGATAACATCTCCTGGAATGGCACTATTGGTAGGTACGGCGTGGGTCGCTGTAACAGTAATGGACTTCGTCTCCTCCAGACTTGCGCAGAACATGACCTCCTTGTCACCAACACCATTTTTCGACTTCCTACCCGCAACAGGACCTCCTGGATGCACCCTCGCTCAAAGCATTGGCACCTAATTGACTATGTAATTGTTAGGAAGAAGGACAGGCAAGATGTCCGGGTGACCAAGTCCATGTGTGGTGCCGAATGCTGGACTGATCATCGCCTCATTGTATCTAAACTTAAAGTTCGTATCCAACCAGCCAGGCGCCCTCAGGGGAAGAAAACTCAAAAGAGGCTGGATGTCACCAAACTAAAGAAGACAACAATCAAACAGTCATTTACTGACACCTTAGAAGACCGTCTCAAATCTATCTCGCTAGACGGCCAAAGTGTGGAAACAAATTGGGCAGCCCTAAGTGAGCAGATCTACAACACTGCTACAGAGGTCCTGGGTCCTTCCATCAAGAAACAAAATGACTGGTTTGATGAGAACTCAGATGATATAAAGCAGATGTTGGCTGAGAAACACCATCTCCATAAAGCATATTTAAATGATCCAAAATCTACATCCAAGAAAGACGCTTTCAACAACATGCGTAGAATCGTCCAACATAAACTACGCCAGATGCGGGATTCATGGCTGAGTAATAAAGCAGATGAGATCCAAGGCTTTGCTGACAGCCATGACTTGAAAAACTTTTACCTTGCACTCAAAGCGGTCTATGGTCCAACATCATCAGGATCATTTCCCCTCCTTAATGCAGATGGAAAAACACTAATTACAGACAAGGAAAAAATTCTCCAACGCTGGGCTGAACATTTTAATAATATTTTGAACCAGCCATCATCTATTAACGACGAAGCCATCATCCGCCTGCCCCAAATTCCTATAAATGAAGCATTAGATGATGTACCAACTCTGGAGGAAACTAAAAAAGCGATTCGTCAACTGTCTAGTGGAAAGGCCCCTGGCTCCGATTCAATTCCTGTTGAGGTTTATAAAGATGGCGGTGCAGTTCTGATAGAGAAACTTCATATGATCTTCCAGCAAATGTGGCAGAGTGAAACCATCCCACACGATCTCAAAGATGCCTCAATTATACATCTATATAAACGTAAAGGTAATCGCCAAGACTGCAACAATCATCGAGGCATCTCTCTGTTATCAATCGCTGGGAAGATATTCGCCAGAATCCTTTTGAATCGCCTTACGGCTCATCTTGACAAAGGTCTTTTACCTGAAAGTCAGTGTGGATTCCGGAAAGAACGTGGAACCACAGATATGGTGTTCGCTGCAAGACAGCTACAAGAAAAATGCCAAGAACAGCACTGTGACCTGTACACAGCTTTCATCGACTTGACAAAGGCGTTCGACACGGTCAGTAGAGAGGGTCTATGGAAGATCATGGCAAAATACGGCTGCCCAAAGAAATTTATCACAATAGTGCAGCAACTGCATGATGGAATGCAGGCTAGAGTTCAGGAAAACGGTGAGCTATCAGAGCCTTTCCCCGTCTCAAATGGAGTTAAACAAGGGTGCGTACTTGCACCGACTCTGTTCAGTATCATGTTTTCTGCTATGCTGACTGATGCTTTTAGAGACGGGGACACAGGAATCGACATTAGTTATCGTATTGATGGAAAATTGTTTAACCTTAGGAGGCTTCAAGCAAAAACCAAGGTCAAATCACACACCATCAGAGATCTTCTGTTTGCTGATGATTGTGCCCTCAATTCCTTCTCAGAGGCTGATCTGCAGCATAGTGTGGATAGATTCTCCGAAGCCTGCGCCAACTTTGGGCTTACCATCAACACGAAGAAAACAGAAATCATGTACCAACCAGCTCCTGGCTCAGTATAAACTGTGCCAGTCATCAAGGTTAATGGTGAGAAACTGAATGTTGTGAACAGATTCACATACCTTGGTAGCACACTATCCCAGAACATTGTCATTGATGATGAGGTGAACACCAGGATCTCCAAAGCCAGCAGCACATTTGGCAGACTATACACCAACGTTTGGCATCGAAGTGGCATTAGTCTACAGACAAAGCTGAAGGTGTACAGAGCTGCGGTGCTTCCAGTGCTGCTATATGCATGTGAAACATGGACTGTATACAGGCGCCACGTAAAGAAGCTAAACCACTTCCATACAGTCTGTCTCAGGAAGATAATGAACATCAAATGGCAAGACAAGATCCCGGATACCGCCGTTCTTGACAGAGCTGGTATCCCTAGTATTGATACTATTCTGATGCAGTCACAAATTCGCTGGGCAGGTCATGTAGTCCGCATGCCAGACCATCGACTGCCAAAGATACTCTTTTATGGTGAGATGCAGAAGGGTAAACGCTCCCATGGTGGCCAAAAGAAGCGCTTCAAAGACACGTTAAAGACGTCATTGAAAACCTTTGACATAAACCCAGACACATGGGAAGCTGCTGCGCAAGACCGAACTGCTTGGCGCACATCTCTTCGTAAAGGTGCAGCAGCATGCGAATCATCCAGAAGAGCAGCAGCAGAACAGCGGAGACAAGCTAGAAAGGACCGTGAAATAAAACCTTCACATGAAGCAAACATTCCCTGCCCACACTGTCCAAGATCTTTCCAGGCCCGCATCGGGCTCTTCAGTCACCTTCGTACCCATAGACTAACCTAACATATTCTTAAATAATTGGATGAACAGAGTGGTCTTCATCACCCGTGATGGACGAACAACTTATAACTCATAACTTCTGTCGTACTCCATATCTCTTGTATAACTTCTGTCGTACTCCATATCTCTTGTATAACTTCTGTCGTACTCCATATTTCTTATATAACTTCTCTCGTACTCCATATATCTTATATAACTTCTCTCGTACTCCATATATCTTATATAACTTCTCTCGTACTCCATATATCTTATATAACTTCTGTCGTACTCCATATTTCTTATATAACTTCTGTCGTACTCCATATATCTTATATAACTTTTGTCGTACTCCATATCTCTTACATAACTTCTCTCGTACTCCATATATCTTATATAACTTCTGTCGTACTCCATATCTCTTATATAACTTCTGTTGTACTCCATATCTCTTTTATAACTTCTCTCGTACTCCATATCTCTTATATAACTTCTCTCGTACTCCATATCTCTTATATAACTTCTCTCGTACTCCATATATCTTATATAACTTCTGTCGTACTCCATATATCTTATATAACTTCTCTCGTACTCTATATATCTTATATAACCTCTCGTACTCCATATATCTTATATAACTTCTCTCGTACTCCATATATCTTATATAACTTCTGTCGTACTCCATATCTCTAATACAACTTCTCTCGTACTACATTTCTCTTATATAACTTCTCTCGTACTCCATTTCTCTTATATAACTTCTCTCGTACTCCATTTCTCTTATATTCTCTTGTGTCTCTTTTATTCCCTCTCTCTAGCACTCCCTAACACTCCCCATCCTCATAATCATTTCATAATAACTCTCTCGTACTCCCTGTCTCTCATAATTCCTTTGTCGTATTCCTTGTCTCCTGCAATACCTCTCGCGTACTCTATGCTTCTCTAACTCTTGTATCTTGTATTCCCTCTCGCTAGCACTTCCTTCAACTTCTCATCTTCATAATCTCATCGTCTTGTGTATATTTCACATTTCTCTATTACAATAAACAACCAAAGACTTTCTTGTTAATTATTATGTGAAACCTGTCGGTAATCAAATAATGACTTCTGTTCGCTAGCAATGTGTTCCCAGCTGTCGTCTGCCCATGTGATATATGATATGTTATTTGCAATATGTCGTTTTCGTATAGGTGCGTGCATGAGTGCATGTTCTGCAATGTTTGTTTGCTAGACCATTTTTTTTTTTTTACAGCAGACATCACAATTTGTTATGAAATAAGAATTCAATAACCTGTAAAAGAAATCCCCATTCCACAATATATAACAAACGTAGGTCTACATCGTACAACCTGTAACAAATCTACAATCTGTAACAAAGCTACAATCTGTAACAAACAACACGTCCCGTACCTGACAAAGAATTCGCTGTCGTAACGAGAAATGCTTGTACGTGTGTCACATTAAGAGAGTTCCCATTACACATGTTTATACCTGTCTTTGCTTAAATATAGTCTTACTGCAATGCATCTCGATATTCTTATCAGTTACTATACTATAGATGAAGGTCTTTTTTATTTGGACGTGCGCCTTCAGGGCCGGCCTTAGGGCAGGGCGGCCGCAATATCTTCTGAGGGTGAAGAGTTTGCCTGAGCGAGCGAGAAAAAAGTATTATTCTTCTTCGTACACTATCAGACGTCTGCTTGAATGTTTTCAAAGAAAGCAATAGTCTGCGGCTATTTGAATCTACGTAGAGCTTTTCCACGAACGGTACTGGTGTCGCCCATGTGCGCTTTCTCTGTTCCACATATGTTGGGCAACTTTGAGGCAGATGATCAGCAGTCATTTTATCAGCGAAAAAAAAAGTTTTCTAAAAGCTTCTATTTAAAAAAATGAAGTTATATATTTTTTCATCAGGAAGTCACAGTCACAATGGAAAGTTACCAAGTTAATGTACTTACCAAGCGACAAAACAGTCACGGTGAACACGATGATGAAGTAGAGTACATAGACTTTCATGGTGAGATCTGTATCACTTCACCAACGGTCATTGTATCAGAAATGCTGTCCATCAACGTTGACAAGAAAGTACGCCATTGTATCCATTAATTCCTATGGCAGTGAAGGTTTTCTGATAAGAAGTACTATGACACAACAATGTCTGATCAAGCATTTAGTGCATCTTGGCTGCTCGAGTGCCTCGTACTTTGAAGAATAATCGATTCCTTTCTACTATCCCTTACCAAATGTAAGATATATTCCTAGAAAGTAGTTGTGATAAGAAAGGTAACACAGGTTTCTCACTATTTGCTATTTATATTATGCTTGTCTAGTGCTTTCAATAATCATGGATTCTAGTTTCACTTGTATCAAGAGTAGTAAAGATTCCTCACTATTTGCCCCTTATATCAAATGTTAAGAGATTCATTACTAGTAGTCCTTTCTATATAGGGTAACACAGATTCCTTACCATTCACTCTTTATATCACGCGTACCTGTGCTTTAAAGAATCATAGATTTTCTAGCATTCCTTGGTACCAAGAGTAGTAAAGATTCCTCATTAGTTGCACTTTATATCAAATGTAACATAGATTCCTTGCTAGCAGCCTTTTATGTCAAGAGTAACACAGATTCCTTACTACTTGCCCTTTATATCACAAGTGGGATAGATTCCTTGCTATTCGCCCTTTACATTAAATGCAGTAGTATTCTCGCAAGCGCCCTGCTCATCAAGTATAGATCCGATTCCACGTTAGCTTCCCTTTGCATCCAGTTTATCATTTACACAGATATTAATAAAATATTACAACTTACAACAAATAATAATACCAATATTTTCCACTCCTAACTTATATATGAAAATCTTGAATATTTGTAACTTCTATATCCAGGGCTACAATTAATCCACTGAACCTTTGGTAATACGAAGCTTGGCACAAATTTCCACATTACCATCTCCACATTAGTGGATAATTGTCACAGAACTGCAAGAAAAGCACCAGAAAAGGTACTAAAGCTAAATGAACACGCAATTATCAAACACTGTCTGGATAAATGTTACGACTGGAGTAAATGTTGTTATACCCTTCTTGGACAGTTCAGATTATTCTGTGATGTCGTCCATTTGAGAATAACTTCCTACCTGGATCCTTGTCTCACATTTGGACAGGTAGGATCGTTCAGAGTTAGCAAGGCAGATAAGAACAGTTCTTCTGGCCATGCCCAGCATGTCTGCGAGTCTTTTAGTGTGGGTTACAGTGGGTTAGCGTTTACGTGGCGTCTAGCCCATTTTGGAGGGATCCTGTGAATACAAAGAATAGAACGATAATACAATAAAGTTCATCGTCTGCTGTTGGAAACTAAATTGAACTTTACATTTCATTTTTCACAATCAAGTTGGAGTTTTTCTCAATCATCATCACGATTTTCATTTTACGCTGCTTACAAAGCATGCAGACACCACTGTAGCTTGTCCCAATGCAGGAAGCCTGGACGGAGCAGTCACGTGCTCTTGCAGCAGTGGTTTCTATGGCAACTTGTTTGACATGATAAGATTGCTAGCCCCATGTACAAACTCATATTAGTGGCCTTCTACGACATGCCTGACAGTGCAGTAGTCCTAGGCTTTCTTCCTCTCATCAGAGCCCCCCCCCCTCCCCCCCCCCCCCCCCCCCCCCCCCCCCGCCCCCCCCCCCCGGTATTACATGGGGCCGTTTTCATCCATACAATCCCCACATGATATACATTCAGACAATTATTAAAGAGTATTCATCTACACAGTAAATAAAATAAGCACTTTAATTCCCGTAATCTGGAAATATTATCAGCCAATCCATTATTATTTATTGTTTTGTATCATTTATGTTTAATTTTTTTTTTTTTATCAAACCATATTAATCTTTTATGTATTTAATTTAGTTGTGCTTTTCATTCATTTTTCTTTCTGTTGTCCCCGATGAAGGTCTATGGCTATAACGTTTGCAATTTTCTTTGCTCTTTGTCCAAATAAAATGCATGACATATTTATGTTTACCGGGCGGTTCAGCAAATCCAAATAGTTGTCATAGAGAAATAGTTTTCAATACTGCAGTAATAAAAGAATTTTCATTGATAAAGTAAATAAAGCGTTTGCAGGCATACAATCTAGAGGTTTTATCAACAAATCCAAGAAAATGTTATTCGTAAACAGTTAATAATTCTTACAACCAAAACAAACTGTTTAATCAACAATTTTAGCACTGATGTCCACACACAGAAAATGTGAAGGACTATATGAAGTCATCAAGAGATGAGTTTTGTACAGAGAACTCGTCATTCCAGTCATCCGTTTAGTCATCTCATATTTTTCTTTATTGATTCCAGTCATCCGTTTAATCATCTCACATTTTTCTTTATTGATTCCAGTCATCCGTTTAGTCATCTCACATTTTTCTTTATTGATTCCAGTTATCCGTTTAGTCATCTCACATTTTTCTTTATTGATTCCAGTTATCCGTTTAGTCATCTCACATTTTTCTTTATTGATTCCAGTTATCCGTTTAGTCATCTCACATTTTTCTTGATTGATTCCAGTTATCCGTTTAGTCATCTCACATTTTTCTTTATTGATTCCAGTTATCCGTTTAGTCATCTCACATTTTTCTTCTATAAGTACCATCACCAATGTCTGCGCTTCCTACGGAGCATGATAGAGTCAACCACTGTAGCTGGTCCAGCTGCAGAAAGCTTGCAGCAGTGGTGTATGTGACAACTTGTTTTAGATATAGAGAAATGATGATCATTATTATTATATCAGTCACAATTATTATTATATCATGTAGCATCCTCAATTTTATTCCTATGTTTTATTTTTCATTGTGTTTTGCAGAAATGGAGTTGCACTCACGACTTTTTCACTAACTATAATTCACCCCACGGCGTCGCAATCTTTAACAGCAATACATCACACAACAATTCCCAGCAGAAGAAACAGTAATTCGCCCCACGATACGCTATAACAAGCAGCTCACAATACCCGTCCAGTAACAACAGTCACCAAAGTAAACAAATCCCCTTGACTAATGAGACAGTTTTGTTTCCTTCGTGTCTGACATAAACTGCCTTACTGCTCATACACCACAATCAATGGTTCTCTTACTGTCAAGTTTCTCTCACTATTTACTCAGGTTAGACAGAATTTAAGTCAACAAAATCAGACACCTGCCTCGTTAACTTGAGTAAAGAGGCTTTATCGAAGTATCTCTGTTGTGTACCAGCGTTTATTTACAGAATATCGATATTAATGTTCTAGGGGGAAAACCCCTCTCTGTTCGTCTCCAAGAGAAACGGTTCATTTGTTTCTGTTCATTTCGCTTTACTTGCTTTAACTTGATAGTTCTAGTTTTGTCGATGTATTTGTCTATTCTATTCATACGTTTTCAGTCCACACATTCATTTTCAGCATTATGAGTTGTAATAACACATGTTTCTTCAAGTCTCGGAATTTTCATTTCATGATTTAACTTATTTCAGTTTTCTCTTCCAATCTAACAAGATTGTGTAAGATATTTTCTCTTCCAATCTAACAAGATTGTATAAGATATCTTCTCTTTTACGCTGGTTTACATTTTATAATTTTGTGTACCATGATCGAAACCTGATGAGGTAGAAGGAGATGAATTAAACACACGGAGGAGAGAACGGAGACATAAATGAATGAAAGAGATGACGGGGGAATGACCTTCAGCTGACACGTGACAGGAGGACCTGGCAGGAGTTTGATGAGCGCTATGTTCCTTAGGGGGCTGAAGAAGATGATGATTAAAAAACAGTGTAAACATTATGTCATTTTTGCGATTCTTGATTGGATATATCATAAATCAGTTTCTAACCTTTCTTGAAGCTTTACGATTATCCGCTACATAAGCAGTTAGACTGTTGACTTCTTTTCGCATACTTCTTTTTCACATCATTTTGTCTCATTTCTTTCAATCATCTCGTGTTTTGCACGTCACATTTCAGGATCGTCCTCTTCCTCCGATATCTTATTTGCTTCACCTGCATACTTCTTCCATGTTAATGGCTTCTCTGCTGTACGCGGTGTTTCAAAATTATATATACACACTTTAAACATTTATATTTCATGAATATTTATATTTCATGAACAACATATATAATTTTAATTTTCGTTATCAAATTTTAAAGCTACGAGATAGAAAATTTTTGTTTTACAATAACATACTTACTTACTTAGTCGTTCCCCTTCTACCGTGAGGTGTAGAGGTTTGGAAGAGAGAGCGCCAGACCATTCTATCAGCTGTCTTCTTCCTGGCCTGGTTCCATTCTAGTCCTCGGTCCTTCAAAGATTGTCTAATGTTGTCCTCCCAGCGGACTCTGGGTCGTCCTGGAGGTCTGGATCCCTGGCTCTTTGTTTCCCATGCTTGTCGTGGTAGCCGATCTTCTCCCATTCTGCAGACATGGCCAAACCATCTTAGTTGGGACTGTTCTATTTGGGTCTGCAGCGGATGGGATTTTAGGCCTTGACGGATCGTCTGGTTGCGGACCATGTCTCTTCTTGTTACTTCAACCACTTTCCTCAGATACCTCATTTCTGAGGTTTGGATCTGGCTTTTGTGGGTTGTAGTCATTGCCCACGACTCGCATCCATATGTCAAGACTGGGACATAGGTGGAGCGGTATACAGCCATCTTCGTTTTCTTACCAACCTCTTTCTTGCTGAGGAATCCACGATTTATGGCCTGAAAAAGTCTCCCAGCCGCTGCTTTTCGAGTGGCCAACTCTTCTTTGATGCCTCCCTTTCGGTCTATAATAGCTCCGAGATATTTAAAGTGGTCGACCTGCTCCAGGACCTGTTCTCCCAACTTAATCTGATGTTTTCTTTCTTCTCGTGATATCACCATGGATTTTGTTTTAGAGCTGCTTATGACCATCCCTCTCTTCTCCAGCTCTTCCTTCCAGACTTGCAGGTTGGATTGGAGATGTGCCTCTGATTTAGCAATCAGGGCAACATCATCAGCAAATGCCAGCTCCGAAATATAGACCTGTCTCATCTTCCAGTACCCCATTGAATACTTTCTTGTTCTCTCCTTACATGCCTTGATGACATCGTCCATAAAGAGTATGAAGAGGTAAGGTGATAGGATATCACCTTGTCTTACACCAGTGGTGGTCCTGAACTCTTCTGACTTATGGTTTGCTGTCCTCACATAATTTCTGCAAGACTTGTAGAAGCTCTGTATAGCATGAATCAGAGGTGCTGGAATATTCTTCCTTGCCAAACAGTCCCAAAGTTTGCTCCAGGGGACCCTGTCAAACGCCTTTTCCAGATCTATGAAACAAAGATGGATCTCACTCTTATACTCAAGGGCCTTTTCACTCAGCTGTCTGAGTGTGAAGATTAGGTCTTGAGTACTTCGGTTTGCTCGGAATCCGCACTGGACCTCATCCAATTGTGGCTCAGCTAGGCGTCGGAGTCTCTGCTCTAGGATTCTAGAGTAGATTTTACCAGGGACACTGAGAAGGGATATGCCTCTATGGTTTCCACATTGTCGATTGTCACCCTTTTTAAAAATTGGTGTTATGATGGCAATCTCCCAATCCTTTGGTATGGTCTTGTTGCACCATGCTGACTGTAGGACCTTTAAGAGTAATAGGTCGCCTGATGCTCCCATGTACTTAACCATTTCTGGTGTTATACCATCATGCCCTGCTGCTTTGCCCATCTTGATTTTCTCTAGTGCTGCCCTCAGTTCTTCCATCTTTATGTCATCTTCACCATCATTGGTTTCCTCTTCTGTGACAGTGGTTATCATTTCTGATGCTTCATCATGCTCACCATCCAGGAGTTCTGATAAATATTCTTTCCATCTTTCCATTACTTCCTTCGGGGCAGTAAGCAATTTGCCTTGCTTGTCCTTTATAAATTTGAGAGGGCATTGTTTTTCTTTCCTCATGTTCTTTAGGGTCTTATAGAACAATTTCTGGTTTTCTTGTGCATCTTTTTCTAGCTTTTCTCCAAATTCTTCCCAGGACTTCTGTTTTGCTGCTAGCACTTTGTTCTTTGCTTCTGTTCTGAGTGTCACATATTCTCTATATTTTTCCATTTGTCCTGTTGTGTTTTTAGCTCCTAAGTATTGTTTCCATGCCATTTTCTTCTCTCTTATTTTCTCTTTGACTTCCTCTGTCCACCAAGGGGTCCTCTTTCTCTGGTTCCCAAGTCGGACTTCACCGCATGCTTCTGCAGCAGCTGTCTTTATGATATCCTTGAATTTATTCCAGAGGGTTTCCAAGTCATCAGGTCGTTCTTCTGTGTTGCTCACTGCTGTAGCAATAAGCCCCTGATATCTGGTCTTAATTTCTGGCTCTCTCAGCTTGTAGGTCCTAATGCTCATTTCTCCTGCTCGTTTACGTGGTTTCTTGCGTGATGTTGGGCAGTTCCTAGGCTGAGCAACTCTTTCAGTTGTTCGTTTGATTGTTAGCAGGTAGTGATCACTTCCAATCTCTGGCCCCCTCCAGACTCTTGCATCTCGGACATATCTGAATGAGCTTCTCCGAACAATGGCATAGTCGATCACTGACTTCTCATTCTTGGTTGGTTCACATCTAGTGTATGCATGTATGCGCTTATGGGGGAACTTTGTGTTTGTAATGATCAGATTCTGCTCACTGCAGACTCTAAGGAGTCGCTTTCCATTGTCATTGAGAGTATCTTCTCCATATCTTCCGATAACTCCACCCCATCTAGCATGGTCATTTCCAACTCTGGCATTAAAATCTCCGAGCATAATAACTTCATCTAGGCAGTCATCCACTGTCCTTTGAAGCAGCTCGAAGAATTCCTCCTTGACCTCTGCTCTCTCATCCTCATTTGGCCCATACACTATGACCAGGTTGACTATGGTTTCTCCTTCTTTTAGTTTTACAACCATAATGCGCTCCGAGACAAAGTTCCATCCCTTGATACTATCTTTTTGATTTTGGGCCACAATGCAACCCACGCCCCCTTTAGCCCTTTCAGATATGGGTACACCACTGTAGAGCAACGTGTTGCCATCGAGATCCATGACTCCTTGTCCTTTTTTCTTCGTTTCCGTTATAGCCAGGATTTCTAGTTTTGCTTTCCTCATCTCTTCCACCAGCTCCTCTTCCTTCCCATTTATACTTCTTGTGTTCCAAGTTCCATAAGTCGTAGTCCGTAGTCCGTTCCAGTTCGTCGCCTTTAGAATCAGTCCGGTTTTCTCTCTTGTAGTTCGCGTAATCATGATTTAAAGCAAACAGGTGATTGGCCTGTTGTGCCTTTGCATGGTGGAGGGGCTGCCTCCTTACGGCCTCCATGCAGGCCGCCCTCCTCCTTTTTCATCCGGGCTTGGGACCGGCATTGGCGGAGTTTACAATAACATACATTTAGATTAAATATTCAAATTTCCTACCATCAGCATGAATACATTAGCGACACGTCAAACTTACTGATCTACAATTATTTTAGAATTGTCTTTCTTTCTCCAAGACTTAATTGTTTATTCTCCGTTATTTTATCTGAACAATAAAACAAAATTACTTCATTATGAAAAAATAAATGTCCATCTCTTAGCTTTAAAATGCGATTTAAAAAAAATTAAAATTACATATGTTGTTCATGAAATGTAAATGTTTAAAGTGTGTATACATAATTTTAAAACGCCCTGTTTATCAATCCTGTGACTATCATCGCGAATCAGACTTAATACAGTACAATGATAATCTGTTACGATTTGATAACAATTACCTGTTCTGATGATTGTTTGCCTCTCAGAGTTAAAATCTTTTCGATCCCAGATATCCTAATTAGCTCCGTGTAGCACCGGGGGATCTCGAAGAAGAAATAAAGAAACAGGGATATTGCTCCCTCATGCATGTCGTAACAGGCAACTAATATCAGGTTTGTCATGAAGCTGGCTACCTTCACCATGTCAAACAATCAATACATAAACCATCGCTGAAAGATTTATCTCTTGTAAAATAAAATGTTGCCTTGTATTGGCGAGGCACGTACCGTTCAACCTTGTCGGTTATATTAGGGCGCATGTCCCAACATAAGAGACCTTTAGGTCTACAAGACGTTATGATTTAGCATAGGCTTCATAAAGGGAGCCATCTGCTGTGATGGTTCCTTGCACTGTCAGGAACGGAAAAGGAGATGACGATGATGATGATGGCATCTTAATTATAACCCATCAATCAGAGGTTGAACAGGAAACGTTTATCCATTAATTTAAAAAAACAGTGTACGATTTAAACATTTTATGAACCACTCAATTTAAAAAGCATTTTAACTAACAAACACAGATCAAAGACAGACAATTAGTTCAAAGCTATTTTTGTATTACAACATCATGCTAATGCCAGATCATTGATTTTCTTGTATCACCATTACCAAAAACATAATGCTTAATTCAACTTTTTCATTCAACACGACTGCGTGGTCGCGGGCCACAGGGAAAGAAAAACAGATGGGTTGTGACGTCACAAAATATGTATTGATCGGTGATTGATCTGATTAATTACACTTCAATTATGATATCGATTTGTTTAGGCCTGGCTATATCTTATAACCGTGTAGTTTCGGGGGGGGGGGGGGGGGGGTGTTTGAAGGTGTGACAGAATGGGGCGACCTCTCTCGATCTCTGTTTCACTCCGGCAGTATTGGTACATTTGTGGTACTGATTTTTATTGCGTGCTTTCAATTGTCGCACTTTCTTTCTTTTTCTGCTATGTATAGCAGGTATTATGTATTTTCCTTCTTACATCCTTCTCAGGGATAAGTTATTACGTCTGTTTGTTTCCTGTCCCTTCTCGAAGCTTTGCAAGGAGCGGTAGAAATAATATTAACGGCAGGCATGATGGTAAAATTCCTTTGTACCAAATCTTGGCCACGAAGGATTAGCCCCACAAAAATCGCCAGTGCATTTGCTAATCGATGATAAAGGCCAGAGTACGGGACAGATAACGAGATTACCCGTCTGCGAAGAGATTACTTTCTGATAAAGTAATGAATTGTTACTTTCGGAACACATTGTCGTGTGAGGTTACCGATGCGTTTGTAAGTTGGTACACAGGGCAATCGGATGTTTACAGCCCATTTTTAGAAAAATAATGTTTGAAATTTTGCACTAGATGTCTAATGGAAAATATTCAAATCAGAATGGCTGATCAGTTGTGCGCCATAACAACGAATGCGTGGGAAGGCAGTGAATATAACCTGACACTTCAGTCAGTAAAAAATACTGTGAAAAATCGCTTGCCAAGACTACAGACTTTGCCAGAGTGAAGATTAGAATTCAAAATTCCTTCTTAAAATACCGGATACCTTTTACTTGAGTATTTATCAGGACTTACAAAATCAGCCCATGAAGTCTCTATCATTTTAAACAAGGAAACCGGTACTGAGAGAACTGAAGGACCACACACAGAGCCAGAGAGGAAATCTTTTGTTAAAACAACGACACCCCAAACGCGTGTAAGAGGCTGATTCAAGTCTCTTTTATTCATCTGAGCAAAAAGTCTGTGAGCCAGGATTGGCGTAAGTTGTCATTTTACATTCTATTTTTTTATTCCTAACATGTGAACTAACATATATATGTGTATTGCCATGTCAATTTTAATGTGTGAAAATCGCCCGGGGATGACCAAGTCATTTGAGGCTGGCAACCTCAGCGTATAAAATGATGATTTCATGAACCACCCCTGCCAAGGGCTGGTTATTGCTTTATTGTTAGTTTCGTAACGAGAACTAAAAGCATAAAGTAGTCCCAGATTCCATATGGAGCAGGGAGGAAAAGATGAAAGAAATTATGTACATTCTAAGTATAATACTTACAGTTTCAAACCAGTGTAAATGTCTATGTGAAAATATTCATTTTAAAATTACTGGAAGTTTCAAACTTTTCAATCATTGTAAACGTAAACATATTCAATTTATATTGTGAACACTTTTCAAATCAGTGGAAATGTAAATGTAAACATATTCTATCTGTACTATTAACCTTTTCGTTTAAATATAAAGTAACTATGAAAGCTTTTCAATTTAAATATAAGGAAAGTTTTATCCCGAGGGATTAAATTTAATTCTCATCGAGGGTAAATACTGAGTTAAATGGGATGGTAGTATGGGAAGATAGGAACCCATAAGCGCAATACTCAGGAGAGCGCTTCGTTTCTATTCTTTTACCATAGTTATTGGTAGTGGTGCCAGCTGACGGGTACTATCTCTGGAACAATAAAGCAACAGTGGCCTGCACTTTAAGACGAAGGACCAACTTTGCCGTTACTCCTTGACGTTCTGGCACATTTAACATTGCCCGGCGACGAGCGTAAACATCGAGGCAGTCTACCAAGAACCAACCCAGCGGGAGAAGAAACTATCATGGGCAGCTAAGTGAAAATATCCGATGCCAAAAGTGACCTCCTTGATTCAGTTAAATCTCATCACAACAGTGATGAAAACCTTTTCCTAAAATATTATTCAATTCTTTAAACTTGTTAAAACCTAAAGTGATTATTAAATTTTGTTATGTTTGATGTTACAAATTTAACTTCGATTTAATCCTTTTGTAGTGACTTCTAAATACAATATCTAAATTAGTATATAACAATATAGGGCATAAAAGCAAATATAAGAAAGTACAAACGAATTTTCTGCTAGAACGGTTGGTATCGCCTACGCCTTCAGATTATTATTTGCTAACGAATAGCTGAACAAAACGGTACCCAATTTTTCAAATTCGTCCTTGACATAAACAACCACTTTTCCTAGTTCTAAGAAAAAATGTGCCTAAAATGCATTGTGGAACGAGGAGGGGAAAGGATAGATGAAATGCTAATTCGTTTCGCATTGATTTTAAACTAAAAGCAACCATAGCACAGGGGCAAGCCTTGCCTTAGGGGTTTCCCCGAATACAATGAAAAAGTTAGAATTGTGGACACCTCGGTCACGTAAACATGTTAAGCTCTTATTATGAATGACCTAAGCTCTCGTAATTATCTCGTAAGTACATGAGAAAAGAAGTGAACAGGAGGTAGTTTAAAAATAAACAACCAACATAGGAAAAAAGATAGAATTTTGAACCAAACCACATAGCCCCTTAAAAATTGTATTTTCGTGTACCTGAAGACTTGCTGACCAAGAATATGTTATTAGTTATATAAATAGTCCCTTAACTAATTAAATATTGATAAGACAATACATAGAGATCAGAGATACTGTCAGGTCAAGTCATATCTGCTTAGATTGGATCGCATATTTTTGGGGGAAAAAAGTAGGTGACATGAGTGGGTCTATAGCGAACATGAGGCAAAGCCTAAAGATTGATCCACCATGTGACAGACTGTCAGAGAGGTGTAAAATACAAGAATATGTATGATTGTCATAAAGGAGCATAACACCTATCCTATTATATGGAAGAGATTACAGCTGGAATTGCAGTGGCGTTGTAACTATTAGGGAAAGGAATACTGGTGTACATTGTCACATCAAAAGAAAATGGTGGCATAGGTTTGTATAAGGATATGATCCTTTTGTTTGTTTGTAATGTACATGTCCTTAACTGTGGACTATTAGTGTATGCTAGATATTACGAAGGATGCATACCTTCACATTTCAGAGGTCCTGGGTACTGACGTTAATGTGGTACCAAACGCTTGAAAATTGATTGATTCAGGACTCTGCCTGTTTACTGCGAGCCCATGCTAGTGGCCATTACCTATCAAACAGGGAACAGATTGTCAAGCGAGCAGAGGAAAGGTTCAACCTATATTCTACGGCCAAGTTAAGTTCTAGTTCGGCACCTGAAAGCTCAACTACAGAACTTTAAAAGAACTATGTAATGATAGTGAATAAAACTGGGACAACTATTTAATAGTTCCACAAGTGACAAAATAGAAACAAACAATTCTGAAAGGATATGATTAAAAACAACTACCTAGTGGTACCACCAGTATTACCTTAAAGTAGGAGAACACTACAGACGTATATTAAAAAAATATTTTATATATGGACAAACGATCTATTGTGCTATTTGAATGATGTAAATGATTATTTTGATTTCACTTTTAAATTGTCAGTCCTGATTACAAATAAATTTGAATCAGGATAATAAAACTGTAAAAATTATATTTACACAAAATTCAACCACAGTCTTAATTAAGATAGCCTTTTAGAATGTCGTTTGTAAGTTGTTGTGGTAGTATTGTGTGCTGTTGTGAATAATAAACTATCTGTTTGTATGTTTGTTGATTATTGTACATTACACTCTACAGTCATAACCCTAGACACAACACGAAGTCATTTAATATAATAATATAAATACAATTTTGAATGAGATAAAAAGGTGGTAGTGGAAAGGTACCCTGAAAAGTTCACAATATTATTGGGTATATTCAGGGACCTTCATAGCTAATCTCATTTAATACAAATATAATAATACCTACAACAATTCATAACATCAAATCCACCACATATATTGGGGTCTCCTAGTCCGGGATTTTAACATATCACTTATATTGGGGTCTCGCTCCTGGGGATTGAATTTCCTATAACACCAGCTATATTGGGTAGTTTGATTCTGGGATTTTAAATTCTTAAAATATTGTCAAGTATATTAGGAATCTCAGATAGTATAAAACTAAAAACATTCCTTTTGGAGAAATTGAATAGTAGTTGAGCTATCAGTGCCTGTGGTTGTTCTTGGTTATCATTAGAAATTTTTAGCCATAATTAGAGATTTGTATAGTTGGAAATTTAAAAGGTTGCATAGTACAAATGGCTGATCTGGCAAAGTTTCGATCTGCTGCTGTGCAGACTGCGAAAGAAATGAACATGGAGGGTCAAGCTTTGATCCAATATGTAACTTCAGAATGTGACAAGTATATTGAAAGGGAGGATAGGAAGATAGCTGAAGAGAAGAGGTTACAAATTGAGGCTGACAAAGAAATTAAGAGGTTGCAGATTAAGGCTGACTAGGAGGCTAGGGCATTGGAGGCAGAAGAAAAGAGGTTGGCTGCAGAAAGGGAAGAAAAAAGATTGACTGCCGAGAGGGAAGCAGAAAAGGAGGAGAAGAGATTACAGAGGGAGCATGAGCTACGACTAAGGGAGTTAGAATTTCAAGGCCATGCTCCTGAAAATGGTGCCAGTCCCTTTGCCTCAGATGCCACTGCCAGTCAGGGAGCCTCAACCTCAGCTATGGGTTTTCATGTAGATCATTTTGTTGAGAAAGAAGATGACATCGAAGGGTACTCAAGTAGATTTGAACTTTTAGCTACTACATATGGGTTAGAGAGAGAGAGAGGTGGAGCCTCAAGTTATAACAAGGGCTTAGAGGAACGGCGTATGAAGTTTTTGCCAAGATGAGCAGAGATGACCAAGACAATTATGACATGCTAAAGCAGGCTCTTTTATTAAGATACGAAAAGAACGGAGAATTTTATAGAAAAAATTTAGGAATGCCAAACTACTGTCGGGTGAGACTTATCACCAGTTCTCTGCACGGTTAGAGACCTACTTGGAGAAATGGACTGCTCTGGGGAAAACACAAGATCTTAAGGAGATGATCCTTATTGAGCAGCCAAGAGAGTACATGGCTCCAGATCTGAGAAAGTTTCTCATGGAACAAGGTGCAGAGAGGCTGGGTGAGTTACTCAATGTCGCTGAGAGGTATCAGGCAGCCCAGGCAGAGGTAGTTGGTAATAAAAAGAAACAGGTAGACAGTTTTAAGGCACCTAAAAACTTTAATAAGTTTGACCATAGAGACCAGAACAAAGGTAAGCAATATTTTGATAGGCCACGTGTTGCGTGCATATTTTGACGCACATATTACAAAAATCGATATGGCTATTTAATATGGAAAAGATATAGACATTCATTCATTTGTGTATGAAAATGCTGTCTATGGGGAAGGCTAGATAATCCATAATTGTTTTACCCTGTTGATTATAGGAGTAATCGTTCTTGATATTAATTCGGCGCATGGATATGACACCCTTGTCTGTACCTATTTCTTAGGGCCAGAAAATAGATTAATTTGCTTATTATGTTTATGGCCTGAATTCATATGTATTACATATTATTAGTACAAGTAGAATCAGTCCTATATTGTATATTTTGGATGGGTAGGCAGGACTATATTCTTGTTACACCGCTCTAGCGGAAGTAGGAGTTGTCTTATCTAGTCGTGATGAGTTCCGATGTACCGTGACAATGGCGGGTACGCATTTTTCCAGGGCTGGTATATTCTTCAGTAAAAATGATTTACGAAGTAGTTTTTCTTCTATAGGAGATTGTGTCTCTACTAGAGTTGTGTTAGAGACTCTCCTAATGTACGGTACCATGTATGATTCGGACTCCAGGTAATTCCAGTCCCTGTTTTGATGATCTCAGGTCGGTTAGGCCTAGCGGGAATTTTGTGCTTCTCAACGCTAGGGTCAAATTTGTATCGACGGAGATGACAGGCTCCATACTGTAATTATGTCTACGTGAGGTAACTGGATTACGGTAGATCTGTATGGAGGAACTTTATGAAATTATGCATATGTATTGCAAATTAACTTTGGCTTATATATATATCCTCCTGTGAGCGAGTGAGCGACAACTCAGGTAGGCGGCCATGTTACATTCCTGTCATCGCATTTTTTGGATCACTGTCTAAAGAACGGGGTATGTATCTTATTATTCGGACAGTGGCAAGGAGATCTCAATTTGGATAGAAACCCCTTATCGTGGTTTCACAATATGATAAAATGTGAATATAAAGCAACTTTAGTTACTTACCGATCCGCCTTCACTGACGCGCTTAGTCAGATAGGGGATGCGGCCATTGATGTACTACTTATTATTTATGAATGTGCCATGACATAGGATCTACTATGTATGCCTGCAAATTGATATGTCAACATACCCATGATTTACTCGTTATGTCCCAGTGTGAGCGTCCAAATAAACTGTGTAAACAAAGATTCCAGCAGTCTGCATTGGTGCCTTGTAGACACAAGTGAATGAGTGTTTAGATTGGTCAGAACACGAACAGTACACCATTCGCGGTAAACACACTCTACACTTCTACCCATATCTACACCATCCTGCGTCGGTTGAAGTGACCAAGTTTAGGGCCTGCTTCCCCTGGAGCCTTAGAGGGAAACTACTGTTTACAGCTGCCTTTGCCTTCCCTAACTTAGGACTAGGGTGAGTTACCCATTTACAGCTGGGTAGACTGGAGCATGCCTGATCTCGACAACTCTGTACACTACCATGGACACATACAGTAGTGGCACCACAAACAACATGCTACAGTGATTGATAGTGGAGCTTTACAGAAGAAAGAGAATACACCACACTTTACAGAAGGTTTACAGTATACAACTGATACTTCTTTACAGACTGACATTTTACAGTAACAGTGTGTGCAAGCAAACTTTACAGTGGTGAGCCAGATCCCTGGGTCCAGCCTACGCAGTCTTGTGTTGAGAATCACATTTTACAGTTACAAGAACATTTGTTTGACCACATCAATACCAATAGGACAGCTATACAATCAATGTCAGCTTGACCTGTTCTGACAAGTGTAGCAATATCTGGGACAGCACTTGTTGACATTTGGCACAGTACAGTCAGTGTTCTAAACCAGTGATTGTTTATCCTGCTGTAATAGAAGAGCATTGTTGAACATAAAGTGCAAATTTCATCGGTGGATCTTCTAATGTGCTCAAAAAAATTGGACAGTGTAATAGTTAGAAAGCAAATCTATTACTCAATAAAGTGGTAGTCTAATTTATTAAATCTGAGCATACTTTGCAACACATTCTATCCACAACACATATATTATATTATATATGCATTTATGTTATTTGTTATGTATTAAATTAGTTTATGTTCTGGGTGACTAGTACAAGGTATGCCGAGTGACATTGGTCTGGTACTAGTATTCTATAGGTACACATTTTCTTAATTGGAAATTTGTTAGCAACAATTTGCTGCTATTTCTGTTAGTTGTGATGAGGTGTTCTTTTCTTCGTTGTTTTTGTTAATAATTTTGTGTTCCTTAGTTTTGTTTGATTTGTTTGCATTTGTTGGTCTAATCTTTTCTATTTTTGATTTCTTTACACCCTTATGTTTATACACTGTGGCGTTATTTGTCTTGTTATCTTATTGCAGTTATCATCACGGATTCTGTGATCATTTTTTTCATTTCTCCTATTTAATTTAATTTGATCTCTGCAAATGTTTTCAGATTGTCTTTTCTTGTTTGTCCTTTGTAATGTCTTTAGTTGACATATGACATATGAGGTATAGTGGAATACACTTATATTATAGTACAGATCAGTACTTTATGATTGTTATTGTTATAAAACAAAATGTACAAGACCTTTATAAGGCTTGTCTCCCAAAGTGATTGGTAAAGGGAAATATTATTTTCCACAGGTACTCAAGTGATCATTGATTACATTAGGGTATACAAGACCTTTGTAAGGCTTGTCTCCCACAGTATTTGAGATATACAGTTATTGTTTTCCACAGGTACTCAAGTTATCATTGGTTATATGATAAACAAAATAACCATACAAGTTTTTCACTAAGACTAAGTCTATGGTATAGACTTGTCTCACATTAAAGTGAAATAGGGTAATTTATTTACTTTTTCAGGTTTCTGATTTAAGAAGACAAGATGTCTACATTAGATTACTTTATTGCACAAGGAAAATCTCTTGATAAGACTGGGAAAGACTTAGAACAATGGGCTGTTGCTCAATATGACAAAGCATTAGCTGCAGAAGAGAGAAAAGCTGCTGCTGAAGAGAAAAAAGCTGCTGCAGAAGAGAGAAAAACTCTGGCTGAAGAGAAAAGATTAGAAAGAGAAGCTGCTGCTGCTGAAGAGAGAAAAGCTCTGGCTGAAGAAAAAAGATTAGAAAAAGAAGCTGATACTGCTGCTGAACTAAAGAAATTGCAGATGCAAGTGGAGGAAAGGAGATTTGATGCAGAACAGAAAAAATTAGAAGTTGCAGCTGAACAGAAAAAATTAGAAGTTGCAGCTGAACAAAAAAAATTAGAAGTTGCAGCTGAACAGAAAAAATTAGAAGTTGCAGCTGAACAGAAAAAATTAGAAGCTGCTGCTGCAGCTGAACAGAAAAAAATTAGAAGCTGCTGCTGCAGCTGAACAGAAAAGATTAGATAGAGAAGCTGAAGAGAGAAAAGCAATAAGAGAACATGAGTTTGAATTAGAGAAATTAAGATTGACTAGTATGAGTAATATTAATCAGGCATCTGGTGGTAATGGTAAACCTTTTAATTATAAGGTCAAGGTGCCAGCGTTCAACTCTGCCAGTGATGATATAACATTCTGGCTTGATAGATTTGAACGTGCTTGTCGAGCTCATAATGTTGACAAATCACAGTATGTGCATCAGTTGTCTGAAAATTTAAAAGGGGAGTCTCTGACTAAGTTATCTTTGGTTGAAGAGGCCGACAAGGATAATTATGATGATGCTATTAGGGCAGCTTTGATAAAGAGATATCAGCTGTCAGAAGAAGGTTATCGTCTTTTGTTTAAAACAATGAGACCTGAGGTAGGTTTAGAATTCTCAGATTTCATTTCAAAAGCACGACTTACACTCTCACGATGGATTGAATTATCCAAAATAGAGAAAACATTTGATGGTCTTACGGATTTATTGCTAAGAGACAAGGTCATGTCTTCGGTAAATAAACCATTCCTAGAGTTCTTACATGAGCGTAAACCTAGTACATCAAAGCAAATGGAAGAATATTGTGACCAGTATGCCACGGCACACCCTGACATGATTCTTAGTAACTCTAACATCAAAGAGAGTATGCCAGTTGCTTCGGCAACAGAATATAATCAGAATTACTCACACAAATTCCAAGGAGCTAAAAATAAATTTGATAAAAAGGTTAATTGGAATAAATATCAAAACCAAGATAACCACTCAAATCAGGGTTCTTCTTCGAAGAACTGGAATCGGGCTGATAGTCCTCGACACGCGAGGGGTACCCATAATTTTAGACATTCTCGAAAGGGGAGTAGCTATAGGAACTACCCAAGTGCTTCATGGAGAGAAAAGAACCAATATTACAGGGATACTCAGTATAATGAGCGTGATGATTATGATCATGAATATTATGATTCAAACCCAAATAGGGGTTATAAAAGGGGAAATAATAATTATAGAGACAATTATAACCGAGGTAGATCACAACACAAAAGACATGGTAAATCTTATTACCAGGCTAACTCTGCACAACAGGAGTTCCACGACACCGGTAATCAGAATAATGATAAAAAAGACTCCAATAGTGTAGCAAATTCCGCTTTCGATTTTGCTAGAGCATCTGAGTGTTCGCAATGCAAAACATTATTCGATCCAACCACAGTTTCTACTTTAAGCTGCGGTCACCCGCTTCCCGCTCTCCCTGCGTCAATCGCACATAATGGAAGGGGTGCTCTTGTTTTCAATAGAGGCTTAATAGATGGTACTCCAGTATCAATTCTTTTCGATTCGGGGTGCACTACCATCGGAGTGAGGCAATCACTCGTAAATCCTTCTCGAGCTACAGGCGATGTAGTCAAATGTGTAACATTTGGTGGCACATTGGAGAAGTACTCCACTGCCATTATCAATATTGCTACGCCTTTCTTTACAGGAGAGGTGCAAGCATGTCTCTTGCCGAATCCGATCGCTGATCTTATCATCGGTCGCATTCACGGAGTGAAAGAATGCACTCCACAGCAAATTTCTAATTGGGAAAATGTTAATATGCAATCTGCCAATGCAGTAATCACTAGGGCTCAAGCTCTTAATATGCCACAATCTTCACATTCTGAAGATAATGATGCGCAGATCCAAGATGATCCCTTGGAGATTTCCCATGATTCCTTTATAAAACAGCAGGAAGATGATCCTACTCTAAAGAAATTCTTTACTCTGGCAACAAAAGGTGATCCGAATAAGGATACAAATCGTAAATCTTGGGTTACGATGAAGAATGGCGTACTTGTACGTATGGTACAAGACTCCGCTAAGTCCATTCATTCTCAAATCCTAGTGCCTAAAAATATGAGAGTTAAAATCTTACAGCATGCGCATGATTCGCAGTGTGCTGGACATATGGGTTTTTCCCGTACTAAAGCTAGAGTTCTTGAATCTTTCTTTTGGCCTGCTGTGAATAAGGACATACGAATCTATTGTCGATCTTGTAAAGTATGTCAAGAGATTAAATCCAGAGGTCCACGTCATGATGCACCTATTCAGGCTGCAGACATTCCCATTCGACCATTTCAAAAAATGGCGATAGACATCATTGGTCCATTTAAGATAAAGTCTGCTAGAGGACACCAATTTATTTTGACGTGTGTTGATATGTGCACACGTTGGCCGGAGGCTGTTCCTCTAAAGAGCATAACTACTGCTGATGTCGCAGATGCTCTTTGGTTAATATTTTCTCGTCTGGGGTTTCCAGCAGAAATATTATCCGACCATGGTACCCAACTCATATCGGATACCATGTCTCAAGTAATGTCGACTCTTAAGATAGAGAGATCGCTGAGTAGTATTTATCATCCTATGTCCAATGGGATGGTGGAACGTCTGAATAGAACTCTGAAAAACCTACTAGGTAAGATAACAGAAGATCATCCTCAGGATTGGGATAGGGTTTTACCCGCGGCTCTCTTTGCATATAGAGAGGTCGCCAACGAACATACAGGATTTTCTCCCTTTGAACTTGTCTTTGGCGCGAAACCGCGAGGTCCTATGGCCTTACTTCATGATCTTATAACGGCTGATAATATTGTCGATGACACAAAATCCTCTTATGAATATGTCATCGCACTTAGACACAAGATTATTGAAGCATGCAAATTGGCAACTGCTTCTTCTGAATTTGCGAAACAGAAGGCAAGGGATTTTGCCAATAAAAAGAGATGCTTGCGACAACTTTGTCCAGGTGACAAAGCATTTGTCTTGCTACCTTGTAGGGAAAATAGACTTCTTATTTCTTGGAAAGGTCCGTACGATATAATATCAAAAGTTTCCGATGTTGACTATATCGTCGATATTGACGGGAAGCGTAAAACCTTCCACATCAACATGCTCACGGAATTCCATGAACGTCCGGATTATTTACAACCTGCTTTCCAGGCAACGGACGATTTTCCAGTCCAACATGGTCAGTACTCATCTCTGTCAGTAATACAGGATGAGGAAACGAGTTTCTCGGATGTAAATCTACCTTTTCCAATGATTCCTCTTCACTCTAATGAATCATGGAAAGATGTTGCAATTTCTCCCGAATTATCTCCAGGAGAGCAGAAACAAGTTTCTACTATGTTAGAACAATTTCAGGATGTCCTTACTGACATTCCTGGTCAAACTGATGTCATTCAACATGACATTATTCTTACTGACCATAGTCCTATAAGAGTCAGACCGTATCCTATCCCGATACATTTTCAAGCACAGATAGAGAAAGAGTTGGATGAGATGATAGAGTTAAAAATTATTGAACCATCCACATCAGCATATTCTTCGCCGATGGTTATTGTACGAAAAAAAGACAATAACATACGTCTTTGCGTGGATTATCGCAAATTGAACCAAGTGACGAAATTTGATGCTGAACCTATGCCTTTACTAGAAGAGCTACTTACGAGACTATCGAATTCTCATTTCTTTACTAAACTCGATTTGTCTAAGGGATATTGGCAAGTTCCATTATCCGAACACGCCAAACCGTTTACTGCTTTTTCGACGCCTAGGGGTCTATTCCAATGGAATTTCATGCCTTTCGGTCTTATGAATGCCCCTGCAACATTCGTACGCATGATGCGTCGAATCCTATCTCATCGCTCAGATGTCATTGCGTATCTTGATGACATCTGCCTTTTCAGTGATACTTGGTGTCGTGAAATATTCTAATCCACATATATAAATTATTAGGTAAATATAAAGCCTAACAAATAAAATTAATAAAGAGAAGAGCAATGGGAAAATAACAGTGCTGTCACAAAGAATGTACTCGAAATCCCCCTTGTTTTCTGCTTCGTCTGCAAATTGTAACGCTTTCACGTTGATATAAAAGCTTACTGTATTATTACCCGCCTTCTTCAATGAAACGTGTGCTGCATTTCTAAGAAAAACATTGAGACGTACTGCGTAATGACCTAAATTAATCCTAACATTAATTATACTGCGTTACCAAAACGAACGAACAGATGGACAAAAGGATAAAGAGAGAGGGGAGGGCTGAAAATCAGGAACGCATGCAACACGCGTCGCGCGATACACAAATGCTGCCATCACGCGTGTAAGTCTACATGCACTAATTTTTTTTTCAGACGGACAGTGATAAAATACACTACCCTTTCCCAGAGTTAGGTTTATAAATCATAAAAAACTCTTATTAGAAAAGATAACATTAGATGGGTTTACGGTTGAAAACATAACAGTACCCAGACAGCACATCTTCGAAAAAGGAGGTAGAAGAAATTGCATATTTTGAATGCAGCCACGTAGCTCCTTTAAATTTGTATTTTTGGGTTCCTTAGGGCTTGCTGACAAATAATATGTAAAACGTTACGCAAATAGTCCAGGAATTAATAAATTATACCCAAAATAAAATATTGGGGGTGCCTGACAGCATAAAATCATTTCTGCTCATAAGATTTTTTTTTAACGTGTTTGAAAAAAATTTACGTTACAGAAATAGCCTACCATGTAAACTCCAAATTGATTGGAGCGCAACAAATGAAAGCCTAACCACGATTGGTCGGGCTATAAATACTATCTTGGTTGTTAGGGGAAACGGGGAAAGGTAACATTTTTTTCAAACACTTGTCGAAACGGGGCTCATTGGTCAGACTCGCTGATATACACACTTGGGAGCGTTAGTTCGAAACCACTTGTTTAAATAAGATTGATAAAGCATCAGTGCGTTGAAGCCAGCTTATATTTGGCTAAATAAAAGCCTGGAAGATAAGCAGATGGGAATTTGTGCCAGTTTGTGCCAGAATTCATTGCTAATCAACGTATCTGTGTTTATTCGTATGAATTGTGGTAAGCTTGAACCATTCAATATCTTTTAATGAAAATTGAATGTGAATTGTTGATTTATGCCTGTATATATATGTGTAGTTCAGTGGCCAACGTGAGGTAAAGCCTGTAATGCTCCAGCCTGAACAGAGGGTGTCGGAGAGAAGTAAAACGGCATGGAATGGCCAAACAGTACACTGACACCTGGATGATTGAATAGAAAGAAATAATGCTGGAATTGCAGAGGCGTAGTAACCATTAAGAAGGGTAATACTGGAATAAAGTATTTCAAATGAAGCTGACAGTTGGCCTAATGCTCTGAACTCAATGTTTGTGCTGTGTTGTGATCAGTGTAACAAGAGAGTTTAAGTTAGTTATGAAGTAGAAGGTACATCCTTCTTGATTTCAGGGACAGTGGTCTTGATGGTACTGAGCAGCACCTAGTCAGAGCTTTGCTGAATCCAGTGTCGGACAGCATACTCCTTGGTCCTTTTAGCTATCAGTGAGGTGTCTCCAGAGCCCAGAGGAGAATTCGAGCAGAGGAGTCCTTTCCTGCCGCCATCACGCCAGATAAGCTAACTTGGCCAGCTGAGCTCAACATTATGTCCCCTCATCTTGAACTGACTTTGTAAAATTAACATTAAGAGGGGAATTTACTTGTCTTAAAATCAGGAACTGTGAACATCTCCAATACTAGTCCCTAAAGACAAACTATTGAAGTCATGATGACAAATACCAACAGAGCTTGAACAAAACAAAACCAGTATTACCTCATTTTACTACTACACAACTGACACACATAGAACATTTGTAATAATATATGTCACTACAATATTCATATTAAATACATTCTGTACATAACTTGTAATTTAAATTGATTGTGATTCCTGGTTCCCTTGTAGTTGAATCAGGACACATATTCATTCATGCCAGTAATGAATACATATTGTTATTTGAAAAGTTACGAGTGACTTCTTTAAGATATTCTCATAGAGTGTTATATGTATGTGAGTGTCACAGTGTTGTTAAGAGTAGTGGATTAAATTAAATTGTTTATCTGTCTGTTGTTGTGACTTACACTTCATCATACACATACCCTAGACACATAACGTAGTCATCACACTATTCCAGAATAATTCTGACTGAGATATATAGATATGTGGTAGCAAGTAAGGTGATATATAATACACTACTCTTATTAGATATATATATACCTTCACAGCTGATCTCAGTCAGTACACTAAGTCCCCTATAAATATTTATAACATCCCACTTCACCACATATATTGGGGTCTCGCTCTTGGGATTTTGAATCTTTCCCTATTAAAAATATTGGGGGTAATTCACTTCAGGGAATATAAGAATTAAAAGGTATCCTTGGGTGGAATTAAATAAGGTTGAGCTCACGGTGCCTGTGTTGTCCATTATATATATTTAGAATTTGAATTGTTGGTTAGACATTGTAGAAATTTACATGATAGACAATGGCGGACCTGGCCAAGTTTCGATCTGCTGCTGTTCAGACTGCAAAAGAGTTAGGATTAGATGGGCAAGTTATGGTTGCCTATGTTACTACGGAATGTGACAAATTTATTGAACGCGAAGAAAGAAGGTTTGAAGCCGAAAGAAAGTTAGAGGCTGACAGGGAAATTAAGAAGTTACAATTTGAAGCTGAGGCTGAGACTAAGAGGTTGCAGATTGAGGCTGAGGCTAAGAAATTGGAAGCAGAAGAAAAAAGATTAGCTGCAGAAAGAGAAGCCGAGGAAAGAAGACAGCCTGCAGAAAGAGAAGAGAGGAAATTAGCTGCAGAAAGGGAAGCAGAAGATAAAAGATTACAAAGGGAACATGAGTTACGACTAAGGGAGTTTGAGTTTCAAGGCCATGCTCCTGAAAATGGTGCCAGTCCCTTTGCCTCTGATGCTACGGTTACTCAAGGAGCCTCAACCTCAGCTATGAATTTTCATTTAGATCATTTTGTTGAGAAAGACGATGATATAGAGAGCTACCTAAATAGGTATGAACTATTAGCTACCACGTATGGGTTAGAGAGAGAAAGGTGGAGCTTAAAGTTATCTCAGGGACTTCGTGGGGCAGCTTATGAAGTTTTTGCAAAAATGAGCAGAGGTGATCAGGAAAATTATGACATGCTAAAGCAGGCTCTTTTGTTAAGGTATGAAAAGAATGCAGAGTTTTACAGGAAAAAATTTAGGAATGCTAAACTACTGTCAGGTGAAACCTATCACCAGTTCTCTGCACGAATAGAGACATACTTGGAGAAATGGACTTCTCTGGGGAAAACCCAAGATCTTAAGGAAATGGTCCTTATAGAGCAACTAAGAGAGTCCATGGCTCCAGACCTGAGAAAGTTTCTCATGGAACAAGGTGCAGAGAGGCTGGGTGAGTTGCTAAATGTTGCTGAAAGGTATCAAGCAGCTCAAGCAGAGGTAACAGGTAATAAAAAGAAACAGGTGGATAACTTTAGGGCACCACAGAACTTTAATAAATTTGATCCTAAGGATCAAAATAAAGGTAAGCACCAATTTGATAGGCCACGGTATGACAATAAAAATAAATTCCCACAATTCGATGAAAGGAAATATAATGAAAGAAAATCTTTCAACCAAGGAAAAAAGGTGGTGTAAGAATTGTCAGATGGACAATCATGACACTGACCGTTGCAGAAGGAAACCTGTGTATATGGCAACCCTTCAGGTCAGGTCGACCTCAAGACAGGAGGAGGATATTATGTTGGATACCACTCCAGAAGAGATGAGGAAGGCACAGGCTGGGGATAAAAAACACTCAAGCCTTGTTTCAGAAAATTGTCAACTTGTCATACAACTCCAGGCAAGGGAGATTTTTACATGAAAAACAAGTTGATGTATAGGAAGACTGGAGCTAGATCCAAAGGTCACGGACAGCTGGTTCTTCCAAAAAGATATAGGGCAGACTTAATAAGGAGCCTACATGTGAAACCAGATGGGGACCATGAGAAGATAGGTACCATCATTCAAAAGGTGGCTCACAATTATTATTGGCCCAAAGCAAGATGGGGACATTGAGAATTTTGTAGAAAGGTGTAGCATAGCACATGAGGGAACACCCACAAGTGGGAACATGGATCAGGACCTGGACACGCCATGGGGCAAAATCAGGCCTGACAATAAAAGGAAAAATAAATTTGATAAAGTGGACCAAATGGAATGGGAAGCCCCTTTTCACGGACAAGCTTCACTTAACTGTTTTTTCAATGGCCACTATGCGGAGAGTGCAAAAAGATGTCTTACCCCAGGATAAGCCGAAAATCCCTCAATCGGACTTAAACAAACTGGAGGAAGAAGATGTAGGGAGGAAATCTCTCATCAAGAATTTTAAGTGGGGAGAAAGCCCCAAAAGAAAAATTGGTAGCGGTCGTTTTGTGCATGAAAATTCTGGGAGAAAAATCATCACTATAAAGCTTCGAGTGGAAGAGACCATACCGGTGCATGGACAAATAGGTCCACACAATTAAAGGTCCATATGTAGCTTTGTTAAGAACGTGGACTGATGAAAAGGCAGAGGAAAACATTACATCTTCATACCAATATGTGAATGAGCTGACCACTCGGTTGAAAACTGGCTGGAAACTTGCCAATGAAAATTTGAAACAAGCCAGGAAGAAACATGCTGCCTATTATAACAGGAAGGCGAAAGACAGAAATTTGGCTGTGGGAGAGAAAGTACTGCTTCTTTTGCCTGGGAGTCAGAATAAGTTACAAATTGGATGGCAGGGTCCATATACAGTTTTAGAGAAGGTGTCTAGAACAAATTATAAGATAGATAAGAAGGGGAAAGAAAAAAATCTATCATGTGAATCTCCTGAAGAAATATTTGGAAAGAGAACATCAGGAAGAGACACACTTGTTGACCTTGTCCATCGCCATGGAGATGAAAAAGGAACCACTTTCATCATTTGAATATCCATTACACCCCTGTGAGACAGCAGCACAGGTGAAAATCAGTACACATTTAACGAAAACTCAGAAAGAGAGAGTGCAACAGGTTCTAAATAATCATGCAGAGGTGTTAACAGACCGACCAGGGCATACAAACCTATTGGAATATGATATGAAACTAATAGACCCCACACCTGTCTGTATGAAACCATATTCGATTCCGTTTGCTAAGGAGAAAGCTTTGAAGGAAGAGATAGACTATCTGTTGAAGGAAGGAATTATTTCGCACAGTGAGTCTTCGTATAGTTCCGGTGTTGTACTCTTAAGGAAGCCCTCTGGAGAACATAGACTCTGTATAGATTACAGGAGACTGAATGCTATTACAGAAGGACAGGTGGATCCATTGCCGGATACAAATCAGCTGTTTGCCAGACTAAATAAAGCTAAATATTTCTCAAAAGTGGATCTGAGTAAAGGATACTATCAGATTCCAGTAAAGCCTGAGGTTAGACCCTACCTAGCTTTTAGTACCTCAGAAGGACACTATGAGTTTAATAGATTGCCATTTGGATTGAAGAATGCGCCTAGTGTCTTCTCTAGAATGATGAGAAAATTATTGGATCCTCTGAATAATCCCTGTATAACAAATTTTATGGATGATATCCTTATAGCAACAGAAACATTTGAGGAACACATTGACTCTCTGAACATGCTGTTTGATCGACTTAGGGAGGCAAATTTAACAGCCCGTCCAACCAAATGTTGCGTTGGATGTAAAGAATTGGAATTTTTGGGACACACAGTTTATCAGGGAAATATGACCCCTGACCCAAAGAATTTAGAAAAACTACAGAAAGCCCCGAGACCACAAACCAAGAAGGACGTGAGATCCTTTGTCTCATTATGTGGTTTCTACCAGAAGTATATCAAGAACTTTAATTCCATATGTGCACCGTTAACTGAATTGACACGTAAAGGACTTCCAGATCGCATTACATGGACACCACAATGTGAAATGACTTACCAAGAATTGAAGGAAAAGCTCACAAGTAAACCCATTTTGAAATTACCTGACTTAAGTCAAGAATTCATAGTAAGGACGGATGCAAGTAATATTGGGTTAGGTGCAACTCTACTACAGAAATCAGATGCATTGGATGGGGAATTAAGCCCAGTGGCATATGCTAGCAGAAAGTTGAATAAAGCTGAAATCAACTACTCAACTAGCGAAAAAGAATGTCTTGCAGTAATATGGGCAATAAAGAAATTCAATATTTATCTATATGGGAAGGCATTTAAGTTGCAAACAGATCACAAACCTTTATCGTTTCTAGCACAGGCTAAGCATGAGAACTCTAGGTTACTCCGATGGTCTTTACTTCTGGCTCCATATAATTTTAGCATTGAGTATATATCTGGAAAAACCAATTTGGGAGCGGATTTTTTTAAGCCGCCATCCGTGTGATGAGAATCACCGTAAACCCCAGAAATAATAATAAATTTCTCTATGTGTATATAGAATAAAGGACTGACATATAATGTCTGTTTTAAGAGGGGAGGTGTCGTGAAATATTCTAATCCACATATATAAATTATTAGGTAAATATAAAGCCTAACAAATAAAATTAATAAAGAGAAGAGCAATGGGAAAATAACAGTGCTGTCACAAAGAATGTACTCGAAATCCCCCTTGTTTTCTGCTTCGTCTGCAAATTGTAACGCTTTCACGTTGATATAAAAGCTTACTGTATTATTACCCGCCTTCTTCAATGAAACGTGTGCTGCATTTCTAAGAAAAACATTGAGACGTACTGCGTAATGACCTAAATTAATCCTAACATTAATTATACTGCGTTACCAAAACGAACGAACAGATGGACAAAAGGATAAAGAGAGAGGGGAGGGCTGAAAATCAGGAACGCATGCAACACGCGTCGCGCGATACACAAATGCTGCCATCACGCGTGTAAGTCTACATGCACTAATTTTTTTTTCAGACGGACAGTGATAAAATACACTACCCTTTCCCAGAGTTAGGTTTATAAATCATAAAAAACTCTTATTAGAAAAGATAACATTAGATGGGTTTACGGTTGAAAACATAACAGTACCCAGACAGCACATCTTCGAAACAGGAGGTAGAAGAAATTGCATATTTTGAATGCAGCCACGTAGCTCCTTTAAATTTGTATTTTTGGGTTCCTTAGGGCTTGCTGACAAATAATATGTAAAACGTTACGCAAATAGTCCAGGAATTAATAAATTATACCCAAAATAAAATATTGGGGGTGCCTGACAGCATAAAATCATTTCTGCTCATAAGATTTTTTTTTAACGTGTTTGAAAAAAATTTACGTTACAGAAATAGCCTACCATGTAAACTCCAAATTGATTGGAGCGCAACAAATGAAAGCCTAACCACGATTGGTCGGGCTATAAATACTATCTTGGTTGTTAGGGGAAACGGGGAAAGGTAACATTTTTTCAAACACTTGTCGAAACGGGGCTCATTGGTCAGACTCGCTGATATACACACTTGGGAGCGTTAGTTCGAAACCACTTGTTTAAATAAGATTGATAAAGCATCAGTGCGTTGAAGCCAGCTTATATTTGGCTAAATAAAAGCCTGGAAGATAAGCAGATGGGAATTTGTGCCAGTTTGTGCCAGAATTCATTGCTAATCAACGTATCTGTGTTTATTCGTATGAATTGTGGTAAGCTTGAACCATTCAATATCTTTTAATGAAAATTGAATGTGAATTGTTGATTTATGCCTGTATATATATGTGTAGTTCAGTGGCCAACGTGAGGTAAAGCCTGTAATGCTCCAGCCTGAACAGAGGGTGTCGGAGAGAAGTAAAACGGCATGGAATGGCCAAACAGTACACTGACACCTGGATGATTGAATAGAAAGAAATAATGCTGGAATTGCAGAGGCGTAGTAACCATTAAGAAGGGTAATACTGGAATAAAGTATTTCAAATGAAGCTGACAGTTGGCCTAATGCTCTGAACTCAATGTTTGTGCTGTGTTGTGATCAGTGTAACAAGAGAGTTTAAGTTAGTTATGAAGTAGAAGGTACATCCTTCTTGATTTCAGGGACAGTGGTCTTGATGGTACTGAGCAGCACCTAGTCAGAGCTTTGCTGAATCCAGTGTCGGACAGCATACTCCTTGGTCCTTTTAGCTATCAGTGAGGTGTCTCCAGAGCCCAGAGGAGAATTCGAGCAGAGGAGTCCTTTCCTGCCGCCATCACGCCAGATAAGCTAACTTGGCCAGCTGAGCTCAACATTATGTCCCCTCATCTTGAACTGACTTTGTAAAATTAACATTAAGAGGGGAATTTAATTGTCTTAATATCAGGAACTGAGAACATCTCCAATACTAGTCCCTAAAGACAAACTATTGAAGTCATGATGACAAATACCAACAGAGCTTGAACAAAACAAAACCAGTATTACCTCATTTTACTACTACACAACTGACACACATAGAACATTTGTAATAATATATGTCACTACAATATTCATATTAAATACATTCTGTAAATAACTTGTAATTTAAATTGATTGTGATTCCTGGTTCCCTTGTAGTTGAATCAGGACACATATTCATTCATGCCAGTAATGAATACATATTGTTATTTGAAAAGTTACAAGTGACTTCTTTAAGATATTCTCATAGAGTGTTATATGTATGTGAGTGTCACAGTGTTGTTAAGAGTAGTGGATTAAATTAAATTGTTTATCTGTCTGTTGTTGTGACTTACACTTCATCATACACATACCCTAGACACATAACGTAGTCATCACACTATTCCAGAATAATTCTGACTGAGATATATAGATATGTGGTAGCAAGTAAGGTGATATATAATACACTACTCTTATTAGATATATATATATATACCTTCACAGCTGATCTCAGTCAGTACACTAAGTCCCCTATAAATATTTATAACATCCCACTTCACCACACTTGGAACGATCACTATAATGGGATAAATGAACTATTGTCTATCTTACGCGAGCATAACCTGACAGCGAAACCATCAAAAGCATGTATTGGTTTTAGCGAAATATCTTTCTTAGGACACCGTGTTGGTCATGGGTTCCTAAAAACACAAGACCATAATACAAGTAAGATACTTAACATTTCTATTCCTAAGACTAAAAAGCAAGTACGAAGTCTCTTAGGTCTAATACAATTTTATGGACGATTCATTCCGAATCTGTCCTCCATTATGTCACCTCTTTCTTCCTTACTAAAGAAAGGGTCTCCTAATGTAGTCCACTGGACTCAAGAATGTCAATCCTCTTTGGATAAGGTTAAAACTATGTTTTCTACTTCACCTATCCTAGTATTGCCTTCTAAGGATAAGACATTTATTCTTCGTAGTGACGCTTCATCCACCGGGATTGGAGCAGCACTAATGCAAGAGTACTCCGGAACTCTGCATCCTGTGATGTATATTTCTCGGAAATTAAATGCCGCAGAGAAGAATTACTCGGTCCTAGACCGTGAATTATTGGCTATGGTTTGGTCAATCCTTAAACTGCAAAGATTTCTTCTTGGCGCGCATTTCATTGTGGAAACTGACCAGAAAGCTCTTACGGCTATTCAGAGTAAAAATCTGAAGAGCGCGAGATCAACGCGTTACGCGATTGCTCTGCAGCCATTTCATTTTTCGGTGCGAGCTATCCGTGGGTCAGAAAATGTGATGGCAGATATTTTGTCTAGATGCCCACATGATTCATAACTGTTATACAACTTTGATACTGTTGTTCCTATGTTGAAATGTGTACACATATGTAATATCATATATTGATTGTAACACTACTTAGCGGTTCATTGATATTTATTCACCGCTGATTTTTCAATGTTTTTTCGTCTTTGATGATCATGATGTTAAGATATCTTAGATGAAATTTATGTATAAACTAATGTACAAATTGTGTCATTGCTAATATTGTAGTATGCGTTGATGACACCTCTCTGGAAATATTTATACTTAGAGAAATACTTTCTCTAAGGTCAGAAAACTTATGCTTATCATCTGCGCATTGTTATGGGTGCGTTGTGAGCCTATTGTATGTTGCTCCTAGATGTATTTCAAAAAAAAAAAATGTACCATTTTTTTTTTTCCCGAGGGGTGTGGTAATCTGTTGCGTGCAAATTTTTGACGCACATATTACAAAAATCGATATGGCTATTTAATATGGAAAAGATATAGACATTCATTCATTTGTGTATGAAAATGCTGTCTATGGGGAAGGCTAGATAATCCATAATTGTTTTCCCCTGTTGATTATAGGAGTAATCGTTCTTGATATTAATTCGGCGCATGGATATGACACCCTTGTCTGTACCTATTTCTTAGGGCCAGAAAATAGATTAATTTGCTTATTATGTTTATGGCCTGAATTCATATGTATTACATATTATTAGTACAAGTAGAATCAGTCCTATATTGTATATTTTGGATGGGTAGGCAGGACTATATTCTTGTTACACCGCTCTAGCGGAAGTAGGAGTTGTCTTGTCTAGTCGTGATGAGTTCCGATGTACCGTGACAATGGCGGGTACGCATTTTTCCAGGGCTGGTATATTCTTCAGTAAAAATGATTTACGAAGTAGTTTTTTCTTCTATAGGAGATTGTGTCTCTACTAGAGTTGTGTTAGAGACTCTCCTAATGTACGGTACCATGTATGATTCGGACTCCAGGTAATTCCGGTCCCTGTTTTGATGATCTCAGGTCGGTTAGGCCTAGCGGGAATTTTGTGCTTCGCAACGCTAGGGTCAAATTTGTATCGACGGAGATGACAGGCTCCATACTGTAATTATGTCTACGTGAGGTAACTGGATTACGGTAGATCTGTATGGAGGAACTTTATGAAATTATGCATATGTATTGCAAATTAACTTTGGCTTATATATATATCCTCCTGTGAGCGAGTGAGCGACAACTCAGGTAGGCGGCCATGTTACATTCCTGTCATCGCATTTTTTGGATCACTGTCTAAAGAACGGGGCATGTATCTTATTATTCGGACAGTGGCAAGGAGATCTCAATTTGGATAGAAACCCCTTATCGTGGTTTCACAATATGATAAACTGTGAATATAAAGCAACTTTAGTTACTTACCGATCCGCCTTCACTGACGCGCTTAGTCAGATAGGGGATGCGGCCATTGATGTACTACCTATTATTTATGAATGTGCCATGACATAGGATCTACTATGTATGCCTGCAAATTGATATGTCAACATACCCATGATTTACTCGTTATGTCCCAGTGTGAGCGTCCAAATAAACTGTGTAAACAAAGATTCCAGCAGTCTGCATTGGTGCCTTGTAGACACAAGTGAATGAGTGTTTAGATTGGTCAGAACACGAACAGTACACCATTCGCGGTAAACACACTCTACACTTTGTTGCGTGCATATTTTTGACGCACATATTACAAAAAAATCGATATGGTTATTTAATATAGGAAAAATATAGTCATGCATCCATCTGTGTATGAAAATGCTGTTTATTGTAAAAGCGAGATAATCCATGTTTGATTCACACTTTTGATTATAGGAGTAATCGGTCTGGATATCGATCCAGCGCAAGAATAGTACGCTTGCGTTTGTACTTAATTTTAGGGCCAGAAAATATATTAATTTGCTTATTGTGTTTATGGCCTGAATTCATATGTATTACATATTATTAGTACAAGTAGAATCAGTCCTATATTGTATATTTTGGATGGGTATGAGGGACTAGATTCTTGTTAGCGGAAGTATGAGTTGTCTTAACAAGTCGTGATGAGTTCCGATGTACTGCTAAGAATGGCGGGGTACGTTTTTCAAGAGCTGGTCCCTTCGTCAAGAAAAAATGTCTTACGAAGTGGGTTTTTTCTTCTGGAGGAGATAGTGTCTCTACGATAGTTTGTGTTAGAGACTCTCCTTATGTCAGTATATAGATGATTCGGACTCCAGGTAAACCCAGCTCGTATTTTTGATGATCTCTCGTCGGTTAGGCCTAGCTTGACTTTTGGGTGCTTCGATATGCTAGTGTCGTGTTTTGTATCGACGAAGATGACAGATTTTCCTGCAGCGGTTATGGCTACGTGAACTAACCTGATCACCGTAGTGCTGCATGGAACCATTCATGAAATCCTTTATATATCCATTGTAAATTAACTTTGGCTGATATTCTTCCTATGAATGAGTGAACGACAACTCAGGAAGGTAGCCATGGTGGATTTCGGTCATCGTCTGTTTTGATCACTGCCAAGAGAACAGATTATTTATCTTATTATCGGACAGTGACAGAGAGATCTCAATCCTGCTAGAAACCCCCCTTTTCGTGGTTTCATAAGATGATGTATCATGACATTGAACTTTGATGTACTACCCATTATTTCTGCATGTGTCATGACTTCAGATCTGCTATGTATACCTACAAATTGTTATGTCAACAAAGCCTGATGTACTCGTATGTCCCAGTGTGTACGTCTGAATAAATTGAGTAAACTAAGATTCCAGCAGTCTGCATTGGTGCCTTGTAGACACATGTGTATGAGTGATTATATTGGTCAGCACACGAACAGTACACCATTCGCGGTAATCACACTCTACACTACTACTTCATACATACACCATCCTGCGTCGGCTGAAGTGACCAAGTTTAGGGCCTGCTTCCCCTGGAGCCTTTGCCTTCCCTAACTCAGGACTAGGGTGAGTTACCCATTTACAGCTGGGTAGACTGGAGCATGCCTGATCTCAACAACACACACCACTCTTCCTTACAGAGCAGACAGACTGATACTTTACAGTGGTGTACTACAGGTGTAGTAAGAAATAACGTCTTTACAGTGGCGAGCCAGATTCCTGGGTCCAGCTTACGCAGTTTTGTGTTGAGAATCACAGTTTACAGCTGAAAGAACATTTGTTTGAACACATCAACACCAGTAGGACAGCTTGACCTGTATTACCGATAGGATGCTGTATCTAGGTCAGCACTTGTTGACAGTTTTTCGCTGTACAGACAGTATTACACAGGACAGTGGTATCAAGTGTAGAAAATATCTGGAGCAATATTGTTGACATTTCTCAATGTACAGAAGAATCGCAGTGTTGCTGAATAAAGTGCATAGTTCATCGTGGGATCTTCATATGCTCAACAGAGAAAAAATTGACAGTGTAATAGTTTAAACTTAAATCTATTACTGAATAAAGTGGCAAGTTAGTATTATTTAAATAAACTGTGCCTACTTTACAACACTATACTGGCAACACATTCCATTCATGACATAAAATGATATTGTATTCTATATGCTATTTATGCTTACATGTTATTTGTTGTGTATTAAATTAGTTTATATTCTGTGTGACTAGAACAGGAAATACCGAGTAATATTGGTCTTGTTCTGGCGTTCGATAGGGAGCAATTTCTTAATTGAAATTTGCTTGCAACATAGTTTGCAAATATTTGGTTAGTTGTGACGACTGTTTCATATTTGTATTTGTAACATTTTTTTGTGTTCCTTAGTTTTGTTTGATTTGTTTGTATAATTGTAGGTCTCATCTTTCCTTTCATTTCAGTTTTTTACACCCTTATGTTTATACACTGTAGCGTTATTTGTCTTGTTATCTTATGGCAGTTATCATCACAGGTTCTGTGATCATTTTTTTCATTTCCCCTATTTAATTTAATTTGATCTCTGCAAATGTTTTCAGATTGTCTTTTCTTGTTTGTCATTTGTAATGTCTTTTGTTGACATATGACGTATAGTGGTATACACTGATAGTATAGTACAGATCAGTACTTTCTGATTGTTATTGGAAAAGGGAAATATTTTTTTTTTCCACAGGTACTCAAGTGATCTTTGATTACATTGAGATATACAAGACCTTTGTAAGGCTTGTCTCCCAAAGTTATTGGTAAAGGGAAATATTTTTTTCCACAGGTACTCAAGTGATCTTTGATTACAGTGAGGTATACAAGACCTTTGTAAGGCTTGTCCCCACAGTATTTGAGATACAATTATTGTTGTCCACAGGTACTCAAGTTATCATTGGTTATTGTAAACCATACAAGTTTGGACTAAGACTAAGTCTAAGGTATAGACTTGTCTCCCATTAACAAAGAGAGTAATTTATTTACTTTTTCAGGTTCCTGATTTAAGAAGACAATATGTCTACCTTAGATTATTTCATTACACTAGGAAAATCTTTTGATAAGACTGGAAAAGACTTAGAACAATGGGCTGTTGCTCAATATGACAAAGCATTAGCTGCAGAAGAGAAAAAAATTGCTGCTGCTGTTGAAGAAAAAAAAATTGCTGCTGAGGAAAAAAAAGCTGCGGCTGAGGAGAGAAGACTTCAAATAGAAGAAAAAAAAAGCTGCTGCAGAAGAAAGGAAAGCCTTAGCTGAAGAAAAAAGATTAGAAAAAGAAGCTGATACTGCTGCTGAACTTAAGAAATTGCAGATGCAAGTGGAGGAAAGGAGATTTGAGGCAGAACAGAAGAAATTAGAAGCTGCTGCAGAACAGAAAAAACTAGAAGTTGCTGCTGCTGCAGAACAGAAGAAATTAGAAGCTGCTGCAGAACAGAAAAAACTAGAAGTTGCTGCTGCTGCAGAACAGAAAAAACTAGAAGCTGCTGCAGAACAGAAAAAACTAGAAGTTGCTGCTGCTGCAGAACAGAAAAAAACTAGAAGCTGCTGCAGAACAGAAAAGATTAGATAGAGAAGCTGAAGAGAGAAAAGCAATAAGAGAACATGAGTTTGAATTAGAGAAATTAAAATTGACATGTATGAGTAATGTTAATTAGGCATCTGGTGGTAATGGTAAACCCTTTGTGTACAAGGTCAAAGTACCAGCGTTTAACCCTACCAGTGATGACATAACATTTTGGCTTTCTAGATTTGAACGGGCTTGTCGATCTCATAATGTTGACAAATCACAGTATGTGAATCAGTTGTCTGAAAATCTAAAAGGGGAGTCTCTGAGTAAGTTATATTTTGTTGAAGAGGCCGACAAAGACAATTATGATGCTGTTAGGGCAGCTTTGATAAAGAGATATCAGCTGTCTGAGGAAGGTTACCGTCTTTTGTTTAAAACAATGAGACCTGAGGTAGGTGTAGAATTCTCAGATTTCATCTCAAAAGCACGAATTACACTTTCACGATGGATTGAATTATCCAAAACAGAGAAAACATTTGATGGTCTTACAGATTTATTGCTAAGAGACAAGGTCATGTCTTCTGTAAATAAATCATTCCTAGAGTTCTTACATGAGCGTAAACCTAGTACAATAAAGCAAATGGAAGAATATTGTGACCAGTATGCCACGGCACACCCTGACATGATTCTTAGTAAACTCTAACATTAAAGAGAGTATGCCAGTTGCTTCGGCAACAGAATATAATCAGAATTACTCACACAAATTCCAAGGAGCTAAAAATAAATTTGATAAAAAGGTTAATTGGAATAAGTATCAAAACCAAGATAACCACTCAAATCAGGGTTCTTCTTCGAAGAACTGGAATCGGGCTGATAGTCCTCGACACGCGAGGGGTACCCATAATGTTAGAAATTCTCGGAAAGGGAGTAGCTATAGGAACTACCCAAGTGCTTCATGGAGACAAAAGAAACAATATTACAGGGATACTCAATATAACGAGCATGATGATTATGATCATGAATATTATGATTCAAACCCAAATAGGGGTTATAACAGAGGCAATAATAATTATAGAGACAATTATAACCGAGGTAGATCACAACACAAAAGACATGGTAAATCTTATTACCAGGCTAACTCTGCACAACAGGAGTTCCACGACACCGATAATCAGAATAATGATAAAAAAGACTCCAATAGTGTAGCAAATTCCGCTTTCGATTTTGCTAGAGCATCTGAGTGTTCGCAATGCAAAACATTATTCGATCCAACACAGTTTCTACTTTAAGCTGCGGTCACCCACTTCCCGCTCTCCATGCGTCAATTGCGCATAATGGAAGGGGTGCTCTTGTCTTTAATAGGGGCCTAATAGATGGTACTCCGGTATCAATTCTTTTCGACTCGGGGTGCACTACCATTGGAGTGAGGCAATCACTCGTAAATCCTTCTCGAGCTACGGGCAATATAGTGAATTGTGTAACATTTGGTGGCACATTGGAGAAGTACTCCACTGCCATTATCAATATTGCTACACCGTTCTTTACAGGAGAGGTGCAAGCATGTCTCTTGCCGAATCCGATCGCTGATCTTATCATCGGTCGCATTCATGGAGTGAAAGAATGCACTCCACAGCAAATCTCTAATTGGGAAAATGTTAATATGCAATCTGCTAATGCAGTAATCACTAGGGCTCAAGCTCTCAATATGCCACAATCTTCACATTCTGAAGATAATGATGCGCAGATCCAAGATGATCCCTTGGAGATTTCACACGATTCCTTTATTAAACAGCAGGAAGATGATCCTACTCTAAAGAAATTCTTTACTCTGGCAACAAAAGGTGATCCGAATAAGGATACAAATCGTAAATCTTGGATTACGATGAAGAATGGCGTACTTGTACGTATGGTACAAGACTCCGCTAAGTCCATTCATTCTCAAATCCTTGTGCCTAAAAATATGAGAGTTAAAATTTTACAGCACGCTCATGATTCGCAGTGTGCTGGACATATGGGTTTTTCCCGTACTAAAGCTAGAGTTCTTCAATCTTTCTTTTGGCCTGCTGTGAATAAGGACATACGAATCTATTGTCGATCTTGTAAAGTATGTCAAGAGATTAAATCCAGAGGTCCACGCCATGATGCACCTATTCAGGCTGCAGACATTCCCATTCGGCCATTTCAAAAAATGGCGATAGACATCATTGGTCCATTTAAGATAAAGTCTGCTAGAGGACACCAATTTATTCTGACGTGTGTTGATATGTGCACACGTTGGCCGGAGGCTGTTCCTCTAAAGAGCATAACTACTGCTGATGTCGCAGATGCTCTTTGGTTAATATTTTCTCGTCTGGGGTTTCCAGCAGAAATATTATCCGACCATGGTACCCAACTTATATCGGATACCATGTCTCAAGTAATGTCGACTCTGAAGATAGAGAGATCGCTGAGTAGTATTTATCATCCTATGTCCAATGGGATGGTGGAGCGTTTGAATAGAACTCTGAAAAACCTACTAGGTAAGATAACAGAAGATCATCCTCAGGATTGGGATAGGGTTTTACCCGCGGCTCTCTTTGCATATAGAGAGGTCGCCAACGAACATACAGGATTTTCTCCCTTTGAACTTGTCTTTGGCGCGAAACCGCGAGGTCCTATGTCCTTACTTCATGATCTTATAACTGCTGATAATATTGTCGATGACACAAAATCCTCTTATGAATATGTCATCGCACTTAGACACAAGATTATTGAAGCATGCAAATTGGCAACTGCTTCTTCTGAATTTGCGAAACAGAAGGCAAGGGAATTTGCCAATAAAAAGAGATGTTTGCGTCAACTTTGTCCAGGTGACAAAGCCTTTGTCTTGCTACCTTGTAGGGAAAATAGACTTCTCATTTCTTGGAAAGGTCCGTACGATATAATATCAAAGGTTTCCGATGTTGACTATATCGTCGATATTGACGGGAAGCGTAAAACCTTCCACATCAACATGCTCACGGAATTCCATGAACGTCCTGATTATTTACAACCTGTTTTCCAGGCAACGGACGATTTTCCAGTCCAACATGGACAGTACTCATCTCTGTCAGTAATACAGGATGAGGAAACGAGTTTCTCGGATGTAAATTTACCTTTTCCAATGATTCCTCTTCACTCTAATGAATCATGGAAAGATGTTGCAATTTCTCCAGAATTATCTCCAGGAGAGCAGAAACAAGTTTCTACTATGTTAGAACAATTTCAGGATGTCCTTACTGACATTCCTGGTCAAACGGATGTCATTCAACATGACATTATTCTTACTGACCATAGTCCTATAAGAGTCAGACCGTATCCTATCCCGATACATTTCCAAGCACAGGTAGAGAAAGAGTTAGATGAGATGATAGAGTTAAAAATTATTGAACCATCCACATCAGCATATTCTTCGCCGATGGTTATAGTACGGAAAAAAGACAATAACATACGTCTTTGCGTGGATTATCGCAAATTGAATCAAGTGACTAAATTCGATGCTGAACCTATGCCTTTACTAGAAGAGCTACTTACGAGACTATCGAATTCTCACTTCTTTACTAAACTCGATTTGTCTAAGGGATATTGGCAAGTTCCACTATCCGAACACGCCAAACCGTTTACTGCTTTTTCGACGCCTAGGGGTCTATTCCAATGGAATTTCATGCCTTTCGGTCTTATGAACGCCCCTGCTACATTTGTACGCATGATGCGTCGAATCCTATCTCATCGCTCAGATGTCATTGCGTATCTTGATGACATCTGTCTTTTCAGTGATACTTGGAACGATCACTATAATGGTATAAATGAACTATTGTCTATCTTACGCGAGCATAACCTGACAGCGAAACCATCGAAAGCATGTATTGGTTTTAGCGAAATATCTTTCTTAGGACACCGTGTTGGTCATGGGTTCCTAAAAACAGAAGACCATGATACAAGTAAGATACTTAACATTTCTATTCCTAAGACTAAAAAGCAAGTACGAAGGCTCTTAGGTCTAATACAATTTTATGGACGATTCATCCCGAATCTGTCCTCCATTATGTCACCTCTTTCTTCCTTGCTAAAGAAAGGGTCTCCTAATGTAGTCCATTGGACTCAAGAATGTCAATCCTCTTTGGATAAGGTTAAAACTATGTTTTCTACTTCACCTATCCTAGTATTACCTTCTAAGGATAAGACATTTATTCTTCGTAGTGACGCTTCATCCACCGGGATTGGAGCTGCACTAATGCAAGAGTACTCTGGAACTCTGCATCCTGTGATGTATATTTCTCGGAAATTAAATGCCGCAGAGAAGAATTACTCGGTCCTAGACCGTGAATTATTGGCTATGGTTTGGTCAATCCTTAAACTACAAAGATTTCTTCTGGGCGCGCATTTCATTGTGGAAACTGACCAGAAAGCTCTTACGGCTATTCAGAGTAAAAATCTGAAGAGCGCGAGATCAACGCGATACGCGATTGCTCTACAGCCATTTCATTTTTCGGTGCGAGCTATCCGTGGGTCAGAAAATGTGATGGCAGATATTTTGTCTAGATGCCCACATGATTCATAACTGTTATACAGCTTTGATACAATTGTTTCTATGTTGAAATGTGTACACATATGTAATATATCATATATTGATTGTAACACTACTTAGCGGTTCATGGATATTTATTCACCGCTGATTTTTTCAATGTTTTTCGTCTTTGATGATCATGATGTTAAGATATCTTAGATGGAATTTATGTATAAACTAATGTGGAAATTGTGTCATTGCTAATATTGTAGTATGCGTTGGTGACACCTCTCTGGAAATATTAATACTTAGAGAAGTGCTTTCTCTAAGGTCATAAAACTTATGCTTATCATCTGCGCATTGTTATTGGTGCGTTGTGAGCCTATTGTATGTTGCTCCTAGATGTATTTCCAAAAAAAAAATGTACCATTTTTTTTCCCGAGGGGTGTGGTAATCTGTTGCGTGCATATTTTTGACGCACATATTACAAAAAAATCGATATGGTTATTTAATATGGGAAAAATATAGTCATGCATCCATCTGTGTATGAAAATGCTGTTTATTGTAAAAGCGAGATAATCTATGTTTGATTCACACTTTTGATTATAGGAGTAATCGGTCTGGATATCGATCCAGCGCAAGAATAGTACGCTTGCGTTTGTACTTAATTTTAGGGCCAGAAAATATATTAATTTGCTTATTGTGTTTATGGCCTGAATTCATATGTATTACATATTATTAGTACAAGTAGAATCAGTCCTATATTGTATATTTTGGATGGGTATGAGGGACTAGATTCTTGTTAGCGGAAGTATGAGTTGTCTTAACAAGTCGTGATGAGTTCCGATGTACTGCTAAGAATGGCGGGGTACGTTTTTCAAGAGCTGGTCCCTTCGTCAAGAAAAAATGTCTTATGAAGTGGGTTTTTTCTTCTGGAGGAGATAGTGTCTCTACGATAGTTTGTGTTAGAGACTCTCCTTATGTCAGTATATAGATGATTCGGACTCCAGGTAAACCCAGCTCGTATTTTTGATGATCTCTCGTCGGTTAGGCCTAGCTTGACTTTTGGGTGCTTCGATATGCTAGTGTCGTGTTTTGTATCGACGAAGATGACAGATTTTCCTGCAGCGGTTATGGCTACGTGAACTAACCTGATCACCGTAGTGCTGCATGGAACCATTCATGAAATCCTTTATATATCCATTGTAAATTAACTTTGGCTGATATTCTTCCTATGAATGAGTGAACGACAACTCAGGAAGGTAGCCATGGTGGATTTCGGTCATCGTCTGTTTTGATCACTGCCAAGAGAACAGATTATTTATCTTATTATCGGACAGTGACAGAGAGATCTCAATCCTGCTAGAAACCCCCTTTTCGTGGTTTCATAAGATGATGTATCATGACATTGAACTTTGATGTACTACCCATTATTTCTGCATGTGTCATGACTTCAGATCTGCTATGTATACCTACAAATTGTTATGTCAACAAAGCCTGATGTACTCGTATGTCCCAGTGTGTACGTCTGAATAAATTGAGTAAACTAAGATTCCAGCAGTCTGCATTGGTGCCTTGTAGACACATGTGTATGAGTGATTATATTGGTCAGCACACGAACAGTACACCATTCGCGGTAATCACACTCTACACTACTACTTCATACATACACCATCCTGCGTCGGCTGAAGTGACCAAGTTTAGGGCCTGCTTCCCCTGGAGCCTTTGCCTTCCCTAACTCAGGACTAGGGTGAGTTACCCATTTACAGCTGGGTAGACTGGAGCATGCCTGATCTCAACAACACACCACTCTTCCTTACAGAGCAGACAGACTGATACTTTACAGTGGTGTACTACAGGTGTAGTAAGAAATAACTTCTTTACACACTTCTACCCATATCTACACCATCCTGCGTCGGTTGAAGTGACCAAGTTTAGGGCCTGCTTCCCCTGGAGCCTTAGAGGGAAACTACTGTTTACAGCTGCCTTTGCCTTCCCTAACTTAGGACTAGGGTGAGTTACCCATTTACAGCTGGGTAGACTGGAGCATGCCTGATCTCGACAACTCTGTACACTACCATGGACACATACAGTAGTGGCACCACAAACAACATGCTACAGTGATTGATAGTGGAGCTTTACAGAAGAAAGAGAATACACCACACTTTACAGAAGGTTTACAGTATACAACTGATACTTCTTTACAGACTGACATTTTACAGTAACAGTGTGTGCAAGCAAACTTTACACCACGCAATGACTATAAACAAAAAACCTCACAATTCAATGAAAGGAAATATGATGAAAGAAAACCTTTTCATCAAAGTAGATTATATTGTAGTCGGTGTAGGATGGACAACCATAACACCGAAAATTGTAGAAGGAAACCTGTATATATGGCCACGCTTAAGGTCAGGTCGACTCCTAAACAAGAGGAGGAACCACCAAAAATTATGTCTCCTAACGAGTGTAGGAAGGCACAGGTTAAAGATAGATCACTAAAGCCGTGTTTTGACAAACTCCAAAAACTCCATATCCCTCCTAGAAAAGGAGAATTCTATTTGGATGATGGAGTGCTTTACAGGACGGATAAAGCAGGATCATATGAGTGTGCACAGTTGGTAGTGCTCTCGAAATATAGGGAACGAGTTATGAGACAAACACATGTTCAAGACGGTGGACACCTGAGGATGGGTCGCACCTGTTCAATGACATCTATGTCTTATTACTGGCCAGAAGTGGTTGAAGACATAAGAAAATTTGTCGAGGCCTGTGACCAGTGCAATAAGAAAAATTCCACAGGGTGGAAAAATAATAACCAAATGCGAGAGAAGCATTATGGAAAACCTGGGCCAGAAAATAAAGAGGGAACACCCACACGTGGGAAAATGAATCAGGACCTAGACACGCCACGGGGCAAACTTAGGCCTGGAAAGAAAAATAAAATTAATAAAGTGGACAGAGGGGAATGGGAACCCCCGTTTCACAGACAGTCTTCGCTCGAGTGTTTTACTATGGCCACTATGCAGCGAGTACAAAGAGATGTCTTACCCCAGAATAAGCCGAAAATCCCTCAGTCGGACTTATGTGAACTGGAGGAAGATATAAGAGAGAGAAGACCTCTCACAAGGAATTTAAAGTGGGATGAAAACCCCAAGAAAAAAATTGGTAGCGGTCGATTTGTGAATGATGATTCTAGGAAGAAAAGTCCTCACTATAATGCTTCCAATGGAAGAGACCATACCGGTGCCTGGAAAAACAGGTCAACAAATTTAAAAGTCCATATGTAGCATTGTTAAGGACCTGGGCCGATGAAAAGGCAGAAGAAATTATTACATCATCATATCAATATGTGAACGAGCTGACCACTCGTCTTAAAACTGGCTGGAAAATTGCCAATGAAAATTTGAGACAAGCCAGGAAAAAGCATGCTGCCTATTACAATAAGAAAGCGAAGGATCGAGAATTAGCTGTGGGAGAGAAGGTGCTCCTTCTTCTGCCCGGCAGCCAGAATAAATTGCAAATTGGATGGCAAGGTCCATTTACAGTTCTAGAGAAGGTGTCTAGAACAAATTATAAGATAGATGAGAAAGGGAAAGAGAAAATCTATCATGTGAATCTCCTGAAGAAATATCTGGACAGAGAAAACCAGGAAGAGACGCACCTACTGACCTTGTCTGTTGCAATGGAGATGAAACAGGAACCACTCACTTCTCATGAATATCCTTTACATCCCTGTGAAACCGCTGCACAGGTAAAAATCAGCACCCACTTAACGGAAATTCAGAGGGAGAGGGTTAAACAGGTTCTGAATAATCATACAGATGTGTTAACGGACCGTCCGGGGCATACAAATTTATTGGAGTATGATATGAAACTCATAGACCCAACACCAATCTGTGTGAGAGCCTATTCGATTCCGTTCGCTAAGGAAAAAGCTTTAAGGGAGGAGATAGATTATCTGTTGAGAGAAGGGATTATCTCGCACAGTGAATCTCCCTACAGTTCCAGTGTGGTTCTGTTAAGAAAACCCTCTGGAGAACACAGGCTGTGTATAGATTACAGGAAACTGAATGCTGTCACAGAAGGTCAGGTGGATCCATTACCTGATACAAATCAGCTGTTTGCCAGGCTGAATAGAGCTAAATATTTCTCTAAAGTGGATCTGAGCAAAGGCTACTATCAGATTCCAGTAAAGCCGGAAATAAACCTTATTTAGCCTTTAGCACCTCGGAAGGACATTATGAATTTAATATGTTGCCATTCGGGCTGAAAACTGCACCGAGTGTGTTTTCGAGGATGATGAGAAAGTTACTGGATCCCCTGAAGAATCCATGCATCACCAACTTCATGGATGATATTCTCATAGCAACAGAAACATTTGAGGAACACATTAACTCTCTGAATATGTTGTTTGATCGACTGAGAGAGACCAATTTGACAGCTAGACCGACGAAATGCTGTGTTGGATGTAAAGAGCTGGAATTCTTGGGCCACACAGTACATCAGGGAAACATGACCCCTGACCCCAAGAACCTGGAGAAGTTAAAAAAAGCACCAAGACCACAAACAAAAAAAGATGTGCGATCTTTTGTCTCATTATGTGGTTTTTTACCAAAAGTATATTAAAAACTTTAACTCCATATGTGCTCCATTGACTGATTTAACGCGCAAAGGAAATCCTGATAGAATTATTTGGACAGCGCAGTGTGAATTAGCATACCAAGAATTGAAAGAAAAGCTCACAAGCAGACCTATTTTGAAATTACCTGACTTGAGTCAAGAATTCATTCTGAGAACGGATGCTAGTAATATCGGTTTGGGTGCAGCTCTATTACAACGGTCAAATTCACTTGATGGGGAATTAACCCCAGTAGCTTATGCTAGCCGTAAATTGAACACAGCAGAACAAAAATATTCAACAAGTGAAAAAGAATGTCTGGCAGTCATATGGGCTATAAAAAAGTTCCAGATTTATCTTTATGGAAAATCATTTAAGATCCAGACAGATCATAAACCACTCGTGTGTCTGTCACAAGCAAGGCATGAAAATGCTAGATTATTACGCTGGTCTTTGCTCCTACAACCATTCCAGTTTACCATAGAGTACATTCCCGGAAAAACTAATGTGGGAGCTGATTTTTTAAGCAGACATCCGTACGACGAACATCAGAGTAGTCACCAGGCATAGATAGTAAATTTATCTATGTGTATTTAAAAGTAGGAACTGACATATGATCGTCTGTTCTAAAGCGGGGAGATGTGTAGTGACTTCTAAATACAATATCTAAATTAGTATATAACAATATAGGGCATAAAAGCAACGATAAGAAAGTACAAAAGAATTTTCTGCTAGAACGTTTGGTATCGCCTACGCCTTCAGATTATTATTTGCTAACGAATAGCTGAACAAAACGGTACCCAATTTTTCAAATTCGTCCTTGACATAAACAACCACTTTTCCTAGTTCTAAGAACATATTTGCCTAAAATGCATTGTGGAACGAGGATGGGAAAGTATAGATGAAATGCTAATTCGTTTCGCATTGATTTTAAACTAAAAGCAACCATAGCACAGGGGCAAGCCTTGCCTTAGGGGTTTCCCCAAATACAATGAAAAAGTTAGAATTGTGGACACCTCGGTCATGTAAACATGTTAAGCTCTTATTATGAATGATCTAAGCTCTCGTAATTATCTCGTAAGTACATGAGAAAAGAAGTGAACAGGAGGTAGTTTAAAAATAAACAACCAACATAGGAAAAACGATAGAATTTTGAACCAAACCACATAACCCCTTAAAAATTGTATATTCGTGTACCTGAAGACTTGCTGACCAAAAATATGTTATTAGTTATATAAATAGTCCCTTAACTAATTAAATATTGATAAGACAATACATAGAGATCAGAGGTACTGTCAGGTCCAGTAATATCTGCTTAGATTGGATCGCATATTTTTGGGGGAAAAAAGTAGGTGACAGATAGGCTAGGATAGTACAGTGAATCTGATTGGGTGGCATTTGAAGTGAGACTAAATATTATTGGCTGACCTTTGAATAAACATAAATAACCTAGTACCGTAGGAAAGGTTTGAATGAGATTTTTTGAAAAGACTGTTTACCCTTGTAATATTAATCGCGATTGGCTAACTGAATCAATATTGTCAGAATAAGCGTTGGGGAGGACGCCATTTCTAAGAAAATTTTCAACAGTGATAGATGAGAGCAGGCTGTGCTTTAAAATACAAGTTCTAAGCAGCCTGGGCAATAAAACAGATCTAAACTGTGTCAGTCATCGACTCTGTGTATATTTTATTGAAAATTGTGGTAAGATTGACATTTATTAACCTGTATTTTATGTAAAAATTGAATGTGAAATAATAATATATGTCTGGACATGAGTGGGTCTATAGCGAACATGAGGCAAAGCCTAAAGATTGATCCACCATGTGATAGACTGTCAGAGAGGTGTAAAATACAAGAATATGTATGATTGTCATAAAGGAGCATAACACCTATCCTATTATATGGAAGAGATTACAGCTGGAATTGCAGTGGCGTTGTAACTATTAGGGAAAGGAATACTGGTGTACATTGTCACATCAAAAGAAAATGGTGGCATAGGTTTGTATAAGGATATGATCCTTTTGTTTGTTTGTAATGTACATGTCCTTAACTGTGGACTATTAGTGTATGCTAGATATTACGAAGGATGCATTCCTTCACATTTCAGAGGTCCTGGGTACTGACGTTAATGTGGTACCAAACGCTTGAAAATTGATTGATTCAGGACTCTGCCTGTTTACTGCGAGCCCATGCTAGTGGCCATTGCCTATCAAACAGGGAACAGATTGTCAAGCGAGCAGAGGAAAGGTTCAACCTATATTCTACGGCCAAGTTAAGTTCTCGTTCGGCATCTGAAAGCTCAACTATAGAACTTTAAAAGAACTATGTAATGACAGTGAATAAAACTGGGACAACTATTTAATAGTTCCACAAGTGACAAAATAGAAACAAACAATTCTGAAAGGATATGATTAAAAACAACTACCTAGTGGTACCACCAGTATTACCTTAAAGTAGGAGAACACTACAGACGTATATTAGAAAAATATTTTATATATGGACAAACGATCTATTGTGCTATTTGACTGATGTAAATGATTATTTTGATTTCACTTTTAAATTGTCAGTCCTGATTACAAATAAATTTGAATCAGGATAATAAAACTGTAAAAATTATATTTACACAAAATTCAACCACAGTCTTAATTAAGATAGCCTTTTAGAGTGTCGTTTGTATGTTGTTGTGGTAGTATTGTGTGCTGTTGTGAATAATAAACTATCTGTTTGTATGTTTGTTGATTATTGTACATTACACTCTACAGTCATAACCCTAGACACAACACGAAGTCATTTAATATAATAATATAAATACAATTTTGAATGAGATAAAAAGGTGGTAGTGGAAAGGTACCCTGAAAAGTTCACAATATTATTGGGTATATTCAGGGACCTTCATAGCTAATCTCATTTAATACAAATATAATAATACCTACAACAATTCATAACATCAAATCCACCACACCTTTTACATGTACTGCATATCTTGGCAGCAATATAGACAAAGTTGAAGGGACAGACAGCTATATCAAAATAAGAATAAAAAAGGCAATAGGAGCTTTTCATTGCATTGGGAAATATATGGAGATCCAGAGAAATCGGATCCAACACGAAAATAAGAATCTTCAACTCAAATGTGAAGTCAGTCCTATTGTATGGCTCTGAGACATGGAGAACAACAAAGACAACAACCAAAAAGCTACAAACTTTCATAAATGGGTGCTTGCGTAGAATAGAGGGATTAAAATTGTATGACAAGGTTACCAACATGGAACTGATGACAAGAACTAGACAAGTGCCAGTGGAACAAGAGATGAGAAGAAGACGATGGCGATGGATAGGACACACACTGAGGAAACCTGTTGATAGCATTACAAGGCAGTCCTTGTTCTGGAACCCCCAGGGCAAGAGAGGCAGAGGTAGACCAAGAAGCACATGGAGAAGAGAGCTGGAAACAGAGGTGAAAATGATGAGGAGAACGTGGAAAGAACTTGAGATGATGGCACGTGACAGGAGGACTTGGCATGTGTTTGTTGAAGGCCTATGCTCCTTTGGGAGTGGAGGGTTATGATGATGATGTACTGCACGTTTGTCTCAGTCAATTTACTACACACACTCTAACCAGAGCTGTTCCAGAATAATAGAATTCCACTGAGTAAATCAGCGGTGGGGGCTTGAACGAGCTGAAATTAATAAGTACTTAATTCTTCACAAAAGTTGTCGGCAGATTCTAGAATTAACAAGCCCAGCAAAAGCAGCATTCTTTTCGCTTATCTGATAGGAAACTCTTTACAGAGCGATACAACAGGAAGCAATCTGATCACCAGAAGCAGTCCCCCCGTCCGACAAGTCTTTCGGCCCCATATATCTGAATATCTTGTGAATACTCCCTGGAGATATAAGCGTTTTGATTCTTCTATTTACATCTCTGCCAAGAGTAATCTTGTGCGAAGGTAGACACATTTGAAGCCCATATTACATACTCTTGAGTTTTGGCCACTGTTGGACCACTACTGCAAAGCAGGGGAGGTAATACCGTCACAGAAGGGACTCTGATGAGAAAAAGAAAGAAAACGATTACTGATCCCTCAGGCATGTCGTAGAATGCGACTAATTTAAGATTGTGCATGAAGCTGATAACCTGATCTTGTGCATGAAGCTGATAACCTGATGTTGTGCATGAAGCTGATAACCTGATCTTGTGCATGAAGCTGATAACCTGATCTTGTGCATGAAGCTGATAACCTGATGTTGTGCATGAAGCTGATAACCTGATCTTGTGCATGAAGCTGATAACCTGATCTTGTGCATGAAGCTGATAACCTGATCTTGTGCATGAAGCTGATAACCTGATCTTGTGCATGAAGCTGATAACCTGATCTTGTGCATGAAGCTGATAACCTGATGTTGTGCATGAAGCTGATAACCTGATCTTGTGTATGAAGCTGATAACCTGATCTTGTGTATGAAGCTGATAACCTGATCTTGTGCATGAAGCTGATAACCTGATCTTGTGCATGAAGCTGATAACCTGATCTTGTGCATGAAGCTGATAACCTGATCTTGTGCATGAAACTGATAACCTGATCTTGTGCATGAAGCTGATAACCTGATCTTGTGTATGAAGCTGATAACCTGATCTTGTGTATGAAACTGATAACCTGATCTTGTGCATGAAGCTGATAACCTGATCTTGTGTATGAAGCTGATAACCTGATCTTGTGCATGAAGCTGATAACCTGATCTTCTGCATGAAGCTGATAACCTGATCTTGTGCATGAAGCTGATAACCTGATCTTGTGCATGAAGCTGATAACCTGATCATATCAAAGAAATCTCTACAGAAACCACTACTACAAGAGCATGTGAATGCTTCGTGCAGGCTTCCTGTAAGGCGACCAGCTGTAGTGTTGGCTCTCTGCTCCACAGGGAGCGAAAAGGAAAATGATGATGATGATGATGATTATGATGATGATAGTTTGTAACAGTTATAATGACGTCTGATAGATAGAATGTAACAGTTATAATGACGTCTGATAGATAGAATGCAACAGTTATAATGACGTCTGATAGATAGAATGTAACAGTTATAATGACGTCTGATAGATAGAATGCAAACCGTGACCTTTGGAGTGTTTTCATCATCATTATCATCCCCGTTATCATCATTATAATTATGTATGTGTGCGATTATGTACAGGGTGTATGATTATATACGTGAATACAAGTACTCAAGCGCAGGCCTCACGTAGCAAAGGTATCAAGTTCAAAACACAGTAGTGTCTTGCTCCAGTCTACCCAGCTGTAAATGGGTACTGACTGCTCTTGTGTTAGGGAAGGCAAAGATAGCGAGGAAGTGAACGGGTTACCCTAACTCTGGAAGCTGGGCCTAGTATAGTGACGTCTCTAAAGCTTTACTCCTCCACGGTAGTGACACCAGCTATTGGAATACCTTCACCTTTAAGTATCTTCAAAAACAGAACTCTCTATTACACTAAGAAATCAGCAGCACCTTACGAAACAAAACAGAAAGCACATACATCTTATTCAGCAAATCGTCAAATGTCAAACACTACAGATAATAAGTCTGTTAACAGTGGTTAGAACAAAGGGGCGACAAAACCAATTAATATTCAACAGTTCTCAATTTTCCTTTGCCGATTGCCTGTTCTTTGTCACCACAAGAAGATGAAACGAGAAAATTGCAAAAGATAATTGAGTACAGAAAATGCTGATTAGGGCTAACACCTCGCTTTTTAGCAAGACAATTGGATTTGTGTGGTTTAGCTGCGGAAAATTCTAATTCCTGATTCCTGGATTGTTTCGTTGCTGTGTTAGCCGGAATAGAGTAAGCAGTTTTATAAAAGATGAGCTAGATATAAATCCGCTTCTCGCGTTGCCAAAATCATTAAAATTTAAATAGTTTGAGATTGGATGTCTGGACCAGTAGCACCTTAGACTGGTACCTTGTACTGACACTTGCATCGCCGCAGCTAGTGACGGAATAATTAGTTCTGCTGTTTGGAAAACGTACAAGCTCGCACATATACACACACTCACACACATATTTACATGTATGTATATATATACATTTGCTACAAGAGCACAAAACAAATGTCTATGTTAGAGAGAAAATAAACACCTATGCAGGCCACCAAGAACCACTTTTGTCAGTAGTGAAACGTCGAAAGCTAGCCTGGTTTGGGCATGTAACTCGTCATGACTCCCTTTCGAAAACGATCCTCCAGGGAACAGTCGAAGATAAACGGAGAAGAGGAAGGCAAAGAAAATCCTGGGCTGATAACATCAAAGAATGGGCAGGACACGGTTTTTCCACACTTGTACGCATTGCTGAGGATAGAGAGCAGTGGAGAACCCTGTCTGCTGATGCTTCCACCATGGCACCCCTACGACCCATGGCGGGTTACGGGTTGAGATGAGATGATGATATATATATGTATATATATATATATATATATATATATATATATATATATATATATATATATATATATATATATATATATATATATATATATATATATATATATATATATATATATATATATATATATATATATACGAGTATATATGGTGATACAGACATAGTTCATAAAAGCAATACCCTATACATACATTTATGCATACAGGCGCCCATCATCATCATTATCCTATTTTGTAGATGGTTCCCTTCCCAGAAGGCTGCACCAAGCACTCGCATGCCAAGACCGTGGTGGTTTATGTAGCAAATTGTTTTAAGTGATGATTTCCCCAACCTCATGCACAACCTCATATTAGTAGCCTTCTACGGCATGCCTGAGGGAGCAGTAACCATATTTGTCTCATCAAAGACCCTCGGGGAACTACAGCTGTTATATGCTTATATACGATATGATTATATTCATAAACATATTAATATACACGCATATACATTCATGCCCACATGCATACATCACGCATGAGTACGTACACATGCATACATCTAAATCTTTATTCTCCTTTAAATACAGTGACACGTACTGATATAATATAATAAAATACAACATAACAAATAGAAGAATCATTAGAATTTACAACATTGTGGAATACGTCTTATGTAGTTCAATACTGGTGTTGTGGGTTTTTTTTTACATCTAATGTGCTCCTATATACCTTGTATGTATATAAGCATCATTATTATACATAAAATATGTTGAGATGTTGTGGTGCGATATAGTAACTCCAACAACAATGGTGTTATATTTTAAATTCAACATACTATGTAGGAGATTGGAATTAACTACCAGTTTGAAAAATTTCTCCATTATATTAATATAGGTAGTTTTTTTTTTAACATCGAAACTTCCATATACGGTATGACAACATATGTACGATAGCTCAATTCGTTAATTTCCGCTCTCAGTGGATAGTACGTATCAAATTTATGTTGGTAACATGCATCTAAATGGGCTCCATACGGTACTGACACTCTACTAGACTACAGGTTTTACTATTTTGATTGTTTATTGTTAAATAAGGTTTTACGGTGCGTGATTTACATGAATTTCTACTGCCTCCGATATAATTAATCATTTATTTATTTTATACATACATACATAAGTACATGACATACATACATACACGCAGGCAGACAGACAGACACACGCACTCACACACTCGTTACGTTACGCTACGTTACGCACGCACGTACATACTTGTACATACATGCACACATGCATATCAGAATCTTTGTTTTCCATAAAATGCATTGACAAGTACCGATAAGATATAATAAATACAACATACCAAATAGGAGAAAAATTAGATTTTACATCAGTGTGAAATATGTCTCATGTAAGTTCAATATTGGGGTTGTGTGTGTGTGTGTTTTTTTTTTTTACATCGAATTTGTTTCTTCCTTATATATAAATACCATCATCTTTATTCTTCATAAAAAATCTTGACATGTAGTGGTGTGATACATTAGATACAAATATGGTGTGATAGACTAAATAGACCTATCATGTAGGAGATTAGATTTAACAATAGTGTCTAAATTGTCGCCGTTATATGAATATGGGTGTTTTTACATCGAAGCTTCCATATCCTGTACGACCATATGGTTGCACTGGTGCTAACATATTAACATTATACTTTAGCTTCAAATTTCCTCAGCCCCAAAGACATTAATCCGCTTACACATTTTGCATGTACATATCCTAAACTGCCAATTATCAGAGCGATAACAAACGTACGATATCCTATTTCGTTAATTTCCGTACGTAGGGGATAGTATTTATCAAATTTATGTTGGTAATATTGATCAAAATGGGTTTCAAATGGTGTTGCTACTTCAACTAGAAAAACGGCGTTACTACGTTGATTACATACACACATACATACACACATACATACACCTCAGATCGGGCGGGAAAAAGTTCTTACAACAAGCAGAAGAGAAAAGAACACGCTGAAAAGAACATCAGGAAAAATAGCAGCCAAGGACTATCACCTGAAGGGCATCATTCCTATAGTCAGTTATGGCTACCACTATACAACCTGAAAGATCACACACACATTATATATATATATATATATATATATATATATATATATATATATATATATATATATATATATATATATATATATATATATATATATATATATATACACACACACACACACACACACATTATACAGACATTTTAACGAAGCATGTAAAATGTCAGATTAAACTGTTGTCCTATGTTCCTATATTTTAAAATAAAAATAAAAAACAAATAAATAAATAAACCAATTTCCTGGAACCCCACAAAACCAACTCGACGATGTGAAACCGCACAAAAGCAACTCGACGATGTGGAACCGCACAAAAGCAACTCGACGATGTGGAACCGCACAAAAGCAACTCGACGATGTGGAACCGCACAAAAGCAACTCGACGATGTGGAACCGCACAAAAGCAACTCGACGATGTGGAACCGCACAAAAGCAACTCGACGATGTGGAACCGCACAAAAGCAACTCGACGATGTGGAACCGCACAAAAGCAACTCGACGATGTGGAACCGCACAAAAGCAACTCGACGATGTGGAACCGCACAAAAGCAACTCGACGATGTGGAACCGCACAAAAGCAACTCGACGATGTGGAACAGCGAAATTTCGTTCACGCTTCTAAAAATAAAGACACAAAGAAAGAACAGGACTACCTCTCGCTCTGGCATGTCGTATAAGGCGACAAATATGAGACTGCGCATGGGGATGGCAACCTCATCATGTACAATCAAATAGTCACAGAAACCACTGCTGTATGAGCATATGTGTGCTTGGTGCAAGCTTCTATAAAGAGTTCCAGCTGCAGTAGTCGTCCCAAGCTCCACCAGGAGCATCAAAGAGATTGAATGATTGACTACCACAGGCTGATCTAACAACCAAAGACAATCAAAAATTCAAATGTCGAACACACTTCGGAAGATCAGGTGATGGCTTCGGCAATTTCATGCACTGTCGGTCGTGAGACATTATTTGTTTTCCACGAATTAAAATGGCAAACAAAGTTGGTTGCCATGCTGCATCTCTAATGTTGCATCACCGATTAATTGTTACGTACATAACCGTATTTTATCTCGCTTTAGAAAATTTACAACGCCGATTTGACAGTCACCTGATGTTAACTGATGATGGAAGGGAAATAGAGACAGGCTTTTCTTGTGCGACAAATAAACAGAGAAATAGATTTGCAGTGCTGTAAAGTTAAAATCGAATGCACTCATGTTACGAATTATCTTGAACGAGGGTTTCTTACAAAGTGAAATACATTTTAAGATGAATTATTTATGCTGAAGTAAAAGGTAAATGTTGTCTTACAGTAAAAACTGCCGTAGCGGAATGAAGCGTTAGAGACTTCACAATACTAGGTCCAGCTTTATAAAGTGGTGAGACCAGTTCACTTCCTCGCTGCCCTTGCTTTCCCTAACTCAAGAGCAGAGTCGGGTAGTTATTTACAGCTGGGTAGACTGGAGACTGACGTAACCAGGTTTTTAACTCTGAATCCAGGAACTATATATATATATATATATCCTGAAGTTTCATGGGTAAACTGCGTACACAGATATAAAAATCGAAGACACAACAAAGATGAAGCAGCTGATCAGAGGCGACAGAACAAAAAAAAAACGAGTAGTTTACCAGACTGCCAGGGTATATACATTGCAAGCTAAAGATAATACTGTAACTTTAGAAAACATAAAAGTCAAACCAATAACAAATACAAATAAAACGTAGAAAACCCAAAGTTCAATAAAACTGCAATATTAAAACACTATTTGGGTAAGGTATACTTCAACACAAATGAATGTTAGATCATTAGCAAGACCAAGTTATGAAAAAAAAAGCAGCAATGGAAAACATTTTAGGTCTAAGTTAAAAACTACATCAACAACACAAAACCAGATGGACCTTACTTTAAAACAACACCAATAATAGAGACTGAAGGAAAACACTTGGTCCTGAAGGGAAAGCTTGAACAAAGGTTGTTAAAAGACGTAGCGAAACTACGGAAAAGGTTTTCTTTGCAGCTGTGGGGAAAAAAACAACAGAAAAAGACCGTAGAAGTAAGAACTGTAACCATGCAAGGAGGCACATCTGGCGTCATCCTTATATGGCCACCAGCTAAGCACAATATTATAGTATACAAATGTGGAAGTGAACCTCTGTCTGTCAGGCTAATGACACCTTCATTGACTTGAAATCATCCACGCACTTCCAGGGATTCCCTCTGAGGTGAAACATGTTGAGAACCCAGCACTACACACAAAGCTTGGAGGAGTCACTTGAGCCCCAGACGTAACTCTGGCTTTTACCTGGTTGGCTGCATGTAGGAGGATCTCACTATGGACTCATGATAGGAAGGGGGGAGCTGAAGAGTGACTGTGCAGGACGTGACTTCCGTGGGAGAGCTCAGAACCAGAGCACAGCATTTTAAATCTGCATATCTGGAGAGCCCCCTTGGATGGTGGGGAAAGCATAGTATGCCACGCGCTTCTTCCTCCCAGCTTGAGCCAAGTGTGATGATTATTTACATGCAAGCCAAGCTGGAGAATCTGGAGCTAATGACTTTAACTCAGCACGTTTCGGAATAGCAGAAAAGTCACAGAAAAAGCCTAGACCTACAGTGTAGATAATACCAAGGAGTCTTCAACTTGGTTTAGGCTACAACAGAGCCAGAAGCTCAGCAGTTCTAGTTAAATAACAACAACAACAATACGCAACAGCCTGTTTACTTTCACAACTATTGCAAGTTAGCAGAACTGATAAAATCACGTGTAAAATATCAACTTTGAAAAGTACAACCAAAGACAAGTGGGTTCAAATTCAAGCGCTGCCGTTAAAAAAAGGCAATAACCCACGACTGAGTTAAACGATCCGACACACATGTCTAACATTGGGACCGCCTCAGATGATCAGATCACCTCCTGCCGTAAAGCTCTGCATATAAGTTTCCTATCACTACTGCAAACACAATTCTTCAGTAACGCATCCCTGGCGACCTTTCCCACATTACAATCCACAGTTCCCCCAGGGACTCTTAGCTGTGCATCTATTACGTTTTTAACATTAGAATAATGAACACCTACGCCTCTGATATTACCATATGTACTAATGAGATTGGCAGTAATGTTCACCCTGATGTCTGCATGTCTCGCTTGTTTAGAGACATTAGCGTATCTGTGCCGCCATTAATCAATCTCCAAGGCAACGGGGCCAATAATGCAAGCGTACGGCCCTGGATGTTTCTCTTAGCTTTAGGTTCTTAAGATGTGGTTCAAACTTTGACCTTCCTGTTACTGGTTTATATATTTACTGCAGTGTTAGCATTCGTTATTTATCACTGTTTTCTTCCTTTCTCTCTCGTCGTTCTACACATATAACCACACATCCCTATTATCCTATTCACACATACGCACATCTTCTGTCCACACATCCCCACAAGTTCTGTTAAACACACGCCCATCTTCCTGTAAACACACAGGTCCCCCTCCTATCTACAGATACGCACATCTGCTGCTTACACATACGCACACTTGCTGCCTAAACATAGAACATCTTCTGTACATACGTATACCTCTCATGTTTTATATGAAACGCACATCTTCTGTCTAGACATATGCAAATCTCACGTCTACACATACCCATACCTGATGACTACACACATGCACAACATCTCCTGTCTATATATACATATTGTACCTATTCTGTCCACACTTAGGCATATCTGCTGTCTACACACAGGCACTTCTGCTGTCTACACATATACTGTCAACACGTAAAGATATCTACTGTCTACACATACATATCTTTTCTGTACACACAAAGGCACTTCTGCTGTCTACGCACAGGCACATCTGCTATCTACACACAGACACAACTACTGTCAACACATTGCATATCTGCTGCCTACACATAAGCACATTTACTGTCTACACATAAGCACATTTACTGTCTCCACATAAGCACATTTTGCTGTCTACACATACGCATATCTATTGCCTACACACATGAACATCTGCTGACTAGACCTATGGATATTTATAGACTACACACATTTACATTTAGGCAGTTCTGCTGTCTTCACCTAGCCGGATATGATGCCTTCACAAAGGCTCGTGTCACGGGTTGCCTCACCTTGCTCTGCAGTTGTGGTCCAACAGTGGCCAAAACCTAGAGTATCTAATGTGGGTCTTCAAAGGTGTCTACCTTCGCAGAAAATTACTCTTGGCAGAGTTGTAGATAGAAGAATAATGATGCTTCTACCTCGAGGGAGTCTTCACAAGATATTTCAGAAGTCAAGAACAATGCTGAATGAGTCTTAGCATATTAACTTTTTATCTGACCCGCCGCCTTTTGTGAAGATGTATAAAAATGTGTATGATTTAGCTCGTTCAAGCCACAAGCTGATTTAATTGAACGAAATTCATTTTATTAGCTCGATATATATATATATATATATATATATATATATATATATATATATATATATATGTGTGTGTGTGTGGGTATGTGTGTGTGTGTGTGAAGTTATTTTCACGTGGGAGTTAAGTGTTTGAGATTCTCACATGTGGGTCTAATCTTTTATAGACGCACATGTGAGCGCATTTAATTTAATTGTATGTGTTATTATTTGCGTGCCGTCATGCACGATATTTGGACAGAATAGCGCGGCTTGCTGCGTCGATCTGTTGTCATCGAGCTATGATGCTTGAGGCAGACCGATATATTTTCCGTCCAAGATAGACGTGAGTTTTGTGTACCTGCCCTAAGTCAAGGGAGGACACATGTTTGTTAATGTAATTATGAATTGAAACATGAGGAAGCTATTTCTTGAAGAACCTTGCCAAGAATCCATCCGGTATAATATCTAGCTAGAAAACGGCTCGTTTTTATGTCTCACGCCTCAGAGACTTGCAAACCTGCATGTTACGGCAGAGCTTCAGCTGAACGCAATATGTCCAGCTGCTAGTGCGACCCTCTGACATCAGGAGCAGATTGAGATGTCAGAATAATATATAAGATGTACTGTTCATTCGACAGTGTCCGGTATTCTGTCAAGCCGTTGACCTTGATGCTATAACGGCCAGTGCTGTCAATCAACGGCCATATCAATGCTTACTTGATGATGATGTATTTTCTGCCATGAAACGTACTTTTATGAATTGTTACTACCTGCCTATGATGCCTGTACCTCGTCTACAATAAACTGTGTCGTAAATTATCGTCAAACAATGGGTCCAGCCTGCTTGACTTACCAGTTGGTCAGCTTTGTGACCCAGTCGTTGCTGTTGCGTTGACATTGTCCTCACCATCATTAACGACCCACTAACATTTGCTTTATTATAAACACGTCGGCCACTAACAGTAAGCCCGACAGATCTGACATCACCCTTGTCAGCAGTACCAGTCAACACAGTACCACAAACACACCGGTAACAATATATATATATATATATATATATATATATATATATATATATATATATATATATATATATATATATATATATATATATATATATACACACAAGAGGTTCTGGATCATACATATGCCTTTCTCTGTAATGATTAATTCAACTACGAATTTGTCAAATTCAACATATACAAATTTAATGATCAATTTCTTTGAAACAAATGTAAATCAATATGACTGGTAATTATGAAACATAATTAGGTTTCTTCACTGAAAAGTTTTTAGGCTCGATGAATCTTGAAAAATAAAGTTCGGTTGTTTTGTTGGCCTGTTAAAAATGTGACTTGCCAAAATGCTGAAGCGCCGATGCTGCTTTTCCACAGATTCGTTTCTGTCGTGAGGGCACGTTTCCAAATCAGTTCAGAAAGTAACCGCTCCGTGACAAGGTAAGAATCTTCAGGTGTCGATTTCAAGCTTTGAATCATAGTCTAGTAGCCCAGTAAATGGTCTCTCCGCGTCGTACCTCAATTAGTTGGGTCGCCTAGTACTGGTACCCCAAACTCAATAATTGAGAAATGTTCAACTTCTTGTTCAGTAGAATAGTCTTGGCAACTTAACACAGATGTCTCGAACACACGTCTGGCGAATTATTTCCATTTCATAATTCCTCTGTGACTTGTGAGGGGTCCTGTAGAATTCCGGGTTCCGTATTAATGTTGGCGAGTTTTCTACTGGTGTACAGAGATGCTCTTAATACTTTTTGTCCGATCCTATACATTCAGAATACAACTCTATTCTTTTCTGTGGCAAGGTCCGAGCTGTCTACGTTGACGTTTTCAGGAATGCAGTGCTGTATGTCAAACTTTTTCTACGTTTGTTGCAGGTGGAACTTATGGAAGGGGAAGTAATCTTTAGAATGGTTTTTTAGACATATTAAATTTCGAGTTGCAACGCTTGATTAAGCGGATACTTGTCTGACTTTAGGATAGAATTATCTTTTCCTATTTTTCGGGTGACAGAGTACAGATAAGCGTGTGAACGCTGTTTAATGTATTTATTCTGTACTGTTTTGAGTTATGTGAATAGCTCGCTAGTCTGCATGTGTTATCGAGAACGGTGTTCAAGACAACCGAATCTCGTGACGGGTTTTTTGGTGGGACTAGTGTGTGATTTGGGGAGTTGTGTTTTGGGCGTGGACCGTGTAGGTCGAGTCCCAGTGTTTTTGGATAATGTATGCCTACGTAGGATTTGAGAAAATGTCGACTTATATATTTCGCTGTGTGTACAGCCTATTTGATAAACTGCAGTGAAGACTGTTTAGGCCATATGAAGATTATTATAGCTGCCGTGTGTTGCAGGCTTTATTGAGTAATGCAGTACTGTTTAGGCCATATGAAGATTATTATAGCTGCCGTGTGTTGCAGGCTTTATGGAGTAATGAAGTACTGTTTAGGCCATATGAAGATTATTATAGCTGCCGTGTGTTGCAGGCTTTATGGAGTAATGAAGTACTGTTTAGGCCATATGAAGATTATTATAGCTGCCGTGTGTTGCAGGCTTTATGGAGTAATGAAGTACTGTTTAGGCCATATGAAGATTATTATAGCTGCCGTGTGTTGCAGGCTTTATTGAGTAATGCAGTACTGTTTAGGCCATATGAAGATTATTATAGCTGCCGTGTGTTGCAGGCTTTATGGAGTAATGAAGACTGTTTAGGCCATATGAAGATTATTATAGCTGCCGTGTGTTGCAGGCTTTATGGAGTAATGAAGTACGGTTTAGGCCATATGAAGATTATTATAGCTGCCGTGTGTTGCAGGCTTTATGGAGTAATGAAGTACTGTTTAGGCCATATGAAGATTATTATAGCTGCCGTGTGGTGCAGGCTTTATTGAGTATTGAAGATTTGTTTAGGCCATATGAAGATTATTATAGCTGCCGTGTGATGCAGGCTTTATTGAGTATTGAAGTACGGTTTAGGCCATATGAACATTATTATAGCTGCCGTGTGGTGCAGGCTTTATTGAGTATTGAAGTACTGTTTAGGCCAGGATGTGGACAGGCCGTATTATATATATGTAATGCCCGGGAAATTATATTATATGATTAGTGTTTGTGCTAGCGAATGCGAGTACATTTATGGCCAGTAATAACAGTAATAACATTTCAGACTGAAACCACTTTTGTTACATTTATGGTGGTTTACAGTCAACAGGATCTGACGTCTACGACTATTCGCGTCGATAGCCTAAGTGGCGTAGTTTTCGTCTCATTGGATATCATTTAAGATGTGCCTGGGTGGCGTATACGATTAAGAAATTGTTACCTCTACAGTGATATGTACTTGAAGCAAGAGGATAATATGAAGCAAATTTTGTCCACCAGACCATAACATATCTAGAGGATCAGTCACTACAAGTTGGAAATAATACATATGACTTTCACGTGACAAGAGTGTAGAACACTTGACTGTGTTATAATTAGCCTTATGTAGGCGTGGCTTGAATCTGGTGTACTTCAGAACTGTGACCTAAATATTATCTGCGTGGGTGGCGCATTTGAGAAACAACGCACGCTTTATTTGGTAGTATGCAACTTTACACCAGTAGCAATTGACGTCCTATTTCGTGCCTATAGACTACAACAACGTCTGCGGTGGTCAAGAGCGTTCAATTAGACTTGGACAGTATTTGTACCAGCATTTGTACGGGTTGTGACAGATTTCTGCAATATTCGGGTTACCTGTGCCAGTTGTCACCATAACAAGTTCAAGATGTTATGATACACGGAGTTGCCGTGTACATTTCAGACTACAGAAGAGTCAAGAGGGGCAGTGTGTGCTGTATTATGGTTCCTGTCAACTTGTGCATTGTTAAGCACATATCATATTGACGAAATTACCTGAAGAGAAACGAATCAAGTTGCAGTGCTTTCCCGCAGTGGAGGTTTTAGCAGTCTATGTGATATCCAGTGTCGTGGCGGAAAAGAAGCGGGATCATTGACAGATAAGTGATTGTGTCTTGTGTAAATTTTGTCACTTCATATATGTCGCTAGGCCTCCCTAATTGCTCATTTTGTTATTATTGTTGTTTATGTCTAATTTGACATATGATTAAGATTTGATGCATAGGTGTTAATGGCTGTTGACATATGTCGATTTTCCTGATAATGATGTGACTTGATAAAGGTGCTATAAAAAGGATTGGTGATACAGAATTGAGGAATAAGCTCATTTCTTGACAAATAGTTAACTTTGTGAGCTGGAAGGGTAATTGTCAAACCTTTTGCGACAGTAATTTGTCATAACTATAAGTGATTACTATATATAGTTGATTAAGTAAGTGAATCACCATGGATCGTGATATGTGCCCTACAGATATAAGGCCTATGTTGGAGTCTGCATTGGTGGTAGGTAGAGATGGTAAGGGATTGAGAGGTGCACGACTTGGAGTATGGATCATGGACGATTTTTTGGTTAATGTATCGGCATCTCTAGAGTTATTTGCTGAACATAACTTTAAGCTTCTGTGTAATTCAATAATGGCTAAGGATTTGGTGAATTTGCTACGACACCTTCGTGTGTTTGTGCAACAGTATATTGAACTTGAACACGGACATATAATGCAAAGCATGTTCAAAATAATCCACAACCATACATCTGATGAGCAGGAAAGGGAATTGAGAATTGAGAAACAAGCAAAAGTAAACAAACAAAGTGCTCTACAGCAAAGAGAACGAACTACAGGCAACTGTGTATAGGCTTAAAAGTGAGATACTTGAATCAAACTCAGAACTTTCTAGTGCACAAGCTACATTAAATTCAACTTTAAGCAAAGTCCAAGACTTGGAAACTCAGATAGGTAATCTCATGCGGGAACTTCAAGAACAGAAAGAGATGTATGAGAAATTGAAGGTTGAGAGAAATGTCTGTGAGAAGACTTACATAGAAATGCTTCATGAGGTGATGAATGATAATGCGATGCTCAGTGATCAAATTGGGGAGATGAATATTGTACCCCCCAAGAAGAGTAATGAGATTATGGAAAACAATGATGATGTCCAGACTGAAACACTTCAGATAGAGTTGACTCAGTTGAGGGCAAATAAAGAACAGTACGAGAAAGAGACTTTAGTGGAGTTGACGGCTGAGAAAGAGAAGGTCGCTAAAATTGAAAATTTGCTAGCAGAAGAAAGCGACAAAGTTTTGGCTGTTAAGGAGTTAAATAAAAGGTTAAGTGAAACGATTTCACTTAAAGATATTGAAATTGCGGAAGCAAGGGAAAGAATATTTGGCTTAATAGATATGGTTTTGAAAAACAAAAGGTGCTCTTCTGTCAATGTTCACAATGATAGACAGAAAGTTGCGAAAAGTCAGCCCCATATACTTTTTGCTCAGAGAGATGTCATTCATGGTAAAGACAGATCTTATCGTGGTAAATACAACTTTAAAAGTTCTAATATTACTGATAGTTCCAGTGATAATTCTTGGCGTCAGACCAACAAAGATTCTAGTGTAACAGGCAGTTCCGTTGGTCAGGAAAAGAAAGGTGATATATTTCAGGTCAAGACTCATAAGAGCAAATATTTGTCTACTACTGGAAATACTCAGAAATTAATAGCGGGTGTTGAGACTATTACTACTTGTTCCAAAGATGAAACCCATATGCGGAACAATAGAGATACTATTGTTTCTGGCAGTTGTCAAACTCAGCACAGTCAGTTTGAAACTATTGGTAAATATATTCCCATAAGGGAAAAGAAAAACAGTTCTAGAAAGAGAGATAACCCCAAGAGTAAACAGTACCAAGGGAGATCAGAAAATAATAATTTTCCCTCTCGTAGATACTGTAGACAATTTAACAAATCTCAAAGTTTTGATTGTAAGAATGTTGGAAAGTATGATAGAGATAATAGCTTTTCAAATGTTGCTTTACATCACCAGAGTAATGTTCCTAAACAAAAGACTAAAGTCATTTTTTGTAAACAAGACAACGGTAATAATAAGTATTGTGATCGTAGAACAAATAATAAGCGCAATTGTGCTAATTTTGTTCAACATGAGCCCAGAGTCATTTATAATCAAAGTAAACAGAGTAAAAATAACAGTGGATGCTTGAATACTATTGATTGCTCTACTTGTTGTTGTGAATGTGAGACTTTGTTTCAGCGTAAGACAGCGGCGACATTCAAGGTCGGTCATGTTGTCCCCAAGAATTCTATGATATCTACATGTGATAGAGAGAGCTAGTGACATCGTGAAGAGACCGGGTTTTTACACAAGCCGGTACTGGGTAATTGTAAATGTGATTTCTACGTTTTTTTTTTTTTTCATTAAATTTCACTATTGAGTAAAATGGAAATTTTCATTTGTATTTGTTGACAGAAGCTACGTTGCGATAAGGGTCAAGGCTTCTGTGACATATTGACGGTCAGAAATGTGATTCAACTTTCCGCTCGAGTAGTCAACCGAAACCTGTCAGCGTCAAACTAAAATCTGAGGTGTTGCTTTCTGAAGGTCAAGCATGTTTACAAGAGAGTGGGAGACTTCGCGTCTGATTTATTTTTTTTTTTATGTGAAGATAGTAAATATTTTTGTATTCTATATTAGTACATGACATGTTGTTGTTTTGAAATAACATATAATTTTGTTGTAATGATTATTTCTATGCATCATTTGATTGCCATAATTTTTTATTGTTATTTATATGTCTGTATTTTGATGATGATGTATTAATACATTTTTATGCTATTTATATATTATTGTGTTGATAATGTGTAGTATGTAATTATTATCCTTTATACTACTCTGTTCAACTTAGAATTTTTGCAACTGTGTTGTTTAGGATAGTTTTGTACATGATGAGATTGCACAAACTCATTTATTGTGTTGATGTAGTGGTTACTTTTAGATAGTCCTGAGTGTTCGTTATTCACTTAATTTATATTTTTCTCATGTTTTGATGTCATGATTAATTAATATATAGAACATACAGAGAAGATGTGTATTATCTGGTATGTTGTGAAATGTAATTTTGGAAAATAGCTTGCATGTATCATACATGATCTTGTATTTGGATTTGTTAACTTTTTGTGAAACTTCGATTTTTCCAGAACTTGATTTTCTTGCCAGTCAGACATGTAGATTATTTTCTTAGCAGATTATTTTTAAAAAAAAAACTTATTTTTTTTTGTAGATATTTTTATAGAACCTTTTTTATATTTCATATTAGCAACAGATTGTAGATTTATTTATAGATGTATATCTTATCGATTTGAATAAGAGATAAAGTTATAGCTAAATAGCATTGTACGGAGCTGAACGTAATTGTCAGCAGAAAGAACTTAAAGGATAAATTAAATTTACATGTGTTGATTTAAAGGTTCCTTCGAGATAGGATTTTTGTTTTATATTTCACTCATTTTGTTAAAATATTGATTTCATTATTAGGCTTTACTTAAAGTATTACTGAACTACTTAAAAATTAAATACTGTTTTTATGTAACTTATCGAGAAAAAAAAAATATGTTTGTACGGTACTGTTGAAAAAAATGATTTTTTTTTTTTTTTTTTGGCATTGTAATTTTTTGTTGTGTGTGCCCAGCATTTGACTTCGTGATATCATTGATATGTAGTTTGATTAGTTCTTGTAAAAAGTTGTTTTTTATTATGATGTATTTGTTTTTTTTTTAGCGCTTGATTGTGCGTTGGTCGTATTAGTTATAGTAATGCTATTACTTGTTTGTTCGATGCCTATAATTTATTTATGTTAGTTTTGTATAACTCTTATAACTTAGTTAAATTACTTATTAGCTTTTGTTTAGTTATAAATTATTTTTGGTGGTATTAGTATAGATATACTTTGATATTTTGTGTTGTGCCTTTCGATCATGTTTATATATTTATTTTTGAATATGTTATCTGATCAAAACAGTTATTAGTATATACTGTTATTGACTTTCTTTGCGTTCGTGCCTTTGCTTTCTATCTGTCTTTGGTAACTATTCTTCATTTCATTCCTTCTTTTTCTGTTGTCTTTTCGGTATGGATTTCATATCTTGTTTATACTTTCGTACCTCATCTTCGTTTTACTTGATTCTATTTGTATACTTTGTCTTCTTTCAACACTTATACCTCTATTCTTTGTATTGTTGGAGTGGTTATATGACTTGATATAACATATCTACTTTTGACAGTTGTATTTATTTTACATGTAATTGTCCAACTTAATTATGAGTATATGGTATTGTTGAGTTCTTACTTTCTTTTTTTTTTTTTACAGATCATTCTTCTTTTGATTGATCTTGTGTTTTCTCTTTCGATTGGTTGTTTTGGTTTGGTTTGTACTAAATATACGTAACTTAATTTTGGAACTGAAACTGATCATATTTGTATATTTAGCTAATTACTTTTTATACTTAGCTGATTATGCTGTATGCTTTAATTGCTACTTTACACTTTAATGCTGATATTTGTTGTAGATATAATTTGATTTAAAATAAGATATTTTTGTAGGCATACATTAGAGCTTAATTGTCTTCTAAATTTTTTCGTTTTTGGGAGTTAATTTTTTCAAAAAAAATGATAGAATCATTTTTTTTCCCGGAGCGGGTGGTAACTGTTGCAGGTGGAACTTATGGAAGGGGAAGTAATCTTTAGAATGGTTTTTTTAGACATATTAAATTTCGAGTTGCAACGCTTGATTAAGCGGATACTTGTCTGACTTTAGGATAGAATTATCTTTTCCTATTTTTCGGGTGACAGAGTACAGATAAGCGTGTGAACGCTGTTTAATGTATTTATTCTGTACTGTTTTGAGTTATGTGAATAGCTCGCTAGTCTGCATGTGTTATCGAGAACGGTGTTCAAGACAACCGAATCTCGTGACGGGTTTTTTGGTGGGACTAGTGTGTGATTTGGGGAGTTGTGTTTTTGGGCGTGGACCGTGTAGGTCGAGTCCCAGTGTTTTTGGATAATGTATGCCTACGTAGGATTTGAGAAAATGTCGACTTATATATTTCGCTGTGTGTACAGCCTATTTGATAAACTGCAGTGAAGACTGTTTAGGCCATATGAAGATTATTATAGCTGCCGTGTGTTGCAGGCTTTATTGAGTAATGCAGTACTGTTTAGGCCATATGAAGATTATTATAGCTGCCGTGTGTTGCAGGCTTTATGGAGTAATGAAGTACTGTTTAGGCCATATGAAGATTATTATAGCTGCCGTGTGTTGCAGGCTTTATGGAGTAATGAAGTACTGTTTAGGCCATATGAAGATTATTATAGCTGCCGTGTGTTGCAGGCTTTATGGAGTAATGAAGTACTGTTTAGGCCATATGAAGATTATTATAGCTGCCGTGTGTTGCAGGCTTTATTGAGTAATGCAGTACTGTTTAGGCCATATGAAGATTATTATAGCTGCCGTGTGTTGCAGGCTTTATGGAGTAATGAAGACTGTTTAGGCCATATGAAGATTATTATAGCTGCCGTGTGTTGCAGGCTTTATGGAGTAATGAAGTACGGTTTAGGCCATATGAAGATTATTATAGCTGCCGTGTGTTGCAGGCTTTATGGAGTAATGAAGTACTGTTTAGGCCATATGAAGATTATTATAGCTGCCGTGTGGTGCAGGCTTTATTGAGTATTGAAGATTTGTTTAGGCCATATGAAGATTATTATAGCTGCCGTGTGATGCAGGCTTTATTGAGTATTGAAGTACGGTTTAGGCCATATGAACATTATTATAGCTGCCGTGTGGTGCAGGCTTTATTGAGTATTGAAGTACTGTTTAGGCCAGGATGTGGACAGGCCGTATTATATATATTTAATGCAATGTGGAAATTATATGATTCGTGTTTTGCTGTCGAATGTGTGTCATTTATGTCATCGTGTCTGTGTTGCAACGTAATAAACAGTAGCGAACTGTTCCAGTCGTTTGCAACCCTTTTTGACTCCTGCATGTACTCTTACGTACGCACTGTGGTGTGCGAACATATCAACACACACCCAGGTCAACATTCCAGACACAGTGACAGGACAGCAGCACACATATATTAAATTAGCCTGTGTGGCGATGATATAGACCAAACCACTACACTCGCAACAGTGGGTGTAAACAGAGATTATATAACATTTAGACTTAGCGCCGTTATCAGCGGTGGTTTCAAAGACATAATAACATTAACGTTTAATTACATTCAGTGAGAAACCAGCAAAGCTAGTCGGTATCAACGTTATATCATAAGTTCCTGGCCCATGCTTCCACTTAGCGTTTTCGATAAAACTCCCAATCAGCGCGGTTGTTTATTGGCGCCTCAAATGTCAGCCGATACATTCAAAGTTCATATTATGAAAACTTTTCCTCGTGTAGTATTCTGTATGACTCATGAATTTGAAAATTTCAAAGTCATCCTCCGTATACAGAGTTGCTACATCCGACAAATGTTGTCAAAGTCTACTAATATCACACTTCTTGCTCACTCTTCCAAATGTCTTCCAAAATTGCGTTTATCTATAATCATCTAACCCTGCTGTTGAGTCGGAAGTTATTATGCAATCATAAGCAAACACTTCGTGCTCGCATTTACCCGGAGTCAATGTGGTATATCATGTTTTAGGGACTCAATTAATCTTTCAGTGATGGGCGATACACTTGTCTGGCCCTGTCATGCATCAAAGCGTGAAACATAAACAATGACAGTAAGGAAAGAGAGTGTGCTAATAATAGAATAATACACCTAATTCAGTACGCACAACAAATGTAGTTCAATACTGCCGGAGAGGAAAAGAGAGCGCACAAATTATGTCATAGTCCGTGTGCTGTCCACACACAGGCATGTCTGCTGCCTACACACAGGCACAACTACTGTCTACTCATAGGCACAACTGCTGTCTACACATAGGCACATCTGTTGTCTTCACAAAGGCGAATCTACTGCCTACCTTAGCGAAATCTAACCTTTCTTGTATAGTCACTGTGTTATTGTATAACTCACTCGCTCTCTCTCTCTCTCTCTCTCTCTCTCTCTCTCTCTCTCTCTTCCTCACTGTTTCGTTGCGTGTTGTATCTTTTTTAATCTTATATATTATTACATAAAACAATATAAAGCACGGATTAATGGTGCCAATAATTAACAGGCAGCAAAGACTAGGAAAAACATGAACACGAGAATACGAAAAAATGCGTGTAAGTTAATATTCATGACAAAACTGTAAAACAACTCTATTATCATCCCCTTCATTTAATATATCTCCAACAGCTCATAATTAATAATAACCTAAATCCTCTATCATACAAAGTGTTCTGATCTGGGGGGCATGTGTTATCTTGTTTTTTCGTTTGGTCAAATCAGCTATCATATTTATTAACAACTACCTAGAGATAAAAAACGGTATAAAGTACCTCAAAAATGCAGGTAGCACGTAGTTTTTGCGTATTCTGTATAAGTGCCCTCTAAGAGTCTGCTTATAATATTATTATCAGCAGTTATGTGATAAATAAGACGAACTTCTTGGTGATGCAAGGAATAAAGTAATTCACTGGCTCCTCAACGTAAGCATAATCTGAGCTCTGGAATCCTAGAAAGGTTATCAAAAGTGGGGGAATCTCAGGGCGGGAAATATCAATAACACATTCAGAGTTATGCAGATCAGAGCCGCATTTTTTCCCCTGCGCCTGATAAGCCAGAACAGAAATTGAACGTCGCGTGTGGCGAGTAGAGTAATTTGTTTAAGAGATGCAATGGTGATGAAGGGAAACTCCATATAGAATTACAACTAGAGGCAAACTGATCATCAGAGGTGGTCCCCCCGTGAGAAATCAGTTTCGGCCCTTTTATCTTCTTTACACTCTAAGGGGGCGGGCCCACTTGGGTCATGACTCCCAAGTGTCATCCCCCTGTTAATTTTCCCGCCTGCATTAAGAAATGAACTCATTCTACCTTGGTAGCACCTCCCAACATACCCCCCTCGTTCACTCTGCCAACATGAAGCTGTTACTAAGGACCTTTGGATGTTATGTCAATTAGATAATTACAGTTCAATGAAGATCTAACATAGTTGCCAGCAGCATAACTGTCTTCTATAAATTAAAAAAAAATGACCACTCTTTGCCTCTATGCACGGTGGAAAGGTCAATTTCATTTCAACATCGCAATATACCAGTGTATCCCAAAAGCGTGGTACGGGTAAGCCCCGGGCGGTAAACAAACAGCATAATTTTTTACTTCATGATGCTTTTTTAGCTGCAAAAAAAAAATTAATTAAACTTTAATATGAGAGGGGCACGCCGGTAAAGCGAAACTCTCAAAAGTGGTACGCCAGTAAGACCTCTCATAAGGGGTACGCTGGTAAGACTAAACTCTCATAAGAAGTACGCTGGTAAGACTAAACTCTCATAAGGGGTACGCTGGTAAGACTAAACTCTCATAAGGGGTACGCTGGTAAGACTAAACTCTCATAAGTACGCTGGTAAGACTAAACTCTCATAAGAAGTACGTTGGTAAGACTAAACTCTCATAAGGGGTACGCTGGTAAGACTGAACTCTCATAAGAAGTACGCTGGTAAGACTAAACTCTCATAAGAAGTACGCTTGTAAGGCTAAATTCTCATAAAATACGCTGGTAAGAATAAATTCTCATAAGGGGTACGCCGGTAATACTAAACTCTCATAAGGGGTACGCTGATAAGACTAAGCTCTCATAAGTACGTTGGTAAGACTAAACTCTCATAAGGGGTACGCTGGTAAGACAAAACTCTCATAAGAAGTACGCTGGTAAGACTAAACTCTCATAAGAAGTACGTTGATAAGACTAAACTCTCATAAGGGGTACGCTTGTAAGACTAAACTCTCATAAGAAGTACGCTGGTAAGACTAAACTCTCATAAGAAGTACGCTTGTAAGACTAAATTCTCATAAAGTACGTTGGTAAGACTAAACTCTCATAAGGGGTACGCCGGTAATACTAAACTCTCATAAGAAGTACGCTGGTAAAACTAAACTCTCATAAGAAGTACGCTGGTAAGACTAAACTTTCATAAGAAGTACGCCGGTGAGACTAAACTCTCATAAGAAGTACGCCGGGAAGACTAAACTTTCATAAGGGGTGCGCCGGTAAGACTAAACTCTCATAAGAAGTACGCCGGTAAGACTAAACTCCCATAAGGGGTACGCCGGTAAAACTAAACTCTCATAAGAGGTACGCTGGTAAGACTAAATTCTCATAAGTGCGCTGGTAAGACTTAATTCTCATAAGTACGCTGGTAAGACTAATCTCTCATAAGAGATAAACTGGTAAGACTAAACTATCATAAAAGGTAAGCAGGTAAGGCTAAACTCGCATAAGGGGTAGGCCTGTAAGACTAAACTCATAAAAGGGTACGCTAGCAAGACTAAACTATCATAAGAGGTACGCTGGTAAGACTAAACTCTCATAAAGGGTACGCCAGGAAGACTAAACTCTCATAAGGGGTACGCCCCTTATATATATATATATATATATATATATATATATATATATATATATATATATATATATATATATATATATATATATATATCTATATATATATATATCTATATATATATATATATTATATATATATATATATATATATATATGACAGGGGCTAGGTATGGTTGAGGCGAACTTATGTCGATGTGGCTACCTCACACCCAAGACCCATGCACTAAGAAAATTTTTATTAAGGATCGTTTGACTGGGGTTGCAATTATTGGTTGCTTGCAACCCTCTCAGCAGCAGACTTAGCAATTCAAGTGTCATAAAATTAACAAGTGATACAACGTAAAAATATCTCCAAAGGATAAAATGTAAGGATAAAAACATAATGCGTAAGCTGCTGATAGTACATGATCGCCCTGACCGCGGGTCATCACCCTCCATAAAAATTGACTTGCTAGACGGGAAATCAAAACGGTTACCATTTGAACGGTATGAGAACGGCGGATCAAAAGGAAAAAAATATGACTGAAAAAATTGCGTGAGACTAGCAAGGCTAAGGAGACGCAATTGGGGGGGGGGGGGGGGGGGGGGGGGGGGGGGGGGACGGAGAAAAAGTCACGTTTCCCAAGTTGACATAAAGTAAGGAACTCGACAGAAGGGACCTTGGATATGATACGCCACAGTCATTTATTGGACGTTTTTGCGATACCAAGCCTTTTATTTGAATTCAGCGGCAAACGCAGATGCTTGAAATATTACAAAATTTAAAAAGTAACTTTTTCTTAATATTAATGTTAGGAATATAAAAATTAGCTGGCCGGATGGCCCATTCTGAGCAGTGAAATAATATGCTTTTATTTATACAGACGGATAGGTAATAATGAAGATAATGACAAAAGACAGTGTTGTTCACATCAGCGAAAGACTGCATTGAATCTAACATGACACTATTTGCACAAAAATCGCGACCTTGAAGACTCAAGTGTCCAAATCTTGTTAGAATGAAAGAGAAGGGACATTGGTGGGAGCTGTGGCTAAAAATAACTTTACAGACAAAAAGTGTAGAGGGGACGAATAGGTTGGTTAAAAAAAAAACAAGTACGTTTTTGTGAAAACGCAAGTAGAGACGGACGGACTAACAGATAAAAATCCATACTTGACTGAAGCATGACTGAAATGACTTAAGTGTAGGAAATTTGAATTTAAAAAAAAACCAAGGCATTGATTGGCCACAGACAATCATATTATCGGCGCTCAGACGCGCATTTGGGGCCATTCCTCAATAGTTGTCCAGTGATAGACACAGTAAATTTCAAGTGTGGTGATTTCCAAATGAAATAAATTGAAATAAGTTCAGGGACGCCATACTATAGCCAGCAGCTCAGCTGAGTTTTGCTAGCATTTCTGTGTTCTTTATTCATAATCTGGTAAGATTGAAATTATTTCTTTGCATATTTTGAATATTGTTTAATGTTTCGAGTGATTTGATACTGCCATATCGAAATCTAGCCTTACAAACAAGTAAGGATTTGCTCTAGACCCCCCGCCCTAGTTCAGGGTCTAGGAACAAACTATATATATACTCCAGCAATGATTAGGAAGGACAGATCAAGTGTTGAGATCAGTGGAACATATCACCTATCATATCCTAGGGCAAGAAGCTAATAAACATATTTCTGAATATGTAGTCTGGGAGAACTTATCCTATGGGAAACCAACTTGGTAAGATGTGTTGTATGGTCAGAGAGATCTGACCCTGTCTAAATGGTGTTATTGTAAATTGTTACGTGTAGAAGTGGCTCCTTAGGTAAGGTTCTGAACCCAAACCAATACTTTATTTCAGAGCTGTGAGTTTTTATGTTGACACCAAAAGGTGGTGTCAAATGCTGGGTAGATAATTGACAGTGAGGACCCGTGCAGTGTCGCATCTCGGCAGAACAGCCTTGTATTGCCCCCAAGCCCGGAGAGGTGGGGCCACCCGATATATATTGCCCCCAAGCACGGAGAGGTGGGGCCACCAGATTCCAGCACCAGCGCTACTTCTTCAAAGTTACGTAAGCAGGCTGGTCTGCTGGATTTACACCAACTTCATAGACATAACACCCAAAGTGAATTCCTACTAAAACATCCCATTTACTTCCATCATTAATGGACAATGTTTGGTAAACTTAGACAGGGAGGGATGAAGCCACCCCAACAGCACATCTATTCATCGTTCTCCCAGGGAAATAAAATTATAAACTGTAGAAATACTAACTAATCTTAAAATTTGTATACGTACACACATTTTATTTATCATGTCATTTATTCATGCCATTCACTCATAAATTCCAAAATCTTTTCATATGTTCTGGCCAAATAAAACCTTGGTTCAGAACAAATAAATTTAAAAAAAGATTTACTTTCTAAAATTTCACCAGCTGGATTTAGTTCATTGTGTTCTAAATTTTATTGATAATATATTATTTAATATCTGTGTGTGTGTGTTTGTATATGTCAATACAACACATTACATTCAGTACCCTAGATTATAACGTAGCCACATTCATTAGGAAAAAAGATAGGTGTGAGGTCGTAGTGGTAGCAAGAAAGGCCTTCTGAAAATTCACAACTACATTTTATCTCAGGAGCCTTCACAGCTGACCTCATACATTACACTTAGTAATATCACCATCATACAATACCATCAAAACCACTACATATATTGGGGTCTTGTCCAGGGATAATTAGCATAAACAGTAATATAAGGATCTCCTGGTGGGAGAAATAAAATTAGGGGAACAAAATTGTAAAATTCCCTTAAAATTAAAAGTGTCCCTTTAAATTAAAAGGGCAATTAGAAGTTGGTGAATCTTCACAGCCAGTGTTAGTTAATTAGTTAATTAGAATTATTTTGGTCTAGAATAATTATAATTACTTTAGAGATTGGAAATTTTACTTTGCTTATTGCTAGATTTGTTTAGAAAGTATGGCGGAGCTAGCAAAATTTAGATCAGCTGCTGTGCTGACCGCAAAGGAGATGGGAATGGATGGTCAGATTTTAATTCAATACGTAACGGCTGAATGTGATAAATATATTGAACGGGAAGAAAGGAGATTAGAAAAAGAGGCTGAAAGAAAATTAGAGTCTGAAAGGTTGGCTGAAGAGAAGAGGTTAGAGGCGGATAGAGAAATTAAGAGGCTGCAGATTGAGGCAGAAGACAAACGACAGCAAAGGGAGGCAGAAGAAAAAAGATTGACTGCCGAAAGGGAGGCAGAAGATAAAAAGGCCGAAAGGGAGGCAGAAGATAGAAGGTTGCAAAGGGAGCACGAATTACGACTAAGGGAGCTGGAATTACAAGGCCAGGCTCCTGAAAATGGTGCCAGCCCTTTTGCCTCAGATGCTACGCCTAGTCTGGGAGCCTCAAACTCAGCTATGGGGTTTCATTTAGACCATTTTGTTGAAAAAGACGATGACATAGAGGGGTACCTAGGACGTTTTGAGTTATTAGCTACTACATATGGGTTAGAGAGAGAGAGGTGGAGTTTAAAGCTATCACAGGGACTGAGAGGTACTTCTTATGAAGTCTTTGCTAAAATGAACAGGGAAGACCAAGACAATTATGACATGTTAAAGCAGGCTTTGTTATTAAGGTACGAGAAGAATGGTGAATTTTATCGTAAGAAATTTAGAAATGCCAAACTGTTGTCTGGGGAGACATACCACCAATTCTCTGCTAGACTGGAAACCTATTTGGAGAAATGGACTGCTCTGGGGAAGACCCAAGATCTTAAAGAAATGATCATGATTGAGCAATTGAGAGAGTCCATGGCTCCAGACATGAGAAAATTTCTCATGGAACAAGGTGCAGAGAAGTTGGGAGAGGTTTTAAATGTCGCTGAGAGGTATCAGGCAGCCCAGGCAGAGGTAAGTGGTGCTAAAAAGAAGCACATAGACAATTTTAAAGCTCCACAGCAATTTAATAAATTTGATAATAGAGAGCAGGGAAATAAAGGTAGGACAAACTTTGAGCGGCCAAGAAATGACTATCGCGACAGAAACTCACAGTTCAATGACCAAAAGTTCAATGAAAGAAAACCGTTGAACCAAGGAAAAAGATGGTGTAAATGGTGCAAGAAAGATAACCATAACACCGAATTTTGTAGAAGGAAACCTTCAAACATTGCTGCAATGAAGTCGGGGACGCAAAGATTAAAGGTTAATCCTAATGGACAACAGGAACCTTATCACCCCCCAGTTTGTGAGGATGTTATTTGTAATGGGGTCACCATAAGGTGCCTTTATGATACAGGTTTGGATTATGATTCAGTTGTGAAGTCTAGCCTAGTGGCCCCAAGTCAGTATACCACAGAAACAGTGGAAATACAAGGGGCGACTAAGGACATACCACTCATGACACTTCCCATCGCAAGGATAACGGTGAAAACTCGCTATGTGGAAGGAGAAATCAGAGCAGCAGTGATAGATGAACCAATCTACCCGCTGATATTGGGGTGTAGATACGTCTTCTTGGGGAATCCCGAGAAACCTGTGATCATGGCGACAGTGCAGACCAGGTCACAGAAGAAGGAGGAAGAAGGTGAACCTATAAATGCTCATCCAGAGGAGATGAGAAAGGCGCAGGCTGAGGATAGGACACTCAAGCCATGTTTTAAAAAATTGCCCAAAGGCCACACACCTCCAAGCAAGGGAGAGTACTTTGTGAAGAACAGACTATTATACAGGAAGACAGGAACTAGATCCACTGGTCACGGACAGTTAGTTCTTCCCAAGATATATAGGGCAAACTTAATAAGGAGCTTACATGTTGGAAAAGATGGTGACCATGAGAAAGTCGGTACCATCTGCCAAAAGATTGCTCGAAAATACTATTGGCCCGACGTAAATGTCGATGTTGAAAACTTTGTAGAAGCATGTGGCGTATTTCATGAGGGAACACCCACAAAGAGAAAATATGTGCAGGACCTAGAAACGCCACGGGGCAACTTTAGGCCTGAAAGGAAAACTAATTATACTCGGGTAGACAAAGTGGAATGGGAGCCCCCTTTTCACCCCCAGTCTTCACTTGAATGGATTAACATGGCCACTATGCGAAGAGTACAAAGAAGAAATTTTACCCAGGATAAGATGACAATCCCTCGGTCAGACTTATATAAACTGGAAGAACAGACAAGAGAGCGAAGATCTCTCATAAGCAATCTAAAGTGGGGAGACAAACCCCAGAAAAAAATTGGTAGTGGTCGATTTGTGAGTGATGATTCTAGGAAGAAAAGTCCTCATTATAAAGCTTCTAATGGACGGGACCCGATGGGTTCCATGAAAAATAAGTATGATAAATTAAAGATCCAGATGTAACTTTATTAAGGACCTGGACGGATGAGAAGGCGGAAGAACCTGTTACCTCATCTTATCAATACGTGAACGAACTGACCACTCGTTTGAAAGCTGGATGGAAACTGGCAAATGATAATTTGAAACAAGCCAGGAAGAAACATGCAGCATATTTTAATAGGAAGGCAAAGGACCGAGAACTAGCTGTGGGAGAGAAGGTGCTTCTTCTACTACCCGGTAGCCAGAATAAATTACAAATTGGTTGGCAAGGTCCCTATACGGTTCTAGAGAAGGTGTCTAGAACAAACTATAAAATTAACAAAAAGGGGAAGGAGAAAGTTTATCATGTAAACTTATTAAAGAAGTATCTGGACAGACCACTCCAGGAAAGCACCCCCTTATTGACCTTGGCTATTGCAACCCAGATGCAAAAGGAACCACTCACCTCACATGAATACCCATTACATCCTTGTGAAACAGCAGCACAGGTAAAAGTCAGTAAGCACCTGACTAAAAACCAGAGGGAGAGAGTTCAACAGGTTCTGAAGGAACATACAGATGTACTAACAGATAAACCAGGCCATACAAATTTGCTACAGTATGACATGAAACTGGTAGACTCAAACCCAATCTGTATGAGAGCCTATTCTATTCCGTTCGCGAAGGAGAAGGCATTGAAGGAAGAAATAGATTATTTGTTGAAGGAGGGGATTATTTCGCACAGTGAATCATCTTTTAGTTCTAGTGTCGTTTTGTTGAGAAAACCGTCTGGGGAACACAGACTGTGCATAGATTACAGGAAACTGAATGCTGTCACAGAAGGACAAGTGGATCCATTACCAGACACAAAACAGTTATTTGCCAGACTGAACAAGGCAAAATACTTTTCAAAGGTGGATCTTAGTAAAGGCTATTACCAGATCCCAGTGAAGCCTGAAGTGAGACCTTATTTGGCTTTTAGCACTTCGGATGGACATTATGAATTCAATATGCTACCATTCGGACTGAAAAATGCTCCGAGTGTATTTTCAAGGATGATGCGCAAATTGTTGGATCCCCTGAATAACCCATGTATCACGAATTTTATGGATGATATTCTCGTCGCCACAGAGACATTTGAAGAACACATTGAAGCTCTAGAGATGTTATTTAATAGACTTCGGGAGGCGAACTTAACTGCTAGGCCAACAAAATGTTGTATTGGATGCAAAGAGTTGGAATTCTTGGGACACACTGTATATCAGGGTAACATGACCCCTGATCCTAAGAACTTGGAAAAACTGCAGAGAGCACCTAGACCACAAACAAAAAAAGACGTGCGATCATTCGTGTCGTTATGAGGATTTTATCAGAAATACATCAAAAATTTTAACGCTATTTGTGATCCTCTGACTGATCTGACTCGCAAGGGACTTCCAGATAAAATTATTTGGACTGCACAATGTGAACTAGCGTTCCAAGAGTTAAAGGAAAAACTCACTAGCAAGCCTATTCTCAAACTGCCTGATTTGACACAGGACTTTGTCTTAAGAACCGATGCAAGTAATGTAGGACTCGGAGGGGCTTTGTTGCAAAGATCATCTTCACCTGATGGGGAACTGAAACCAGTCGCTTATGCAAGCCGCAAATTGAATAAGGCGGAACAAGGATACTCCACAAGCGAAAAAGAATGTTTAGCGTTAATCTGGGCAATAAAGAAGTTTCAAATCTATCTTATGGTAGGACTTTTGTGGTCGAGACGGATCATCAGCCTCTCGTATTCTTATCTCAGGCTAAGCATGAAAACGCAAGATTGCTGAGGTGGTCTTTATTGCTTCAACCTTATCAGTTTAGTATCCAATATATCCCAGGCAAATTGAATGTCGGTGCAGATTTCCTCAGTCGGCACCCCTGTGATCAAAATTAGAGTAATGGCAGACGTGAGGAGAGGTTTTATCTATGTGTATCACTGGTTTTGGAACTTGCCGTAGGCATGTTTTCAAGTGGGGAGATGTGTCATAAAATTAACAAGTGATACAACGTAAAAATATCTCCAAAGGATAAAATGTAAGGATAAAAACATAATGCGTAAGCTGCTGAAAGTACATGATCGCCCTGACCGCGGGTCATCACCCTCCATAAAAATTGACTTGCTAGACGGGAAATCAAAACGGTTACCATTTGAACGGGATGAGAACGGCGGATCAAAAGGAAAAAAATATGACTGAAAAAATTGCGTGAGACTAGCAAGGCTAAGGAGACGCAATTGGGGGAGGGGGAAACGGAGAAAAAGTCACGTTTCCCAAGTTGACATAAAGTAAGGAACTCGACAGAAGGGACCTTGGATATGATACGCCACAGTCATTTATTGGACGTTTTTGCGATACCAAGCCTTTTATTTGAATTCAGCGGCAAACGCAGATGCTTGAAATATTACAAAATTTAAAAAGTAACTTTTTCTTAATATTAATGTTAGGAATATAAAAATTAGCTGGCCGGATGGCCCATTCTGAGCAGTGAAATAATATGCTTTTATTTATACAGACGGATAGGTAATAATGAAGATAATGACAAAAGACAGTGTTGTTCACATCAGCGAAAGACTGCACTGAATCTAACATGACACTATTTGCACAAAAATCGCGACCTTGAAGACTCAAGTGTCCAAATCTAGTTAGAATGAAAGAGAAGGGACATTGGTGGGAGCTGTGGCTAAAAATAACTTTACAGACAAAAAGTGTAGAGGGGACGAATAGGTTGGTTCAAAAAAAAACAAGTACGTTTTTGTGAAAACGCAAGTAGAGACGGACGGACTAACAGATAAAAATCCATACTTGACTGAAGCATGACTGAAATGACTTTAGTGTAGGAAATTTGAATTTAAAAAAAAACCAAGGCATTGATTGGTCACAGACAATCATATTATCGGCGCTCAGACGCGCATTTGGGGCCATTCCTCAATAGTTGTCCAGTGATAGACACAGTAAATTTCAAGTGTGGTGATTTCCAAATGAAATAAATTGAAATAAGTTCAGGGACGCCATACTATAGCCAGCAGCTCAGCTGAGATTTGCTAGCATTTCTGTGTTCTTTATTCATAATCTGGTAAGATTGAAATTATTTCTTTGCATATTTTGAATATTGTTTAATGTTTCGAGTGATTTGATACTGCCATATCGAAATCTAGCCTTACAAACAAGTAAGGATTTGCTCTAGACCCCCCGCCCTAGTTCAGGGTCTAGGGACAAACAATATATATACTCCAGCAATGATTAGGAAGGACAGATCAAGTGTTGAGATCAGTGGAACATATCACCTATCATATCCTAGGGCAAGAAGCTAATAAACATATTTCTGAATATGTAGTCTGGGAGAACTTATCCTATGGGAAACCAACTTAGTAAGATGTGTTGTATGGTCAGAGAGATCTGACCCTGTCTAAATGGTGTTATTGTAAATTGTTACGTGTAGAAGTGGCTCCTTAGGTAAGGTTCTGAACCAAAACCAATACTTTATTTCAGAGCTGTGAGTTTTTATGTTGACACCAAAAGGTGGTGTCAAATGCTGGGTAGATAATTGACAGTGAGGACCCGTGCAGTGTCGCATCTCGGCAGAACAGCCTTGTATTGCCCCCAAGCCCGGAGAGGTGGGGCCACCCGATATATTGCCCCCAAGCACGGAGAGGTGGGGCCACCAGATTCCAGCACCAGCGCTACTTCTTCAAAGTTACGTAAGCAGGCTGGTCTGCTGGATTTACACCAACTTCATAGACATAACACCCAAAGTGAATTCCTACTAAAACATCCCATTTACTTCCATCATTAATGGACAATGTTTGGTAAACTTAGACAGGGAGGGATGAAGCCACCCCAACAGCCCATCTATTCATCGTTCTCCCAGGGAAAATAAAATTATAAACTGTAGAAATACTAACTAATCTTAAAATTTGTATACGTACACACATTTTATTTATCATGTCATTTATTCATGCCATTCACTCATAAATTCCAAAATCTTTTCATATGTTCTGGCCAAATAAAACCTTGGTTCAGAACAAATAAATTTAAAAAAAGATTTACTTTCTAAAATTTCACCAGCTGGATTTAGTTCATTGTGTTCTAAATTTTATTGATAATATATTATTTAATATCTGTGTGTGTGTGTTTGTATATGTCAATACAACACATTACATTCAGTACCCTAGATTATAACGTAGCCACATTCATTAGGAAAAAAGATAGGTGTGAGGTCGTAGTGGTAGCAAGAAAGGCCTTCTGAAAATTCACAACTACATTTTATCTCAGGAGCCTTCACAGCTGACCTCATACATTACACTTAGTAATATCACCATCATACAATACCATCAAAACCACTACATCAAGCAACACAAAGCCTTATACAGATCAACATTTAATACTACCGAACACCCAGACAGTGTTCGTAGACTTTAAGTCCTAGGCATGTTCTTGAACTAGACTTCAGCTTTCAAAGCTTGTTCTCTCTCCGCGACCGGCAATACGAATGATCCAGAATTTCACTTGACGCGGTAGCCTGGACGCTTCTCTGATTGGCTGCTACTCCTTCAGCGGCATTATTAATGTTCTATTTTTAGATGTGACCTAAAAATGGCTGCCCCATGCTTTGTTGTGGTAGAAGGTACAGAACAACCGACAAAATGGCGATGGCGCTGTCACATATTCCCCGCCTGATTTTGTTGTCGTCCCGACAACTGCACTAAGCTAGGCGCTTCAGTCGTAATCTCTCAGATCGTCTCGGGGCAGGACCCTCTATCGGCTGCAGGGCATACCAGCCTGGTTCGGGCGTTAAACCATGTGCGTCCTCCCCAGGGTCTGTCTCCTCTGGCAAAGCTGGTGCTTCAGGTAGGCCTAGTGTCGTATCTACCAAATCTAGAGAATCATCTTTGTCTTCACTTCGTCTCAGTTCGTTGCCAGTGACTCTAATGCTCGGACTCGCTCTATCTGTTCGTTGGATGACACATGGACCCCCTGTCATTGTGGGAGCACGAACAATAATGTACTCCTCTTCTGACCACATGTCACGAAGTTTGGACCTTTCACCGTAATGCATTCTTTTCCTCGCCAATTCTCCCACCTGTAGTGGAATAGAGCACGGCACCTTGTCACATCTCTCTTTCCGGACTGTTGCCAACTTCTGCAACTGTGCCTCTGCTCTTACGTGCGAGTCTCGTAACCTGGAAAAGTGCCCTTCAAGCCACTGGTCAACCGTAGCTGGTTCTTCGTCACCTGATGAATGGTCCAATATGAAATAGATGGGCATTTTCGGCTCCCTCCCAAACAAAAGATAGTAAGGGGAGTATCCCGTAGATGCATGGGGAGTAGCGTTGTAGATTGCAAGGACCTCTGCCAGGTGGTCAGACCATCTCCGTTTCTCATTAGTGGACAATGGCCTTAAGAGATCGTGTAATGTCCTGTTATACCGCTCACACTGGCCATTTCCACGAGGATTGTATGCCGTCGTTCGACTTTTCTCGACGCCATATACTCTGCACAGTTCTGATATGACAGCCGATTTGAAATTTCTACCCTGGTCGGAATGAAGCCTCTGCGGCACGCCGAGGTACAAAAACCACTTTTCTACCAACGCTCGGGCCACGGTGGTTGCTTTTTGGTCTCTGGTTGGGACGGCAACTGCAAACTTGCTAAATACGTCAGTTATAATGAGTACATTCTCGTAGCCTCGTGCGTCTCTTTCCAGCAGCGTAAAATCCATGGCGACTACTTCAAAAGGCTTGGATGCCAGCAGGTTACCCGATGGACCTTGGATCTTGAGATGCGGGGCTTTTGCTATATTGCATCTACTGCATCTTCTGCAGAATGTCTCTACATTATGCGTTATGCCATCCCAGAAACACCTGTTCCTTCAGTATCTGCAACATGCGGTCACACCCCTGATGGCCAGTTTTGTGCACTGCCTCCAGAACTCGTGTTTTTAAAGATTCTGGAACCACAAGCTGCGTGATCTTAGTCCCATTTGGTCCGCTTACTGTCCGATACAGCAAGCCTCCAATTAGTGTCAAGCGCCTACGCTGCCTTAGTAGCTTCTTTGCTGGCTTTGTGACAGGGGCTAGGTGTGGTTGAGGCGAACTTATGTCGATGTGGCTACCTCACACCCAAGACCCATGCACTAAGAAAATTTTTATTAAGGATCGTTTGACTGGGGTTGCAATTATTGGTTGCTTGCAACCCTCTCAGCAGCAGACTTAGCAATTCAAGCAACACAAAGCCTTATACAGATCAACATTTAATACTACCTAACACCCAGACAGTGTTCGTAGACTTTAATTCCTTGGCATGTTCATGAACTAGACTTCAGCTTTCAAAGCTTGTTCTCTCTCTGCGACCGGCAATAAGAATGATCCAGAATTTCACTTGACGCGGTAGCCTGGACGCTTCTCTGATTGGCTGCTACTCCTTCAGCGGCATTACTAATGTTCTATTTTTAGATGTGACCTAAAAATGGCTGCCACATGCTTTGTTGTAGAAGGTACAAAACAACCGACAAAATGGCGATGGCGCTGTCACACACACACATATATATATATATATATATATATATATATATATATATATATATATATATATATATATATATATATATATATATATATATTTTCACATAATAATGAATGCTTGGCTTTCGTAGATTACATTTTCAACTATTTATTCATACAAAAATTCAAATTAAAAACCCAAAAATTATTTTTAAATATGATAATGTTTTTATATAATATTTTGCTGAGGATAGAGAGCAGTGGAGGACCATGTCTGCTGATGCTTCAACTATGGCACTCCTACGACTCATGGCGGGTTACGGGTTGCGATGATGATGAATATTTTTATTTAAATTAGAGCCCTAGACCATAAACTGAGGAAGAAACAAGCAGGATTCAGAAGAAACAGACAATGTGCAGACCATATATTCACCCTCAGGAACATAATAGAGCAGTGTTCATAGTGGCAAAGGCTGCTGTATATAAGCTTTGTTGACTTTGAAAAGGCATGTGACAGCATATACAGGGACAGCCTATGGAAAATGCTGCGGTCTTATGGAATACCTCCGGCGTGATGCTGACCACGTCATCCCTAGTGCACCGATGGTCAAGAAAATATGGGCCTATGTGGTGAAGTGGGATGTTATAAATATTTATAGGGGACTTAGTGTACTGACTGAGATCAGCTGTGAAGGTATCTATATCTATTAAGAGTAGTGTATTATAGATAACCTTACTTGCTACCACATATCTCTTTATCTCAGTCAGAATTATTCTGGAATAGTGTGATGCTACGTTATGTGTCTAGGGTATGAGTATGGTGAAGTGTAAGTCACAACAACAGACAGATAAACAATTTAATTTAATCCACTACTCTTGACAACACTGTGACACTCACATACATATACCACTCTACAAAGATATCTTAAAAGAGTCACTGATAAACTTTCAAATAACAACATGTATTCATTACTGGCATGAATGAATATGTGTCCTGATTCAACTACAAGGGAACCAGGAATCACAATCAATTTAAATTACAAGTTATGTACAGAATGTATTTAATATGAATATTGTAGTGACATATATTAGTACAAATGTTCTATGTGTGTCAGTTGTGTAGTAGTAAAATGAGGTAATACTGGTTTTGTTTTGTTCAAGCTCTGTTGGTATTTGTCATCATGACTTCAATAGTTTGTCTTTAGGGACCAGTATTGGAGATGTTCACAGTTCCTGATTTTAAGACAAGTAAATTCCCCTCTGAATAGTATTTTTATAAAGTTATTTCAAGATGAGGGGACATAATGTTGAGCTCAGCTGGCCAACTCTGCTTATCTTGAGTGATGGCGGCAGGAAAGGACTCCTCTGCTCGAATTCTCCTCTGGGCTCAGGAGACACCTCACTGATAGCTAAAAAGACCAAGGAGTATGCTGTCCGACTCTGGATTCAGCAAATCTCTGACCAGATGCTGCTCAGTACCATCAAGACCACTGTCCCTGAAATCAAGAAGGATGTACCTTCTACTTCATAACTAATTTATATTCTCTTTTACACTGATCACAATACAGCACAAACATTGCGTTCAGAGCGTTAGGCCAACAGTCAGCTTCATTTGAAATACTTTATTCCAGTATTACCCTTCTTAATGGTCACTACGCCTCTGCACTTTCAGCATTATTTCTGTCTAATCAATCATCCAGGTGTCAGTGTACTATTTGGCCATTCCATGCCGTTTTACTTCTCTCCGACACCCTCTGTTCAGGCTGGAGCATTTTAGGCTTTACCTCACGTTTGCCACTGAACTACACATATATATATACAGGCATAAATCAACAATTCACATTCAATTTTCATTAAAAGATATTAAATGGTTCAAGCTTACCACAATTCATACGAATAAATACAGATACGTTGATTAGCAATGAATTCTGGCACAAACTGGCACAAATTTCCATCTGCTTATCTTCCAGGCTTTTATTGAGCCAAATATAAGCTGGCTTCAACGCACTGATGCTTTATCAAGTGTATTTAAACAAGTGGTTTCGAACTAACGCTCCCAAGTGTGTATATCAGCGAGACTGGCCAATGAGCCACGTTTCGACAAGTGTTTGAAAAATGTTATCTTTTCCCGTCTCCCCTAACAACCAAGATAGTATTTATAGCCCGACCAATCGTGGTTAGGCTTTCATTTGTTGCGCTCCAATCAATTTGAAGTTTACATGGTAGGCTATTTCTGTAACGTAAATTTTTTTCAAACACGTTAAAAAAAAATCTTATGAGCAGAAATGATTTTATGCTGTCAGGCACCCCCAATATTTTATTTTGGGTATAATTTATTAATTCCTGGACTATTTGCGTAACGTTTTACATATTATTTGTCAGCAAGCCCTAAGGAACCCAAAAATACTAATTTAAAGGAGCTACGTGGCTGCGTTCAAAATATGCAATTTCTTCTACCTCCTGTTTCGAAGATGTGCTGTCTGGGTACTGTTATGTGTTCAAACGTAAACCCATCTAATGTTGTCTTTTCTAATAAGAGTTTGTTATGATTTATAAACCTAACTCTGGGAAAGGGTAGTGTATTTTATCACTGTCCGTCTGAAAAAGTTAGTGCTTGTAGACTTACACGCGTGATGCCAGCATTTGTATATCGCGCGTCGCGTGTTGCATGCGTTCCTGATTTTCAGCCCTCCCCTCTCGCTATCCTTTTGTCCATCTGTTCGTTCGTTTTGGTAACGTAATATAATTAATGTTAGGATTAATTTAGGTCATTTCGCAGTACGTCTCAATGTTTTTCTTAGAAATGCAGCACACGTTTCATTGAAGAAAGCGGGTATAATACAGTAAGCTTTTACTATCAACGTGAAAGCGTTACAATTTGCAGACGAAGCAGAAAACAAGGGGGATTTCGAGTACATTCTTTGTGACAGCACTGTCATTTTCCCATTGCTCTTCTCTTTATTAATTTTATTTGTTAGGCTTTATATTTACCTAATAATTTATATATGTGGATTAGAATATTTCATGACACCTCCCCTCTTAAAACAGACATTATATGTCAGTCCTTTATTCTATATACACATATAGAAATTTATTATTATTTCTGGGGTTTACGGTGATTCTCATCACACGGATGGCGGCTTAAAAAATCCGCTCCCAGATTGGTTTTTCCAGATATATACTCAATGCTAAAATTATATGGAGCCAGAAGCAAAGACCATCGGAGTAACCTAGAGTTCTCATGCTTAGCCTGTGCTAAAAACGATAAAGGTTTGTGGTCAGTTTGCAACTTAAATGCCTTCCCATATAGATAAATATTGAATTTCTTTATTGCCCATATTACTGCAAGACATTCTTTTTCGCTAGTTGAGTAGTTGATTTCAGCTTTATTCAACTTTCTGCTAGCATATGCCACTGGGCTTAATTCCCCATCCAATGCATCTGATTTCTGTAGTAAAGTTGCACCTAACCCAATATTACTTGCATCCGTCCTTACTATGAATTCTTGACTTAAGTCAGGTAATTTCAAAATGGGTTTACTTGTGAGCTTTTCCTTCAATTCTTGGTAAGTCATTTCACATTGTGGAGTCCATGTAATGCGATCTGGATGTCCTTTACGTGTCAATTCAGTTAACGGTGCACATATGGAATTAAAGTTTTTGATATACTTCTGGTAGAAACCACATAATGAGACAAAGGATCTCACGTCCTTCTTGGTTTGTGGTCTCGGGGCTTTCTGTAGTTTCTCTAAGTTCTTTGGGTCAGGGGTCATTTTTCCCTGATAAACTGTGTGTCCCAAAAATTCCAATTCTTTACATCCAACGCAACATTTGGTTGGTCGGGCTGTTAAATTTGCCTCCCTAAGTCGATCAAACAGCATGTTCAGAGAGTCAATGTGTTCCTCAAATGTTTCTGTTGCTATAAGGATATCATCCATAAAATTTGTTATACAGGGATTATTCAGAGGATCCAATAATTTTCTCATCATTCTAGAGAAGACACTAGGCGCATTCTTCAATCCAAATGGCAATCTATTAAACTCATAGTGTCCTTCTGAGGTACTAAAAGCTAGGTATGGTCTAACCTCAGGCTTTACTGGAATCTGATAGTATCCTTTACTCAGATCCACTTTTGAGAAATATTTAGCTTTATTTAGCCTGGCAAACAGCTGATTTGTATCCGGCAATGGATCCACCTGTCCTTCTGTAATAGCATTCAGTCTCCTGTAATCTATACAGAGTCTATGTTCTCCAGAGGGCTTCCTTAAAAGTACAACACCGGAACTATACGAAGACTCACTGTGCGAAATAATTCCTTCCTTCAACAGATAGTCTATCTCTTCCTTCAAAGCTTTCTCCTTAGCAAATGGAATCGAATATGGTTTCATACAGACAGGTGTGGGGTCTATCAGTTTCATATCATATTCCAATAGGTTTGTATGCCCTGGTCGGTCTGTTAACACCTCTGCATGATTATTTAGAACCTGTTGCACTCTCTCTTTCTGAGTTTTCGTTAAATGTGTACTGATTTTCACCTGTGCTGCTGTCTCACAGGGGTGTAATGGATATTCAAATGATGAAAGTGGTTCCTTTTTCATCTCCATGGCGATGGACAAGGTCAACAAGTGTGTCTCTTCCTGATGTTCTCTTTCCAAATATTTCTTCAGGAGATTCACATGATAGATTTTTTCTTTCCCCTTCTTATCTATCTTATAATTTGTTCTAGACACTTTCTCTAAAACTGTATATGGACCCTGCCATCCAATTTGTAACTTATTCTGACTCCCAGGCAAAAGAAGCAGTACCTTCTCTCCCACAGCCAAATTTCTGTCTTTCGCCTTCCTGTTATAATAGGCAGCATGTTTCTTCCTGGCTTGTTTCAAATTTTCATTGGCAAGTTTCCAGCCAGTTTTCAACCGAGTGGTCAGCTCATTCACATATTGGTATGAAGATGTAATGTTTTCCTCTGCCTTTTCATCAGTCCACGTTCTTAACAAAGCTACTTATGGACCTTTAATTGTGTGGACCTATTTGTCCATGCACCGGTATGGTCTCTTCCACTCGAAGCTTTATAGTGATGATTTTTCCTCCCAGAATTATCATTCACAAAACGACCGCTACCAATTCTTTTGGGGCTTTCTCCCCTCTTAAAATTCTTGATGAGAGATTTCCTCCCTACATCCTCTTCCTCCAGTTTGTTTAAGTCCGATTGAGGGATTGTCGGCTTATCCTGGGGTAAGACATCCTTTTGCACTCTCCGCATAGTGGCCATTGTAAAACAGTTAAGTGAAGCTTGTCCGTGAAAAGGGGCTTCCCATTCCATTTGGTCCACTTTATCAAATTTATATCTCTTTTTATTATCAGGCCTAATTTTGCCTCGTGGCGTGTCCAGGTCCTGATCCATGTTCCCACTTGTGGGTGTTCCCTCATGTGCTATGCTACACCTTTCTACAAAATTCTCAATGTCCCATCTTGCTTTGGGCCAATAATAATTGTGAGCCACCTTTTGAATAATGGTACCTATCTTCTCATGGTCCCCATCTGGTTTCACATGTAGGCTCCTTATTAATTCTGTCCTGTATCTTTTTGGAAGAACCAGCTGTCCGTGACCATTGGATCTAGCTCCAGTCTTCCTATACATCAACTTGTTTTTCATGTAGAAATCTCCCTTGCCTGGAGTTGTATGACAAGTTGACAATTTTCTGAAACATGGCTTGAGTGTTTTATCCCCAGCCTGTGCCTTCCTCATCTCTTCTGGAGTGGTATCTAACATAATATCCTCCTCCTGTCTTGAGGTCGACCTGACCTGAAGGGTTGCCATATACACAGGTTTCCTTCTGCAACGGTCAGTGTCATGATTGTCCATCTGACAATTTTTACACCACCTTTTTCCTTGGTTGAAAGATTTTCTTTCATCATATTTCCTTTCATCGAATTGTGGGACTTTATTTTTATTTTCATACCGTGGCCTATCAAATTGGTGCTTACCTTTATTTTGATCCCTAGGATCAAATTTATTAAAGTTCTGTGGTGCCCTAAAGTTGTCCACCTGTTTCTTTTTATTACCTGTTACCTCTGCTTGAGCTGCTTGATACCTTTCAGCAACATTTAGCAACTCACCCAGCCTCTCTGCACCTTGTTCCATGAGAAACTTTCTCAGGTCTGGAGCCATGGACTCTCTTAGTTGCTCTATAAGGACCATTTCCTTAAGATCTTGGGTTTTCCCCAGAGAAGTCCATTTCTCCAAGTATGTCTCTATGCGTGCAGAGAACTGGTGATAGGTTTCACCTGACAGTAGTTTAGCATTCCTAAATTTTTTCCTGTAAAACTCTGCATTCTTTTCATACCTTAACAAAAGAGCCTGCTTTAGCATGTCATAATTTTCCTGATCACCTCTGCTCATTTTTGCAAAAACTTCATAAGCTGCCCCACGAAGTCCCTGAGATAACTTTAAGCTCCACCTTTCTCTCTCTAACCCATACGTGGTAGCTAATAGTTCATACCTATTTAGGTAGCTCTCAATATCATCGTCTTTCTCAACAAAATGATCTAAATGAAAATTCATAGCTGAGGTTGAGGCTCCTTGAGTAACCGTAGCATCAGAGACTGGCACCATTTTCAGGAGCATGGCCTTGAAACTCAAACTCCCTTAGTCGTAATTCATGTTCCCTTTGTAATCTTTTCTCCTCCTTTTCTGCTTCCCTCTCTGCAGCTAATCTCCTCTCTTCCCTTTCTGCAGCTAATTTCTTCTCTTCTGCAGCTAATCTCCTCTCTTCTCTTTCTGCCTCCAATTTCTTAGCCTCAGCCTCAATCTGCAACCTCTTAATTTCCTTGTCAGCCTCTAACTTTCTTTCGGCTTCAAACCTTCTTTCTTCACGTTCAATAAATTTGTCACATTCCGTCGTGACATAGGCAACCATAACTTGCCCATCTAATCCTAACTCTTTTGCAGTCTGAACCGCAGCAGATCGAAATTTGGCCAGGTCCGCCATTGTCTATTATGTAAATTTATACAATGTCTAACCAACAATTCAATTTCTAACTATATATCTAATGGACAACACAGGCACCGTGAGCTCAACCTTATTTAATTCCACCCAAGGATACCTTTTAATTCTTATATTCCCTGAAGTGAATTACCCCCAATATTTTTAATAGTTAAAGATTCAAAATCCCAAGAGCGAGACCCCAATATATGTGGTGAAGTGGGATGTTATAAATATTTATAGGGGACTTAGTGTACTGACTGAGATCAGCTGTGAAGGTATCTATATCTATTAAGAGTAGTGTATTATAGATAACCTTACTTGCTACCACATATCTCTTTATCTCAGTCAGAATTATTCTGGAATAGTGTGATGCTACGTTATGTGTCTAGGGTATGAGTATGGTGAAGTGTAAGTCACAACAACAGACAGATAAACAATTTAATTTAATCCACTACTCTTGACAACACTGTGACACTCACATACATATACCACTCTACAAAGATATCTTAAAAGAGTCACTGATAAACTTTCAAATAACAACATGTATTCATTACTGGCATGAATGAATATGTGTCCTGATTCAACTACAAGGGAACCAGGAATCACAATCAATTTAAATTACAAGTTATGTACAGAATGTATTTAATATGAATATTGTAGTGACATATATTAGTACAAATGTTCTATGTGTGTCAGTTGTGTAGTAGTAAAATGAGGTAATACTGGTTTTGTTTTGTTCAAGCTCTGTTGGTATTTGTCATCATGACTTCAATAGTTTGTCTTTAGGGACCAGTATTGGAGATGTTCACAGTTCCTGATTTTAAGACAAGTAAATTCCCCTCTGAATAGTATTTTTATAAAGTTATTTCAAGATGAGGGGACATAATGTTGAGCTCAGCTGGCCAACTCTGCTTATCTTGAGTGATGGCGGCAGGAAAGGACTCCTCTGCTCGAATTCTCCTCTGGGCTCAGGAGACACCTCACTGATAGCTAAAAAGACCAAGGAGTATGCTGTCCGACTCTGGATTCAGCAAATCTCTGACCAGATGCTGCTCAGTACCATCAAGACCACTGTCCCTGAAATCAAGAAGGATGTACCTTCTACTTCATAACTAATTTATATTCTCTTTTACACTGATCACAATACAGCACAAACATTGCGTTCAGAGCGTTAGGCCAACAGTCAGCTTCATTTGAAATACTTTATTCCAGTATTACCCTTCTTAATGGTCACTACGCCTCTGCACTTTCAGCATTATTTCTGTCTAATCAATCATCCAGGTGTCAGTGTACTATTTGGCCATTCCATGCCGTTTTACTTCTCTCCGACACCCTCTGTTCAGGCTGGAGCATTTTAGGCTTTACCTCACGTTTGCCACTGAACTACACATATATATATACAGGCATAAATCAACAATTCACATTCAATTTTCATTAAAAGATATTAAATGGTTCAAGCTTACCACAATTCATACGAATAAATACAGATACGTTGATTAGCAATGAATTCTGGCACAAACTGGCACAAATTTCCATCTGCTTATCTTCCAGGCTTTTATTGAGCCAAATATAAGCTGGCTTCAACGCACTGATGCTTTATCAAGTGTATTTAAACAAGTGGTTTCGAACTAACGCTCCCAAGTGTGTATATCAGCGAGACTGGCCAATGAGCCACGTTTCGACAAGTGTTTGAAAAAATGTTATCTTTTCCCGTCTCCCCTAACAACCAAGATAGTATTTATAGCCCGACCAATCGTGGTTAGGCTTTCATTTGTTGCGCTCCAATCAATTTGAAGTTTACATGGTAGGCTATTTCTGTAACGTAAATTTTTTTCAAACACGTTAAAAAAAAAATCTTATGAGCAGAAATGATTTTATGCTGTCAGGCACCCCCAATATTTTATTTTGGGTATAATTTATTAATTCCTGGACTATTTGCGTAACGTTTTACATATTATTTGTCAGCAAGCCCTAAGGAACCCAAAAATACTAATTTAAAGGAGCTACGTGGCTGCGTTCAAAATATGCAATTTCTTCTACCTCCTGTTTCGAAGATGTGCTGTCTGGGTACTGTTATGTGTTCAAACGTAAACCCATCTAATGTTGTCTTTTCTAATAAGAGTTTGTTATGATTTATAAACCTAACTCTGGGAAAGGGTAGTGTATTTTATCACTGTCCGTCTGAAAAAGTTAGTGCTTGTAGACTTACACGCGTGATGCCAGCATTTGTATATCGCGCGTCGCGTGTTGCATGCGTTCCTGATTTTCAGCCCTCCCCTCTCGCTATCCTTTTGTCCATCTGTTCGTTCGTTTTGGTAACGTAATATAATTAATGTTAGGATTAATTTAGGTCATTACGCAGTACTTCTCAATGTTTTTCTTAGAAATGCAGCACACGTTTCATTGAAGAAAGCGGGTATAATACAGTAAGCTTTTACTATCAACGTGAAAGCGTTACAATTTGCAGACGAAGCAGAAAACAAGGGGGATTTCGAGTACATTCTTTGTGACAGCACTGTCATTTTCCCATTGCTCTTCTCTTTATTAATTTTATTTGTTAGGCTTTATATTTACCTAATAATTTATATATGTGGATTAGAATATTTCATGACAGCCTAACACCATATTCCCAATATGCCTACACTGACGTGTAACAGGATCCTTTACCTTTAGCTTTTTTTTTAATGGAATACTTAAGTGCGTGGTCTCCATCATTAAAAGCCAGTTTGCTAATTTCGCATGCAGTGCTGGGCACAGCAACCTCACTTTTGAGGTGAAAAAAGGAGTGTGGCAGGGATGCCCTTATCAACCACTCTGTTTTAACCGTAATAGACTGGGTGATGCGCCAGACAACAGCGGATGCCCGTAGAGGAACAAGATGTACAGCCTTTTCTGTACTGAAAGATCTAGATAACGCAGATGACACTGCACTATTCGCACACTCACATCAACACATCCAAGAAAAAACAGACAGAGTGAATAAACATATCCAACAGATGGGACTAAACATTAATCTCAAGAAGATAGAAGTCATGACACTAAATGTAAAAAATCTTGCACCCATAAAAATAAGGGACCAAGAGCTAGAAAATACAAACACATTTACATACTTAGGAAGCATAGTAACACCAGATGGTGGAACAAGCAAAGACATCAGCAGCCGAATGAATAAAGCCAGAATAGCCTTCACCAAGCTAAACAACATCTGGAAATCCTCCCAGTGCAGTACGAATAAAAAATTTAAAAATATATGAGAGCCGCGTAATTTCTGGACTTCTGTACGTTGCAGAATGCTGGAAGGTAGCAGAAAAAGAAATTTCCCAATTGTCCTCTTTCCACAAAACCTACCTAATGAAAATTCTTCGAATTTTCTGGTCGACTATCATCACCAACCAAGAGCTGCCAACTCGGAGCCACAACAAAAAACAAACAAACAAACAAACAAACAAAACGCGCACCATTATAGCGGGTAGACGCTTGAATTGGGTTGGCCACATCCTCAGAAGAGACCCTGACACCACCAACAGAACTGCCATGCTATGGACTCCAGAAGGAAAGTGAAAGCAAGGATGGTCAAAAGCCGCCTGGTGGAGAACAGTGGAGGCAGAGATGCTAAGCATGAACAAAAGCTGGGGCACCACATGAAGGATGGCTGTCGACCGAGCAAAGTGGAGACAGTTTGTTACTGCCCTACAAGATGATACCAGGCGTGATGGTTGTCGCGGTGACTGATAATTTATTTTACAATCACGTCCCATTTTGTATTACTCTTTTAATGTTCTGGTTTCCTCGACTTTTTGTATTTTCCTTTCTTTCGGATTTTTCCTACGTAGCCCATTATTCCCCTCTCAGACCCCACCCCGCGGCTCTGTTTTCGTTCTGGCCTTCATTATAAATTCAACACTGGTCAGCAGCGGTCAGCTTATGATAATATTACCTAAGCTGCACCTGGTGTTTGTCTGACCAGGGAAACGCTGGTAGCGCGTAACAGCGTTGATCTCCAGCGAGACATAGTTTCTTTGAAGGAGCGGACCGCTAGCAGGATTCAGGGGAGATAAAACTCGCGTTCGTTCTTTGTGGTTGTGGCCCTTGAACGCCGCAGTGAGTGCTAGAAATATTACGTCTTATATATGAAACTTGCTCGCGGTTGTTGCTTGTGATGTAGATTCTAGAATAACATTTGTCTTACTCGTGATTACGTTATACGCAATACATCCGTGGGAACAGGAGTCCTGGGGTAGCGTCACTTGTAGACTATAAATCTAGAGGGTTTTAATGTCAAGCATGCTCGTAAAATTTTCCTGCCCGTGATGACCAAATGAGACTAAGGCAGACGTTAACACAGAACTAAATTGTGCTGCCTATTTTCTCATCATCTCGGGGTAAGTAGACATCTCTTATAATATACAAGTATATTCATGTTAGCTTTTATATATACCTGATAGGAGTGTGACTTGAATTCATTTAGAGGATTTCTCCCGGTAATTAGTTCAGTGATAATGTAGCGCCGTCCACCGCCTTAGTTAAACGGGCGCTAAGCAGCACATGTCTCCCTGTGTTATTGTTTGCAATGGGTTAATGGTAAACTTACGATAACAGATACTTACAAGGCGAAGAATCAGAGTAGTCCATTCAGTGCGTACCATTGGGTTAAGAGTAGGCTAAAATAAATTGTCATTACTGTAAGGAAATGTCAGCGGTGTAGGTTATTCACTTTAAAAAACTGGATAGTGATGTGCGTGCGCTATAACCCTGAATTAACAGAGGTAGTACCTTATTACTTTCTGAGAGTAGAAACGTCTAGTGGTTGGGTGTGGAATTTTATATGCCTACTTGTGTAGTTAGACACCAGTTTATAACTTTCACAGAAAGCAGGCACCAGCCATAGATAACATTATATCTTAGTTTTCAGTCACAACCTATTATTATAGCTACAACATTGCATTTTCCATGTATTACATTTTGGGAGGTTATTACTTTGTCCCTTTTTGCGTATCGACCCCAAGGGGCGCATACCATTTATTATGTAATGTCAAATGCTGTATTTATATGTAAATTCACTTAATATTTTAAGATGAATAGCATATCCACTCAGCTGTAACTACAGGGTTAGGTTTCCTGTACGTTGAGTTGGAAGAAGACGGAGTAGATTTTGCTGTCAGAACATTTACTGACAGGTACATGTGTGTACAAAATATATTAGCTTATGCAGGCGCATGATGATAATTGATACAGTGGAAGTAACAGGAGGGAAACTCACACGGAAAAAGACAGCCAGGACTATCATTGCAATGACAACCAACTATAGATCCCATAGGGGAGCATAACTGTGTATTATAACGTTATTGTAATTGTATTATTTGCTTGATGTAAAAGTTGTTTCCTTTGCGTCTCAGTTTCAGGATATACGGCATTGCTAGCGCAAGATTCCCGTCAGGCAAAGAACGACCCATTCTCTTCGAGCTAGCGGTTTCTGAAAAACACCTAGCACCACGAGTTGTCACCCCATACCTGAAGCAAAACCCTTTTGCCAGCGCCCATCCCTCTAATGGGAAATAAGCTTACGCAGCGTGTAACGAGCCATCGCAAATCTGGAAGGCTTATATTGCAGTAGTGGTTTCCTACTCGTCTCTTGATCACCAGTCAGAGCATTGCGGCTTCCAACCTATCTATCAACCCAGCGTCTTCAGCAGAATCAAATACACCAGGTTTGGTGCTTAAACGTAGCACACCGTCTCAAATAATAGTTCAAGCCAGCCCAACCGGATTTACCACCAAGTACGCAAGCCAAATTTCCTGCGCCGGGATAATAGCGCAATGGACCATTTGTCCTAAAGTAACCTCGTCTTGTGTGTGTTTCTGGTCATTTAAAACCCCGCACGTATGAGCGGTCAGCCGAAGATAGACAGAGTCATCTACAGCCTATCTCGCCATTAGGATGTAACCAACGATAGCGCCTACAGTGGATTTATTTATGGTTAATCCATCACCTATGGACGATATCTACACGTAAAAACACTTACTGGAGCTATTGCATTTGGTCCCACGAAAGCGGACTGATTGGAACCCTTTTTATTCATTTCTCGGTGTTCTACAGGTTTTATGTTGGTGTGTTCGTTGGTGTGTAATTTCATATTTGTATGCTCAATGTGATTATTGAGATTGTATTATGTTGTTGTGCTGATATACATTAATTTCATATATTTTTCTTCTTTAATACATTTTACTCATTTATTAACGCGCTGTTCAGGACACTTCCATCCATAATTAATATTGCAAGCTCTTACTCAGCCTCTCTATATATATATATATTTTTTTTTTTGACAAGAGAAAAGGAGAGAGAGCGAGCGGTGCTTAGACTATATAAGTGTGTTGAGGCTTGGAGAGAGAGATAACTTTTAATAAGTCTTCTTCCAGGTTGGTCTCAAGTTCATCCCCTATTTTACACCTTATCTATGTGTAATCTATAATTTTGTCAGTTCACTATCATTGTCGATTTCACTACAATTGTCTAACTCGACAAATACTCTAACACTTAAACTCAACATTGACAATGGTCACTGATTGTTTGTCAGTTATTGGCCCAGGACCAAAGAAGAAGGAGAATTGGTTCTTATAAAAGGATCTGCCTGGGCTTAAGTGTCGTAAAAATACTGCAAAAGACAGTTATTTAAATTGAATACAAAATTAGTAAATAAAATGACACTAAATACCCCAATTATAACCAATTTTTTAGGTTGAACAGGGTAGACCAAGATGGAACGAGAAGAGGCAAAAACGGTCAGCTGTTAAGTGCCCGCTCTCCACCCATCACCTTTTCAAAACAACAACAACAAGTGTCGTAAAATTCGAACTCGGAGTTGGGATATATTTTCCAATTCCATTATAAATTGACCGACTTCATGACTCCGCAAACCTGATAAAAAAAGTGATGGTCTTGCACAGCAAACACATGCATTTGTCCTTCACTTCAGTAAAACAAAAATAAATACGGGAAAAGCTTTTTGTCTGCACCCATTCAGGCAAACTTAAGCATACAAAACTTACTTAAAATTTTACACACAGAGGCACAAGTAGAAATCATGGCATATAACAAAATAACTTCGATCGTGAGGAAAAAAACGCAGCACAAGAGACAGAGTACAAACGTAAGTGATATGTGCTCCAAACAAAGACACCCTCACACCTGCATATTCAAACAACACAGAAGTTCAAACAATGCAACTGCCAGGCGATCTGATTTCTGCGCTAAATGATATTTGACCGAATGTTAACTTACTTCAAAGAACTGATCGCGTTCCTGTCTTGAAGTAGTTCACGAATAAAGTGACTTTTAATAAAGGGATCTGCGGGGTTTTACTGGCAATACGGAGAAGTACCTTTAATCCTGGGAGTACCGCGCTTTTAAGTGCTGATGGAGAAGGGATGGTCCGAGATTTCCTTAGATTAAAAATTCGTTCTTTCCATCCGCCTTTTTCATATGTACAAAAAATTCCCCCAGTGATCTACCGATAAGCACGACCGACCAGTTCCCGACTCTTGCTTTATACCAAACTTTCTCAATATTTTTATCCTGGAGGAACCCTTGCAATAATTTTCAGGTCTCGGGGAACCCCTGAATAAAAATTATTATATCTATAGCTCACGATACGTTAGCGTGATCAGTAGTGTTAAATATAATAATTCAATAATAATTTTAATTACTTCTATTTTCAGCATGAAAATTTAATGGCAATGTTGTGTAGTAAAGCTAATAAAATCATAAGCAAAAGCAATATGAATAAAAAAAATATAGTCTATGACACCGTTTTATACTTACTTACTTAGTCGTTCCCCTTCCACCGTGAGGTGTAGAGGTCACCGTTTTATAACCAATTTGAAAATAAAATTCGTTTTTTTTTAAATCACGATCTCTCGCGGAACCCCTATCGACCTCTCGGGGAATCCTAGGGGTAGGCGGAACCCTGATTGAGAAACCCTGATTGAGAAACCCTGATTGAGAAACCCTGATTGAGAAACCCTGATTGAGAAACCCTGATCTAGATTATGGAGTAGTTTTATTTCCAGAACGCCACAGACACAATCAACATTCAGCAAATAGAAATCAGATTAGATCAGGTGCCGCCTTCACACTGCAGGTTGGCTTTGATGTATTTCTAATATTTGCAGTCGTGTACCCTGTTCATATCTGAATTAAGATAGATCCATTTTTTTCCTGTCTAACGCTTGTCATTTCGTTCACACTGACATGGTGTTGTCCTCTCATCAGTTTACCTTCAACTTTGACCTCTGTTAAGGTTGTCAAAAACATACTGGTTCTCTTCAACGTTTTCTGTCTCGTGCCATTGTTAGGTTTTACCCCCGCCACCAAAAAGGATACCGTTTTTTTTTAAACAAGCAGGAAAACAAATATATTTATGAATGAACATGTTATAATGTAAATAAAAGCGTTGTAAATTGATTGAAAAATGTTTTGACATGCTGTAAATCTTATAGGATTATTAGAATCCTTGAGGTGTTGGTGTATACACAAAAGAGGCACATCTCATAGAAACAGAAGAAAACTAATAGAGAGGTCCTAGAAAAGCTAAGACTGAAAAGAAGAAAATCATCATAGAAGGAAAAGTTGAAGGCAAACGTGCAAGAGGAAGAAGGCACTGTAAGTAGAAAGATAACATAAAGAGATGGACAGGAACGAGTCTATCGGTGTGTACCGCCAAGACAAGAGACAGACAACGTCGGAGATTCACTGCATCGACCTGCGATGTGAAGATGGCAGTTGATGGTGATGAAGTCTTATATGCAACAAGTACGTTTGTTTTATATCCTGTTAAGTGCAGACATGCGGAAGTCTCATTGTAACCAGATGGGCGTACTAAGCGGCCTCTGAGAGAATAGTGAACTAGATTTTGCCGCACCACACGGTTCATTTGGTAGACAGTGTTAAATGTTCAAGTTGTTTTGCTATCTAATTCTTATCTAGTTACTTATTTCTGTATTTCTAGGTGTCTCATGACTTCTATTTGTGTGTGCTTCTTTAACGATGATAACAATCCAATTCTTGCAACGTGTCTTTGCCTTTTGTCCAAGTTACACGTATGCTATTTCCATTACCTCTTCCCCCCACACTTCCATCTCTAGCATCGGAAAAAGCGGTATTAAAGCAACTGCAGAAACGAAAGCAAAAACAAGATGGCACAAGTACACTAGGTCACAAGGTCTTTTATACGAGGGGCGTTCAGAAAGTAATGCACCACATCGTTTTTCTCAGGAGCTGTTTATTAAAAAAGCATGAAATTTATACACAATATACATGGATATGTCATGTAAACATCGGTATTATTCAACATAATCCCCATCAACTTGTACGGCATTATGCCAGCGCGAAACAAGTGCATGTATTCCTAGCCCGTACCAGATTTTGTCTTGATCATGTAGCCATTTCTTCGCTGCATGAATCACTCCTTCATCATCTTCAAACCTTGTCCCACGGAGTGCATCTTTAAGTGGACCAAATAGATGAAAATCAGAGGGTGCCAAATCGGGACTATAGGGTGGATGGGGTAGTACAGTCCAACCCAATTTGGTGATTGCTTCCCGTGTTGCCACACTTGTGTGAGGTCGCGCATTGTCGTGAAGGAGAAGCAGGTCTGCTGGATTCTTGTGCGGCCGAACTCTGCGACAACGTTGATTGAGTTTTTTCAATGTCTTAATGTAAGCTTGCGAATTGATTGTCTTTCCTCTTGGCATAACGTCCACAAGAATCACACCTTCAATGTCCCAAAAGACAGTAATCACGACCTTTCCAGCTGAAGGAATTGTCTTGAATTTCTTTCTTCTTGGTGATTGCGGATGATGCCACTCCATTGACTGTCTTTTTGTCTCAGGTTCAAAATGACGTGCCCAGGTTTCGTCGCCTGTAACGATCTTAGCCAAAAAGTTCTCTCCATCAGCATTGAAACGCTCCAACAATTCAGAAGAAATTGCTTTCCTTTGCAATCGGTGGTCATTTGTGAGACTTCGAGGAACCCATCTTGCGCAAACCTTAGAACATCCGAGAGTTTTTATAAGTGCATTTGCACTACCAATGCTGACTGACAGCTGTAAGGCCAATTGTTGAGTAGTGATTCGCCTATCAGTAAGAATAATGCCCTCAGCGCATGTAAACATTTCTGCGTTGGTGGCTGTGGCAGGACGTCCACAGCGCGGCCGATCAAGCAGCTTGGTATCTCCACTTCCTGATTCTTTGATTCTCTGAACCCAGCGACTGACTGTACTCCTGTCGACTGCAAAACTTCCATACACATCACATAGACGCTTGTGAATATTCACAACAGTTTCCTTCTCTGCAAACGAGAAATTATATCACAATTAGCTGTTTATAACGCAAGTTGCTTACACGCTCCATTTCAACGGTTTAGGGCAGCCGTATTATTTGACCGGTTGCGGTGCAATTTAGTGCACACAATTGGCACATGCCATATTTGAAGTGTGCAAAATGTCATGCTTCTATCTTCATTATTAGCTGAGAAAAACGATGTGGTGCATTACTTTCTGAACGCCCCTCGTACTTGGACATGCGCCCTAAAAAAACCGATGGACATTTTGTCTTGGAACGCGCCTCGTTAAAAAAAAAACCCTATTAAAAATATAGCACATTATACAAACGACAGATTAAAGGGGAGAGCATAAACAAGGACATGGCAGTTGCAAGAATCATTTATAATTTTCCATTTTGCTCCCTATGGAGCACACAGCCACCTCTGTAGCCAGTCACGTGCAGGAAGCCTGCAGACAAGCATTCATTTGTACTCTTGCAGCAGTGGTTTCTGCAGCATGCTCTTTTACATGATGAGGCTACCAGTCCCATACACAACCTGATGAGGCTACCAGTCCCATACACAACCTGATGAGGCTACCAGTCCCATACACAACCTGATGAGGCTACCAGTCCCATACACAACCTCTCATTATTCGCCTCATAAGATTTGCCTAAGGTAGGAGTAGGCCTGGTCATTCTGTCTCTCAGCAGAGACCCCCCGGGAACTAAACTAAGAGGAATCTATGCGGAGAAGAGATAACTGCCACCTCTCTCCACATCGAAGGTCGCCTGCGCTAAATCTCCAACGTGTTCTGTCTCTCGCCTAGACTGCAAGCACTGGTAACCTCTTTTCCGGTCCATTTTTTGAGGTTATCTTCTCCCTGATAGCGTTGTTTCCCTCTGGCTCATTTTCTTTCAACTTTTTCCTTCTATTATAGTTATTAGTAAGGTGTTATATCTCTATATCTGTTATCTATCATCAAATTATGACAAGAGACAACCCCCAACTTCATGTTCTGGATACGTATCTCACACCTTCTGTGAATACAGAATCCACATTTGCAAATATAATTACATTTAAAATAAAAACAGATTTTTTTTTTTTCTTAACCAGCGGCACTTGGGCTTTCAGCCCTTCGGCCCAATGACATGTCATTGCGAGGCTGGGGAACCTGAGGACTTTCCTTCCAACCCGGTCAGGAGCTTCGCTCCTTCCCATCCACAGAGGGTTTATCACAGGAGCCGTTCAGGCTATTCAGTCAAATTTCCGGCCGTAAACATTTCTTCAAACGCCGACGCCCGGGTTTGAACCATGAACACCTGGTCGCCAGTACAACGCCGAAGCCATTACACCAGCGCGGCTCCCAAATAAAAACAGATCATTGGGTAATTTCATGAGATGCTCAGCACGAAACAAACTCATGTTTAGATAAACAAAACAAAGAAACTGAACCATGAATCCAGAAAAGAGGAACATACAGAAACGACTAGAGAATTAATATAAAACTTTACCGTAGTATTAAAATAACTTGCTTGACTTTTTCGAAGTGAAGCGTAGTGGGGAGATGAAGTTCTTAAACTGTAGTAGGCGTGTATTGGTAATTTATCGGGCTCCATTCTCATGAAATGGCCAAACCATTTAACTTTGTCTCTCTATATACCTCATGCAGGACGTAGTTCCTATAATATTTCTGGTCTTTATTTCTCATTCTGTCTCTCATGATTAATGGGGTTTTTCAAACATCTTATCTCGCGGGATGTGATTTTCCTCTCCTGTGATTTGGTCAAAGACCATATTTGACACTGGTAGCAAAGAGTTCGTAAGAATAGACTATTTATCAGCTATCGTTTAACTTCCATACTGATGTACTGATTTTTGAGAAGTGATGCCACTTGGTAAGTCACTACATTGGCTTTTTTACATCACATGTCATTATCTCAATGAAGTCTTCCATTTTCTGTAAAAAAAATTGTCCTGGGTATTTGAATTCTTAAACCTGGTCAAGCCTGACGTTGTTGACATGTATGAGAAGTGAGCATGGCGATCTCCTGATCTTTATAGATTAAAATAACCTGGACAGAAACGTGAGTAGCACTGAACTAACAAGAACGATAATATTGCAGCTGGAGCAAGTAAGTAGACCAGAGCAAGTAAGTAGACCAGAGCAAGTAAGAAGACAATAGCAAGTAAGTAGACCAGAGCAAATAAGTAGACCAGAGCAAGTAAGTAGACCAGAGCAAGTAAGTAGACCAGAGCAATAAAACACACAGGCACAGTTCTCCTGGACCACTGTGAGAACAATGTTACAACCAGCAAGTAAGTAGACCAGAGCAATAAAACACACAGACGCAGTTCTCCTGGACCACTGTGAGAACAATGTTACAACCAGCAAGTAAGTAGACCAGAGCAATAAAACACACAGGCACAGTTCTCCTGGACCACTGTGAGAACAATGTTACAACCAGCAAGTAAGTAGACCAGAGCAATAAAACACACAGGCACAGTTCTCCTGGACCACTGTGAGAACAATGTTACAACCAGCAAGTAAGTAAGCCGTCAAAACATGGCTGGAAATAATTATGGTGTGCTCTATCTGTTGCACTGTCCTGGCATTAATTTTCCTGTGGTCATTTTATTCCTTTCCACTTTTTCTTCAGAAGTAAATCAAAGGCCACGCCACAAGTACCATCAAGGCATAGAAGCTACACCTATGATAAGCAATCATGTTTCTCTGGCTAAATATATAAATATAAGATGTTCATGCATCGTACCATGAACTCTACTTAATATAAATGGGAAAATTATAGGAAAAATTATCAAAAAGAAAAGCTTGAATATTTCTGAATCACCCGTCATTAAGATATTGTATGACATTCACGTTATTTCAATGGGCGTACAATTTAGTTTCCAAGCCGCAATCCGCGGCTTTTACATAATTTCCTGAAAATGCACAATAGAAAGATTGTAAGTTGTTGTGACTTTGTTACCGCAGGAACATTTGAAAAATTAGAAGGTGTAATATACTAGAAAATAGAATGATACCAATCCAAAAGCACAATATGTTATTGCATATGTGATAATATCAGACGACTCACTTGAATAGCCCAGAAGTGGCACTAGTCATCAATCTGCCATTGATGCTATCGGCAACAGCAACAAGTAAGGAGAAACAGGATTTACAAACGGTTTGTGACAGCACGTGGAACCTTGAACTGCGACGAAAGGTCTTCTTCTGTTATGTGTGGACGATATCTTGTATAAAGTAGGTGTGGGATAATTAAAGATGATAACAACCGACAAATAAGAGCAGTATAATAATGGCCATAATAATTTAAAGGACCATCTCTACAATTCGCCGAATAGTAGCATTGTGGCTACCTGTCTAGGTGATTTAAATATCTTGGCCATGAACACCTGATGTATGACGAGAAGTGTGTGAAGTGAAAGGACCTGAATTAGATAAGTACTTATTACTTTGAAGAAACAAGATCCAGCAGTCACCTATTGCCCGAAATGAACAAAGACATTAACACATTATATTTTTCCAACTTGTGATTTGTGTAAATACATATCAGCAAATTTTACCACACTTATATTTTTATTAATAAATGTACACATATATTTTATAAATCTTAGTTGATTGATTCTGTTTAAATGTTAGTTTTTGTATGAATGTGTGTGGAAATTAAGAGAATTACTTACTATTTAAATTGGTAGGGATAATTCACATGCTGCATTTCACATCAACTATTACGTGAAGCATAGAAGGTGACTTACTTCACAGCTGTCTTCTACAGCTACCAACTAGGACTGTGCTGTTGACTACCCGATTTGTCCTGTACCATCCCTATCACTAGTTAACCAGCTCTTTTCTCCATTTCTGGGAACTATATCTATTATTTTCTATCCAACGTCCATCTCGTCACACTGAGCTATGACATTTTAAACAACGTTCCCTAAAAATCCCATAGAAATAAATTACTTCTTTATTCAACACTATATGGAAGACATGAAAAATACATGATGCTTGGAAAGTAGCAGTGGTCAAACCAATATTAAAAACAAATAATGGTGTACATGATGTGAGTCCATACAGAAAAATAGCTTGACATCAAGAAGTAATGATTATCTCCAAGAAAAGGACTTCACCAGAATGCACAATCAAAATAAATGGGACAACTTTCAAACAATTCAATGGAGTCAAATATCTGGGCACGTTAATAACATTAGACGGAAGATGCATCTCAGAGGAGAAGAGTAAAAATAGCCCGATTAAAAACAGCTCTCCATAACATGTAAAGTAGTTCAACAAGCAATTAAATCCTCGGAGGCCACACGGATGAGGTTTTAATGAAGAATGGTAAAAATACACCGGACAGTTAAAAACAGTAATGAGGACGTCATGAAGCAGCCTAGTGGGCTAATAAAGCTAATTACTCACATTATTAAAAAACAAACAGTTCGCTTTCTTTTGATATGTTGCAAGAAGAGTTAAGGGGAGGAGTTATAGCGCATTTTAAGTCAAAACAGCACACTTAGATTTGGCAGAAATACTTTCTATAGGATAATACAACTTTTGTCAGATCCGATTTTTAATATCTTATCAAAACTTTGATTTATTGCAAATAATGTTGTAAAATTTTGAAGGAAAAAAAAAACTGATTACTATTTTTAGATACAAACTTTAAAGTTCTATATCTCAGGATCTACGTAAGTTATAAAAAATCCAAACTGACAAAAGTTTTAAAATATAATGATAAACATTCTTTTTTAAATTTAGTATTAATAGATTAATAAATCACAAAAAGCCTTAGCAAATTGAAATAGAACAATATAATTCAATATGGCCGCCATTTACAATGATGCAATACCATCAACCTCTTCGTTATGTGTATCTATGATTGACGTAGGTTATGTCTGTGCATTTTCATTGAAATCCTGTGATTAATAACGAAAATAGCATTTAAAAGTAGCCCCTCCCCTTAAGCTGAAATATATTGTGATTACAGAAAAGATTATAGGAACGAGATATAGAGGACAATAACGAGAGATGACACTTGACATTTGAACAACTTGGCATTGACAAAAGTCAAATACAGAAGTTGTAAACAGTACGAGGGATAAGAAGTTGTAAACAATACGAGGGATAAGAAGTTGTGAAGAGACATGATCACCTGCTCCAACTGGTTTGGTACTTGAAGAAGTGGTTAGCTTCTCTGTAATGTTGTACGTGCTCCTGGTGCATTCTGTGGCTGTAGCTCCCTTTGCCTCGATTGCCAACTCGATAATATATTTGCTCTTATTTCTTCGTATACTTTTTTTTTAACTTTTTGTTTGCTTCTATGTGTGGCAGTGTCAGTAGTTTTAAGACTAATTGGTTTGGGTTAATTAGTGATGTTTTGTCTGTGTATTCCAAGTTAGTAGTTGACTGGTTTAAAGTCCGCCAGAGGTATTAATTTCTTGGTTTCAATCTATTTGGACCCAGGTTGGTTCGTTCCTCTTATGTTGTTTTAGATGTGAGATAGTAGTGGTGATGATGATTGATACAGTACAACACTTGGTACAGGTTCACAACTAAGGGTCTAGCTCAACTGTAAAGAATCCTCAGTAACTTCTTTGATAAAATATCAAGTTTTATTGAATCATGGAAGTTTTTCCACATAACAGCAACATTTGTACAAATCAGAAGTCACATTGGTTTTCAGATATAGAATCCGTTTCATGTATGATAAGTTGTCCACTTCTTACTTCAATCCAGCAGTGATTGTAATATTCCTTAACTTCTGTATCTTCTTCAATCGTCTCTATTGAAGACTCATATATGGCGCTTTGGGTGTAAGAGCCTCTACTTGCTTTATATTTATCAATACTGGCTTCATTCGTTGCTTTACTTGATTATAGCATTTCTTAGACTTATGCTGAAATAAAAATGTTAGTGCGAATCGTACTTACTTGTGTACCACAAAGTAAGAAAATCTGTTTCATACAGATTTTTCTTGAAAATAAAAAAAAATACTTTCTTGCGTCTGCAAATAATTGAAGAGTAAGGAAATGCACTGAGGTTCTTGTTGAATATCTCAGCGTAGGAGCCAGGACTTATGTGACAGATCGGGGGAAGCGCCAAATACTATCCCCGCACAGTTAAAATCACGTCCTATGTGCAAGGCTCGAATTTTACAACTGACTACCAGAAAATTATTTCTTGGCGTCTTTCGGTAGTGCGCGATTCTAGCTACCGTTTCATTGGATAAACGATTATTTTATTAATTTATTTACTGGTCATTCTATCAAGCGATCTTACAGGGAGTAAGGCTATTCCCATTTACGTCACTATTTTCTATGGCAACTCCCGCCGAAAGTAGCGTTGGTTTGCCCATCTTGACATAGTTTCAGTTTCGTTTTTATGTCATTCTATACTCAATGTATCTCGTTGTTTTTGTTAACTATAAAACGTCGTAACTGCACTGTTTACTTTCTTTAGTATTTAATAGTAATTTCTTATGTTTTATTATACTAGCACGAATAAATGCTATGGTAGTAGGTCATGCGGCCACATATGTATATTCACGAGCCTCGGTTTCTGAACTTCCGATTTTGCTTCTTTAAAATCTGTCTGCTGTTCCCCTTTCCTTTATCTTAATTATAGTTTCTGTTGCTATCAATGCTTCGTACTGGCGTTCTATTTTTCGCCCATAATTTCTCTGCAAGTTTCAATCCATATTTCGTATATCTACAGTCAGAGGTATTTTTAGTTGTTGAATCACTTTGGTACTTACAGTATCTGACCACTGCTTTCTTTGAACATATTCAAGTTGACGTCTAAGGGTGAACAAATAAGAAGAAGGATACTGTAATGGATAATTTTTATTCTGTTTCTTGATTTCTGGTATTTAGCACATTACAGTTTTTTCTGTACTTATGTGTAGATTTATATCTTCTGTGTTTCATCTATATTTTGGCCAACGGAACTTGATAATCTGATGTCACATCAGCTCGTATAAAGAAATAATGATATAAACTCCTGGTTTACGTATACATGATCAATCCGATTTTCTGTTCTATGGTCTGATGGTACCCACTTTTTGTTATGTATTCTTTTACGTGAAAATATGCTTAATCCTGTAGCCAGTGGATATGAAGTTCAAAATATTTATGAAAGTACGCCACTTTCGTTCACTGGCCGAAATCCATGTTTTCGCATGATCTTTTAAAAGCTGCTATTGTCTGTTCATATCTTAGCATTTAGGCTTACCACCAAGGTTGTGATGTCTTTACCTGTCTTACCATCAATGATGTTTTGAAGTCTGATGTAAAATTTATTTTCACAGATTGTTCTTTATCATTAGTTGGTGCACAACACTGGTTGATGTTTGTCTTTATTTTCTTTTTGGCAGTTTGAATGTACTGCTATTATTGTGTGTTCAATTGCATCACATTCTATAAATGCCTTCTGCGCGTCTTTTGACAGAAATGGAGCCACGTCTTCACCAGGACCTGCAATTTTCTCCTAATGTCCTGAGGATAGCATTATTTCTCTTGTGTTCAATTTCTTCTCTTCTGCTTCCTTCCAACTTGTATCGCACAGTCCCAGAAAGTCAATTTTATAGTTTCTTATTCCTTGGCTGTTTAATATTCTTACATTCGAGGTGTCCATTATGGAGATTTTCCGTGAATAGAAAAGCTGAATAAACTGTCCTTGTTGCTTACGACTTGCCTTGGTCTGCGCCATTATCTTCCTTGACCATGGACTATCTTCCGCTTTGGATGGATTCTGTATGTCTGTTGAAGTGTCTTTCTCTCTCTCTGTCTGTCTCTCTCTCTCATTTGTTTGTTTTAAGTATGTACAAGACAGTCGTAGCCGACTCACTGCACAACATACTACAAAATGAATGAGTCCAATCGACACATATAATCATTAAATTACAGATGATGACTACAAAGACCCAGACAAAAAGGACATACCATCAACATAGATACGTTTATACGATTTTATTTTTTCACAAACACATCTGAGTGGTATACTTTTAGGACAACCTGGCATTCTGCTGGCAGATTTCTTATTTTATTCTACAATGGCATTAACATTTTAGTTTATCTGTACATGACCGGATGGTTTGTTTGAGAAAAAATACACAAGGTAATTGAATAAAGGGCGCACATAATGGCAAACTAATGCGCTTAGGAAGACGTTCTTGGAGTTTCGGATGATTTACTTGACGGCTGCAGTTTGCGAAGGAAGAAGATAGGTAAATATATTAAGCCTAGGCTTTGATTAGAACACTAGAAAGAAAAAAAAAAACTCTTCATACCCAAACTCGTCAAAACGGGTTAAGGAAAATAAAGGACTGGTTGGAGCTGGCATAGAAGACACTTGAGCGCTGTTGTCGTGGCTTTTTTTTTTGTCTTTATAATAACTAGGAGTTTTGCCTCGTTTTTGCGATGCGCGACCCTTCCACCTAGATACAAGGTTCGTCGGTTTTAATAGTGCGTATGTCCAAATATAAAAGACCTTATGAGCGTGCCATAATGAAAGTGGCTTAGATGTGCGTAGAAAAAAATTGGACACCCCCCCTCCCCCCCCCCCTCCTTTTTTTTCTTGTTTGTTTGTAGTTATTTTTCCAATTTAAAAATAAATGTAGTGGGGAGATACATCACGTTTTACTAAACACCATAAGCTATTTTATAGTGAAAGCAAAGACAAGTAGTAATGAATGGCACTGAGTCAGTGTTACAACAGAACGATACACTCAAAAGACAGAACGTTTCGCGTTAATACCATACCCCAGACACCGGAACAAAAATACGAAACATGAGAAATAATAATAGAACACAGCCTAACGTTATAAATATGCCAAATAGAAAATATCTATTAAAATTACTATATACTGAACCATACAGGTAAACACTGCCTCTAACTTACAACTTTGTTTCTTGACGGCAACGAACCCCGATCTTCCGAGTGGAAGGCTTGGCGTTGTGAACTACCACAAAGGTGGAATCCTAGGGTTCCTCGAGAGGTCACTAGGGGTTTCGCGAGAAATCGTGACTAAAAAAAAAACCAAATAATAATAAACGTGTTTTTTTTTTAACTTTGCGCGCCGGGCGATGTTAGCGGTCGCAGTGGTGGACAGTGACCGACCAGCCACGTATGGCAGAGCAATAGGACCGTATTCACTCTTGCACATACCATATTTTATTTGCATCATGTAGAGTAGAAATTTGTGATAAGACTTTTAGGTCTACTTGAATTAGGTTTTAAAAAAAAAGTCCAATACGAAATTTTAAAAAGAGGAAAAACTGAAGTTGTTTCTACCTACACCACTGACCTGCATTAGAGTTGATACCTTTTGTTGGGAGGGGGGAATCACTCAAAAAGAGTAGGTTACAAAAGTTGGCCGAAATAAATAGATTCACAGAAATAATCATTATCTACTCAAAAGAGCATTGACAATTTTTATTGGATTATTATATATACTACTTACTGATTACGCTATACCATGAGACATAATAATTTTTATACAAGGCTGAGACCTGAAAATTATTTCAAAGGTTCCTCCGCGATAAAAAGGTTCAGAAAGGCTGCTCTAATCTGAGTGTGCTAATGAAACAGAACAGAATAAAACAACCAGATCGCTAGGTCTGTTATGTTTGGACATGCGCCCTAATATAACCAATAGACACTGTCCTATATCTAGGTTGAACGAAGGAAAATTGTTATTAAAAAACAAAAAAAGTGAAACAGAACAGCGAATTCTGGGGCATGTAATGACCCAAATACTTGCACATAATAGTTCATTATTCGTTTAGCAAATTCGTCTGCTTAGGGCCTGCTAATGGAAGCAATGACAGGATTATAATGGGGAAAAATGTGCGGAACTCACAGCAGTCAGGGTATTCAAGCCGTCAAAGAGATACCCATGGGTCCAATCACAGAGCTTGTGTCTTCGGAAAATATTTGTCCACAAACATTCCACTGTGTTTGGCCTACTTTGGTTCGACCTTCTATTCGTAATTCGGGTGATTCAAGTGAATGGGTGAAGTATTGACTGCTCGATGTTTGTCGTTACAGATCAGTTCGTGGATAATATTAATTACTCGAGTGTTTTTCTATTCATAAAAGGCTACGTGATTTTGGAGCTCTGCTTCTTCGGCAACCTATTTTTTTAAATGTGCACCGATATAGCTGAAGGTGTGCATTCTACTGTAACAGGCGAGGGGCAAAGAGCTACCGGTAATAATAAGACAGTTATTATCTCATTATCGCCGTCATGTTATCTCTTGAGAAGAATTCGTTTTTTATGTGCTGTTCGGAGTGGTCTGTAACTGTCAGACGCTTTACGATTACGGCAGCACCACCCGTTTAGTGGTGTAGTTGTATGAATGTACAAGACTACAGAAGTGATAGCAACTTTTGGCAACAGCTGTTGGAGAAACAAAAATAACAACAACTGACATCCGCAAAAATAAATTACAGCGACCATTAAGTATAAACCAGGGCTGTGGAGTCGGAGTTGTGAAGTCGGTCGTTTTTTAGTGGAGTCGGTCGTTTTTTAGTGGAGTCGGTCGTTTTTTAGTGGAGTCGTAGTCGGTAAAAAATATCCTGACTCCGAATTTTACGAGACGTAAGCCAAGGCAGATCGTGTTTGATCCGTGCAAAATAATATTTCAAAGTAGTTGTTTATTAATAACTTAGTACATTTTAAGCAACGGAAGTAAAAAGTGCCTTGTAAAGTTTTTGAAAGTGAGTTTAAAAAAGGTCTTCTGCTGTATAAATTAGAAGAGGCAACAGTTCTGCAAATCCCGCTCTATCATTACATTATCTAGCATTGAAAGAGGTAAGAAATGTGACCGTGCTTTTAAATTCAGCGCTCAAAATACAATACTCTACTACCCCCAGATCGTTCAAGATGCTGCTTTGACTATCATAGCCTTACCACCCACTCTAGTCATTGCGTCACGTTTGTTTGTTTTTTGCCCTTAGAATAATCAAATCCGATTTGACAGCAGCAGATTAGAGGCGATCCTTTCTATAAGAACAAATTCGATTGAAGTAAAAATTATCATCTTTTTTTTGTCTTAGTTTTTGCTTTATATTTTTGCATGAATAAATTAATAGTTAAAAATGTAATCTACGAAAGCCACGTATTCATTTATTCACACATATACCATACGTATACATTTAACTGCATTAAGTGCATAATTTTACGCCAAATGAATTGTAAAAAAAAAACTATAATCGGAGTCAGGGGTCGGGAGTCGAGAGTCAGACTTCTAAAATTCCAGTAGTCGGAGTCGGAAAATATTTGGCCGACTCCTGGTATAAGCAAGGAGACCAATGAAAACACGAAGAAGAGAACTGATGTAGAAGACATGGATAAACCTTGAGCTGATGGCACAGGACACGAAGACTTGGCACACGTTTGTTGTAGGCTCCTTCCTGTAGCTGAAGGGTGATGATGATGATGATGAAGTATTAATCCAGGTGGTCTTTTATGAGACAAATAAATATTAGGACTACTGCACCCTCAAGCATGTCGTACAAGGCGACTAAAATGAGGTTGTGCATGAGGTGGGCAACCTCATCATATAAAACAAATTGAAATAGAAATCACTGCTGCAAGAGTATGTTAGTGCTTGGAGCTGGCTTTCTCAAAGGTGGCTAGCTACTTGGAGCTGGCTTTCTCAAAGGTGGCTATCTGCAGTAGAGGTTATATACTCTATTTGATACGAAAAGGAAAATGATAAAGAAGATTAAGTATAAAGCCAAGATTAAGTGTAAGAAGACATTGAGAGACATGATTACTGGAATATGTGGACAAGTTTGTTTTATCCGGGACAAATTTGACTTGACTTTGACTTTTCCGATCCCCTAGTTACGAGATTTCACTCTTTTAGAACTGATGTTCTACTTTGGAGTCTTCCCCCCCCCCCCCCCCCCCCCCCCCCCCCCAAAAAAAAAAAACACCCCTTTTCCACGCCTCCGACGTCCATTAATCTATTAATCTTTTTTTCTTGCGCCAGGTAGTGAAAGGTACATGTCTTTTTCAGTAGCATTGTATGTCCATACAAGGTGTTGGTGATGGAGGGGTTTGGTGATAGCAATTACTTCCGCAGGTCTGCTAGTGCCAGGCATTACAAGATTTGGGTTCTACTGTTTTTTCCTGCTGTCTGTTACAGTGGTTGCAGTATGGTGCGTTGTCTGAGGTCTTACTTACTTAGTCGTTCTCCTTCTACCGTGAGGTGTAGAGGTTTGGAAGAGAGAGCGCCAGACTATCCTATCGGCTGTCTTCCTCCTGGCCTGGTTCCATTCTAGTCCTCGGTCCTTCAAAGATTGTCTAATGTTGTCCTCCCAGCAGACTCTGTGTCGTCCTCGGGGTCTGGATCCTTGGCTCTTTCTTTCCCATGCTTGTCGTGGTATCCGATCTTCTCCCATTCTGCAGACATGGCCAAACCATCTTAATTGGGACTGTTCTACTTGGGTCTGCAAGGGGTAGGATTTAAGGCCTTGACGTATCGTCTGGTTGCGTACCATGTCTCTTCTTGTTACTTCAACCACCTTCCTCAGATACCTCATTTCTGAGGTTTGGATCTGGCTTTTATGGGTTGTAGTCATTGCCCATGACTCGCATCCATATGTCAAGACTGGGACATAGGTGGAGCGGTATACAGCCATCTTCGTTTTCTTACTAACCTCTCTCTTGCTGAGGAATCCTCGATTTATGGCCTGAAAAAGTCTCCCAGCTGCTGCTTTTCGAGTGGCCAACTCTTCTTTGATGCCTCCCTTTCGGTCTATAATAGCTCAGAGGTATTTAAAGTGGGCGACCTGCTCCAGGACCTGTTCTCCCAGCTTAATCTGATGTCTTCTTTCTTCTCATAATATCACCATGGATTTTGTTTTAGAGCTGTTCCTACGACCATCCCTCTCTTCTCCAGCTCTTCCTTCCAGACTTGCAGGTTGGATTGGAGATGTGCCTCTGATTTAGCACTCAGGGCAACATCATCAGCAAATGCCAGCTCCGAAATATAGACCTGTCTCATCTTCCAGTACCCCACTGAATACTTTCTTGTTCTCTCCTTACATGCCTTGATGACATCGTCCATAAGGAGTATGAAGAGGTAAGGTGATAGGATATCACCTTGTCTTACACCAGTGGTGGTCCTGAACTCTTCTGACTTATGGTTTGCTGTCCTCACATAATTTCTGCAAGACTTGTAGAAGCTCTGTATAGCATGAATCAGAGGTGCTGGAATATTCTTCCTTGCCAAACAGTCCCAAAGTTTGCTCCAGGGGACCCTGTCAAACGCCTTTTCCAGATCTATGAAACAAAGATGCATCTCACTCTTATACTCAAGGGCCTTTTCACTCAGCTGTCTGAGTGTGAAGATTAGGTCTTGAGTTCTTCGGTTTGTTCGGAATCCGCACTGGACCTCATCCAATTGTGGCTCAGCTAGGCGTCGGAGTCTCTGCTCTAGGATTCTAGAGTAGATTTTACCAGGGACACTGAGAAGGGATATGCCTCTATGGTTTCCACACTGTCGATTGTCACCCTTTTTGAAAATTGGTGTTATGATGGCAATCTCCCAATCCGTTGGTATGGTCTTGTTGTACCACGCTGCCTGTAAAACCCTTAAGAGTAATAGGTCGCCTGATGCTCCCATGAACTTAACCATTTCTGGTGTTATACCATCATGCCCTGCTGCTTTGCCCATCTTGATTTTCTCCAGTGCTGCCTTCAGTTCTTCCATCTTTATGTCATCTTCACCATCATTGGTTTTCTCTTCTGTGCTAGTGTTTATCATTTCTGATGCTTCACCACGCTCACCATCCAGGAGTTCTGAGAAATATTTTTTTCATCTTTCCATTGCTTCCTTCGGGGCAGTAAGCAATTTGCCTTGCTTGTCCTTTATAAATTTGAGAGGGCATTGTTTTTCCTTCCTCATGTTCTTTAGGGTCTTATAGAACAATTTCTGGTTTTCTTGTGCATCTTTTTCTAGCTTTTCTCCAAATTCTTCCCAGGACTTCTGTTTTGCTGCTAGCACTTTGTTCTTTGCTTCTGTTCTGAGTGTCACATATTCTCTATACTTTTCCATTTGTCCTGTTGTGTTTTTAGCTCCTAAGTATTGTTTCCATGCCATTTTCTTCTCTCTTATTTTCTCTTTGACTTCCTCTGTCCACCAAGGTGTCCTCTTTCTCTTGTTCCCAAGTCGGACTTCACCGCATGATTCTGCAGCAGCTGTCTTTATGATATCCTTGAATTTAATCCAGAGGGTTTCCAAGTCATCAGGTCGTTCTTCTGTGTTGCTCACCGCTGCAGCAATAAGCCCCTGATATCTGGTCTTAATTTCTGGCTCTCTCAGCTTGTAGGTCCTAATGCTCATTTCTCCTGCTCGTTTACTTGGTTTCTTGCGTGATGTTGGGCAGTTCCTAGGCTGAGCAACTCTTTCAGTTGTTCTTTTGATTGTTAGCAGGTAGTGATCACTTCCAATCTCTGGCCCCCTCCAGACTCTAGCATCTCGGACATATTTGAATGAGCTTCTCCGAACAATGGCATAGTCGATCACTGACTTCTCATTCTTTGTTGGTTCTCATCTAGTGTATGCATGTATGCGCTTATGGGGGAACTTTGTGTTTGTAATGATCAGATTCTGCTCACTGCAGAATCTAAGGAGTCGCTTTCCATTGTCATTGAGAGTATCTTCTCCATATCTTCCGATAACTCCACCCCATCTAGCATGGTCATTTCCAACTCTGGCATTAAAATCTCCGAGCATGATAACTTCATCTAGGCGGTCATCCACTGTCCTTTGAAGCAGCTCGAAGAATTCCTCCTTGACTTCTGCTCTCTCATCCTCATTTGGCCCATACACTATGACCAGGTTGACTATGGTTTCTCCTTCTTTTAGTTTAACAACCATAATGCGCTCTGGGGTTTGGCTGAGATATTTCTGCATATAGTGCTCTTACAGTTGAGCCGGTGGCCCAGCGGTCCATCCACTGCTGTTTGCAGTTGTTGTGTATCATGTATTTTCTGGCTCTTAAGTTGGTGAAAATGTTCAGTTGTGGCATACTTGCTCTTGTATTTGCTAGTTTGCCAGCACTCTCATTGCCTCAGATGTCTATATGGCCTGGTATCCACTGTAGAGTTGTGTTGATGCCATAGGAGGCAAGTACATCGATTTCTTTAAAGTATGTTAGCTGTGGTTTTTTTTCAGCTGATGGGATCCAATTTTCAAGGGCTTGTAGGGCAGATAGCGAGTCAGAGAAGAGGAATAGGCTTTTTGGATGTGCTGTTTTGTCTTTGTATCTTGCGATGATGAATGACAAGGCTTCCGACATGGCCTGAATCTCAGGGTCATAATTTGTGAGTATGATCCCAGAGGTGCAGACACCTGGCTTGTTGTCCAGTCTGGGAATATAATGAGAGAGCCATACCCTGCATTGATGGTGGCCTTGAAAGCTGAGCCATCTGTGTACACATGGAGCTAGTCTGTAGGGTAGGAGTCGATGGTTTCCAATGCACAGAGATTTAGGGTGTTATGGTCTGCTGACTTGTTTACTGAGAGGTCAACAAGTTTGATTTTATCTACGGCAGTATAGGGATTGTATTTGGTGGACTGTCAAACGTTTTTCTTAATTCCTCTCTGTTTTCTATTCGATGGTGTCTTGCATTTAATTCTTCCGCTATGACTATTGGACATGTTTGTTTCAGTTTCGTTTTTTAATGTTGTTGTTATTGATCCAGCGGCGCTTGGGCTCTCAACCTTAGTCCTAACGCCATGTAGTGATATCTGCATGTTTTCAACGCCATGTAGTGATATCTGCATGTTTTCAACGCCATGTAGTGATATCTGCATGTTTTCAACGCCATGTAGTGATATCTGCATGTTTTCGCAAGTTTTTTTTTGTTTCTCCGTATCAAGTTTTGCTGTTTTTTTTTAAAATGTCCATTTGTCTATTTGTTCTGTGTTTGGGTGGTTAAGAAGAAAACGTCTGGATCTTTCTACGGCTTCAATAGTTGCCTTTTCTCTTCTTATATCTAGTGGCTCTATATCTGTGTCAATCTCACATGCTGCTGTTGGCTTTGACCTCATACCCCCACAGATGAAGGACAAATTGTAATAGACAATGACATATATAAAACAGAAACTTAAGAAGAAACAAAATAAATGAGTTTAATAAATAAATTTAGCATAAGACAAATATTAAAATTTAAGCAATGAACAATCAATAAATTAAAGTTTTTATTTTTTATTTTAAATATGACCACATATTTCAAGCTAAAATAAACTGTTACAAGAATTATGTTTAAACATTGAAATACCTGAAGCGGTAAAGACAAATCTGCCCACAACAAGAAATTCTAAGGTAATCTATGAACAATGGTGGCAACAGCAACTGATTTTCCACCGAACTGAGACTTTGGCCCCTTTTCTCTTGCACACTGAAGTTACCTTAATGTATGTCCTACTTAATGTCCTTATGAATAAAGATTTTTTTTTTTTTTTTTCCTTAACCAGCAGCACTTGGGCTTTCAGCCCTTCGGCCCAATGACATGTCATTGCGAGGCTGGGGAACCTGAGGACTTTCCTTCCAACCCGGTCAGGAGCTTCGCTCCTTCCCATCCACAGAGGGTTTATCACAGGAGCCGTTCAGGCTATTCAGTCAAATTTCCGGCCGTAAACATTTCTTCAAACGCCGACGCCCGGGTTTGAACCATAAACACCTGGTCGCCAGTACAACGCCGAAGCCATTACACCAGCGCGGCTCCCATGAATAAAGATCAGACTAGGCTCTAACAATAAGACTACCTAGCTGAAATACACAGATAAATCAGTACTTGAAGTACATAATCTGGAGCACTTCGGCTTGGCCCCCATAATGTTGCGGGTTCATATTTCTCTGAGTATTTGGGTTGGAAGGCGTCTAGGGTTATCACACTATCGTCCATTCAACACAGTTCAGTGGAACGTACGGCACAGTTTTTAACAGTAAGAAACTGAATAATGCCTGGTAGACGTTTCCACATAACGAATACTTTAATCACGTAAAAGGCTCCTCAGTTAAGGCATCGACGAATAGAACAATGGCATTCCTTAGCCAGTCTATACGTAAGTCTAACGTCTGTAGACTATCAGAACACTGTCAGAGTCATCTTGCTGAATTTATTATATATAATTATATCTTTCTTTCCACATCCATTCAGCGCTGACATGTCCTTATGAATAATGATCAGACTAGGCTCTAACAATTAGACTACCATAGCTGAAATACACAGATAAATCAGTACTTGAAGTACATAATCAGGAGCACTTTAGAATACACAGCCTTCTCCCACGGAGACACAGTCCAAAGAGTCCGTTAACTAGATCGTATGTTCGGCCGAAGCCCGCGAAGACACGTCTGCTCAGAAACCTGCAGACAATGTGACTACTTCCTGTGTTGTCGTAGAAACGAATATAAACACGGAAGTCAGCTCACACCAAGCCTGAGAACGACCGATAACGGTGTTATGAATTTAGTCATAACAATTTTGTTCTACTGGTATTTGTCTTTCTATCAGTTCTTCATCTGTGATCTTCTCATTCCATTTCAATCCTGTAATTCTGTGCAAGAAATAATTTAATTTATGAAAGTCTGTAACATCTTGTTTGCCGCTTTTGTTGTTCTCCATGTTTCAGAGGACTGCCTGACATATGAGTTGATGATTCTGACCTTTTTTGTTGCAACAAAGCTAAGATTGCTGGAATTTGGTATCAAATGTAAGACTAGCAGGGATGAGCGTATGCCAGGATGTATACAACCAGCGCTCTACAAAAACAGGGCTGCTAACAGTTAGCATTCATACCATTCGACATTTGCTGAGGGAGACTGAGCACCTATGGTTTTGCCCGGAGTGTAATGATGTCGATATTGATGAACAATAACAATAACGATCTTCTTATACTATTTAAATCTTTCTATTCTACGGAAACACCAATTTATACAAGTCAGTAACTTCGTGGCTGATTTCATTTTTGTTCTCCGTGATTAGCAGCTATGTAATAAGATGTGATTTCATTTGATTTCCACAGTTTCCCTAGAAAATTAAAGCTCGTTTTGCCTTTTGTATTATTATGTTGATATCACTACCCGCCCCTCCAACTTTGGCTGTTCTGCTACCAAAATATATGTATGAAATGACATCTTGCACAGATGTTTCTTCACGTGCAATTTTGCTGTCATTTGCTACATTTATTCTTCTAATAGTTAGTTTTTACCTCTGTATTTCCAGACCCAATTAGCCGCGGCTCCCCTATTAATTATTTTCATTTTCATTTGCATCTTGTAACGCTCACATCTTTAGCACGTAATGAACAATGAATTAGAACAAGTATTTCTCATTTATTGTACACAAGTTTTCTTACATTGTTTGTGACAGATGAAGTTGATGTTAAAGAGTGATAATGATTTAAGTGGTAGTTATGTTGATGAGGAGTAAACAAGAGCATTATTAATACAATAAAGCTGCGTGTAGTTCTCGCGGGTTTCTCGGGGTACAAGGAAAGAATATTACTACTCGCTCACGACAGAATGTTAGACCGGTCTGTGCGCACAATTCTCAACACTTTGAAAATAACGTTCGTTAGTTCTAGTTCGGTTCTTCTTCTTCGTTCACCCTCAGATGTCAACTTGAATAAGTTCAAAGAAAGCATTGATCAGCCTGAGGCTGTTGATATCTCCGTAGATTTTCTCCAGGAATGGTACTGGTGATGGCCATATGCGTTTTCTCTTTTCCTCATATGTTGGGCACCTTTGAAGCAGATGTTCGGCAGTCATTTTATCGGTGCCACAGTCACACTCATCAGTTGTTCATATCTTTAATTTGTTGAATAGTGTCACGTTCTTGTTGCTCCCTTTCCAATTGCTTGTCCCGTTCTTGTCTTTGCTTTTCCCTTTGCTTCTCATCTTCTATCACTTCTTCTACATACTGTCGGGTGAATGCTTCACTCTCCCTAGTTTGTTTACAGGACCATGCTAAGATTAAACGGCTGTCAAACCAATTGTCTACCTCGTATTGATCCTGCAGGCTTACTGCAAATTCTAGAAAGGGCTGGATTTCGCTATCCTTGTACTCCATGTACTTAGCTACCTCGAGGGCAATCCTATGCACTTTATCTAGATCGGCCATTATATCAGGGTGAGCAAACACTATAGAAGAATAGAACCTAGAGATCTTAGTTACCTAGTGCACTAGGTGCTGATTAACTTAATAATCAATAAAATCTAGGCTAGCCTGGGAACTTTAAAAACAAGAAAGTTTGTAGCTACTCTGATCGACAAGCACAAACCCCCCAAAAAAACTCCAAAAAATGTAAGTGATGTAAAATTTATTACTATCACTTCACCCAAGTTCTGTCAGTACAAAGCTATTGAGAGGATTGGTTACTATCATCCGAATGAACACCCTCCCTTGGTACAAATGCAAGCTAGTAACTGACTATCTGTAGCTTCTTATCTCAGATTAAAGAGCTACTCCTGAAAAAATATTAACCCTTAAAAAAATTTTTTCTGACTTTTACAACAATAGTCGTCAGATTTGTCAACCAAAAACTCAGCAGTGATACCATCAACCTTTACCAGCTGTCTCATGTGTAGCATGAACAATAAATGTAACTTAATATTTATGATTGCTGTGGAGAAAAACGCTGTTCCGACTTCCTCCAAAAGAAATAGTTCGATATGTCTAGGGGAAAGAAATTCATATAATCTGCCGAACACTAAACTCTAAGAATCAGAATAGAATCTTGTGAGAGATTCCTACCAGACTGCAACCTCATCTGTTGCGATTGCTGCAGATGTAGTTCAAATTCCGAGGCGAGACCCCATTTGTCGTACTAGATGGGCTCTAGAATCTCGGACGGGCTCCCATTTGTCGTGGTTGAGTTTGAGTGTAGAGTATTTGTCGAGTTGGACAACAGTAGTGAAATCGACAAGGGATAGTGGACTGACAGAGTTATAGATTACACTTTAGATAAGGTGTAAATAGGAGATGGACTTGAGACAACCTGGAAGAAGATTTATTCAAAGGATCTCTCTCCCCAGGCCTCAACTCACTTTTACTGTCTAAGCATCTCCGGCTCTCACTCTTTTCTCTTATCGTACATAGAGATTATAGTAAAGAGCTAAACAAGTTAATTATGGATGAAAAGGTCGTGAACAGCGTATTAATAAAGGTGTAAACTTTATTAAAGAAGAAAAAGCATGGAATTAATGCATATCATCACAACAACATAAAATTACATCAATAATCATCAATAACCAAAATATGCAAAATACACCAACAACCACACACACACCACCATTCATAAAACCTGTAGAACACAGAGAGATGAAATAACTGAGTGTCAGTCCGTCCGCTTTCGGGACCATATGAAATAGCTCCAGTAAGTGGTTTTTTCGTACATATCCTCCATGGGTGATGGAATTAACCTGAATAAAATCACTGTATAGGCGCTATCATTGGTGATTCCTCCCTAATTGCGCGAGGTGGTCTGGAAGACTCTATTTATCTCCTGCTGATCGAATAAACAAACTGAACGACAGCCTGTCCATAGATGGCTGCTCATACGTGCGAGGTTTTAAGTATCCAGAAAATACACCAGAAGAAGTCACTTGAGGACAAAAAGTCCCAGGCGCGCTTATCCGGCGCAAGGCTCCGCTTGGCTGTAAATCCTGTTTAAACTGGTTTGGCTGTGGTTTGCTGAGTGCCCCGTTTAGGCACAAAAAAGGCGGGTGATATGGAATTCTGCTATAGGCATGCTGGGCGGTTTTGATATTCTGGAAGCCGCGATGCTCTGGCTGGTAATCCAATAGGCGAGTAGAGAACTACTACTGCATTTGGCGATTCCAGATTTTGCGTTGGCTCCGTTGCACTGCGTGAGCTTAACTTGGCGTTGACAAAAAAGGGGTTTTGATTCAGGAACGGGGTTGACGATTCGTTGCTAGATGTATACAGAAACCCTCTAGATCGAAGAGTATATGACTTTCTTCGCCTGACTGAAGTCTGCTCTAGCGATTCGGTCTCCCTGAAACTCGAAAATGACTAGAACATAGGCAAACACATTTTAGTACTGTGTTAAAGTTTGCCTTATCTCATGATGGTCATCTACGGGCCAGGAATATTTACGAATGTCTTTGTCTATTAAAACCAGTCTACTCTTATAAATCACAAGGGACGCTCCCCCCGGACACCTGGCCTGCATATTTCTACAGAAGTTCGGCGAAAGACGTAATCTAGAGTAAGACAACAGAAATCGTGCGAAAGTTCCCCAGGTAGAGAAATGCATAACATTATGCTCTATCTTGTCTAAGGGCAAAAACCCAAAGACTGACCGCGGGTTTGTCTCCCCCTGTTTCCAGGATGCATAATATTATGATCCGAAGCAGCGTTCTGGAAGCCAAACACAGGGACCCTTTCGCTCGTGATCAAAGGCTTTAAACGTAAGAGATATTCCCCTGGTCAGACCAGGTGCGGCTTAGATAATATTATCGTTCGCTGACCGCTACAGGCCGGAACGTAACCAAACCTCGGGTGGGGTTTGAGAAGGTGAAAAAGTTTGGCCACGAAGGTAGAAAATGAAAGAAAAAGAAAATACAAAATGACGAGGAAAACCAGGACATTTAAGGGGAGATGTAACCCCCAAAAATGAAGAATTTCATTGAAAATATCAAATTTTAGATACATATTGCACTGGAAAGTACATTCATTTGCCCACATTTCTGTATGTTTATTTTCACTAAAACCTTTGTGGATGATTTTATATAAATTTTTAAAGTATGTCAGGTAAGTGTATTTTTACCTAATTATATATGTAAAATATACAAATTGGTATATTTGTGATGGTATATTGCTTCTAATGCATGGATTTTAATTTTTGGTACCGTATTCATTTCTCTGAAGCAAACATAATTCAAGTTTTTCAAACATAGTTTTATGTGTAAAAATAATTTTGACTGGCTAATTTTTATTAACCATGGGGTCCTTTGATGGGTCATCGAAATAATAACGTGGCTGGAGGTTTTCCAATAGAGTGGTAGGGTACCTCCTCATACGCAAATAATGCTGCAGGTAAGAACGAATCACAGGATTCTGGTTTCTCCTGTGCGAGCTTACGTAAAATTGTAAGTAGAGTCCCGTATATCTTTCCACTTGCCCAATCGATTGTGGATGATAAAATGTGCGGACGAGAATATTTTGAAAAATCCTAAAAACTTCCTCTATCAGTTTCCCTCTGAACTGTGAACCCATTGTCAGTTAATATCTAAGTGTATCCTAATCTTGTGAATATTGAGAGCAAAGCCTTTCCTACGTGTACTGAGTCTGCTGAGGGTAGAGCAATCACTTCCCCCCACATAGTACATGTTTACCAGAGAAAGGAAGTATTTTTTCGGAAACTGTCGAAAAGCGCATACAGTCTGCTGAAATGAAGAATTTAATGAAAAGTAAGCTGCAAAGTATGACACAGAACATGGAATCAATAAAGGAAAATACCAGAGATGATTCATACATAGCAGGGGGATACTGAGGTGAGTAAATTTTGTGTAAAAGTGTAATTCCTCCCTTTTTTCTTAATTTTCTCAAAACCTCATTTTTCACACAAATGTGGGCACGTTGCCCATGATTTTTCAAAAACTATTAGTGATACAGCAGTAAATTTTGGGCCACACACTGTACACATAGTGCTTATTAAAATAAACTAAAATAAAGGATGTATGTTAACAAACTACAAAACTGTTAAGAAATAGCTAAGATACCCCCCTTAAAAATTTCAACTATTTTTCGATTGGTATGTTAAAATCCAAAAAAACTCAGATATCAAACCAATCAAAATTATTTTAGTATACAATCATTATCATATATTAACAAATGAAATAGCCAAATTTCATAACTCAAGTTGTACTCACATTTGAGATATCTTGGGCAACAAAATACCTCAAAAAGCTAAAAATTTGCCCTTTTTTCACTGTTTTTCAGCCATAGATTGCAAGTTTTTAGTATATACCTCAATGTTTTGTATTTTTTTCGGTCATTTTGCTTGTATAAATGACCAGATATAGATATTAACTTATAATTCTGTGTTTTTCATTTTGGGGGTTTAACCTCCCCTTAAAGGAGTAATCAAATTATGGACAAGATGGTAAAATAGATTATCGGTCACGTGACAAATAGATAGATGTTGAATGCTAACTTGACATTAACATAACGTATGAGGAGGCCAAGAGTTTCATCAAGCGCAGATACAGGCGCAAGTGGGGGAAGTACAGCATCCAGGCCATAAAAAAATGATCCATATTACCAGCTCAGCAGAAGTGAACAAGTGGTAATCTCCAGACTTCGCACAGGTCATAACAGATTGAGATATCATCTATTCTAGGTCGGTTCAGACATGCCGTTACAGATGGCTATTACGAGGTTGTGCAAAGGGCTGGTAACCTGATCGTTTAAAACAGATGGTAGACTTTCAGTAGGCGCCCTGCGAGGGTATATAGCTACTGTGGTGGTTCCATGTTTGATAAGGAATGATAATGAAAATAAATGAATGAATATTAGTGGTTAAAAATGATGAAAGTAACTTACAGATGTATAACAGAGCTTGTCACTAGGGTAGCCGTAAGGGTGAAATAAATAAGGGAGAAATAAAGAATGTCATTCAGTTTCAAAGACACGGAAAAGCTGCTGGTTCAAAATCACTACAACAGAGGCCATCAACGCAGATATTGAAAGATATTCAGATATATTATACTAATTATATGCACGTCAAGGAAAGAGAATAAATATTAGTAGACTAGAACCCCATCGAGGCCAGCTCCTTGACGTGGAGATGGGGCTCAAGTACAGCCACCAGCGGCCGAAAAACCAAGACTGGCCAGGCCCTCCTACACTCGAGCAAGACCACAGTCTGCCCTAGCAAGTCAACGTGCTGAAGACGGAGGCAACCAGCCAAGAGGCGCACCACAGCAATCAGGATGCCACGCACACGCGCAATGGAAATATGCCAATATCTACAAAACGTTATGGCACTCGCCCTGTGATGGACACCCAGGCAGGTGCAGTGCCGGGCCTTCTGCCTCGGAAGGGCTCAACCCTTACTACTGGAGATCCTTCTCAATTGCCCCGTGGAGCCAGGAGGCATGAGAATAGAGCTACTGGCCAAGCAAAGCAAAGACCACTTAAAATAATGCGCTGGAATGCTGAAGGCGTCAAAAGTAAAAAAGATGGCTACAGCAAAAAATTAGAGCTCGAATATATCTTAAATGAAGAGCAAGTAAATGTATGCTGCTTGCAAGAAACACACCTCAACCAAGACATAGCCTTCAAAATCAGAGGCTACCAGTGCTACCGATCCGACCGAAAAGACAGGCAAAAGGGTGGAATACTGACACTCGTGAAGAATAACATCAGTGCATGTCAGCTTGAAACATGTATGGATGGGGCGGAATACCAGATGCTTCATCTCAGGACAGAAAGTGCAGAATTCTACCTGCTCAACTACTACTGTCCGATCGACCGCCCACTGGCACTAGACACAATCTCAGGAAAAGAAAGACTGATTGTGTGCGGAGAACAGCCACTCACAGAGCTGGGGCTATGATCACATGGACAGGAGAGGTGAGGAGCTTGAAAACTGGCAGGATGACAATGGGCATCCTGATTAACCAGCCATTCGACCCACCAACCTTCTACTCGAAATCATGGCACACCACCTCTACACCAGACCTGGCATTCCACTCACCAGGCCTGAAGTGGAACATCACACGCGTTGTTGGGAAACAACACGGAGGCAGCGACCACCGGCCAGTCTTCCTAATTGTGGAAAATGAACTTGTCAAGGAGAGCAGCACTTATCTCTAGGTGGAACTACAAGAAGGCAGACTGGACAATGTACCAGCATCGTACCATTATACTGGCTAGAGATCTGACTGTAGACAAAGACATCAATAAGATAGTCGATGAATTCAGCAGATGCATACTACAGGCTGCTCGTGAAACAATACCTAGAGGGGCTCGTAAGCACTACAAACCATATTGGAATAGTGAATAGAGCAACTGCACAATGACGAGGAAACATCTCGAAAGCAGGCAGAGACCAGCCCATGTCAAGAACATCACAATAACTACCAACACGCTAAGGTCAAATTTCAAAGGGCCAAGTTGCAGGCTGGGCGGAGAAGCTGGAAGGAGAAAACAGAGTCCTTGAACTTTGAAAGAGATACAAGGAAACTGTGGAAACTGGTAAAACAAATTAACGATGAGGGTACAGGGAGAAACTCAAAGATTGCACTGTATAAAGCTGGAAATATCCTCACAGGAAAACAGGCAGCTGATCACTTTGCAGACTCCTTTGCTAAAGACAACCACATCGAAGTTAGCCCAGAGAAGCAACAGGAGACTCGTGAGAAACAACAATACGCAGGACGAGATGGAACCATACCTGAAGTTATGGAGACGCCAATCACATTCAAAGAACTGGAGCTTGCAGTATCAAAATTGAAAATGAGAAAGTTGCCAGGAGTTGATGGAGTGTCCAGTGAAATGATTAAGAACTTGGGAACCGCAGCAAAAACAAAGCTGCTGCAGATCTTCAATATCTGTTGGAACTTGGGCAGAGTTCCACAGACCTGGAGGGAAGCAATCATGATACCACTCCTAAAACCAGGAAAAGACAGTTCCAAGGCCTCCAGCTACAGACCAATTAGCCTTACAAGCTGTCTCTGCAAAACAATGGAACGAATCATCAACCTCAGGCTGCAGTGGTACCTTGAAAGCGAAAACCTTCTTGTACCACAGCAGGCGGGCTTTAGGCAGTGTTACTCTACCGAAGATCAGGCAACTTACCTTTCCCAAGAGATTGAGGATGCGTTCCAAGATAAGAAACTGGTACTAGCAGCATGGATAGATCTAAGGAAAGCATTTGACAAGGTTTGGAAAGAAGGGCTTTTGAAGAAACTGAGAAATTGCAGAGTGAATCGCAGGATGTACAAATGGGTGGAAGCATACTTGCATAACAGAAGAGCCCGAGTACAACTAGATGGCCTCAAGAGTAAGAAAATTCTACTGCGTCATGGCGTCCCTCAGGGAGGGGTTCTGTCCCCCACACTTTTCCTAGTCTACATCAACGACCTGGTTGCTGAACTTTCACATGGAATGAAAGTGGCAATGTACGCTGATGATCTGTTAATATGGTGCACAGATGAGCATGCAACAGTGGCCACCAAACTGCTACAAAGAGCTATAGATGCTTTAACCTCATGGGCGAATAGATGGTGTGTCAGCATCAATACAGATAAGAGCAGCACTACGCTCTTCACCCTCTCTCCCAAACAAAAAGCTGGTGTCATCAAGATAAATGGAGATCTCCTGAGAAAAGATAAACAACCCACCTATCTCGGAGTAACATTCTATTATAGGCTGACATGGAAGCAACACACCAACAAGGCAGCAACAAAGGCCAAAAGGAAGCTAGCCATCCTGAGAAAACAAAGTGGAACCACATGGGGAGCCAGCGGGAAAATACTTAGTAAATTTTACCAGCAGGGCATACGACCACACATGGAATATGAGTCACCTGCGTGGTGTCCAGCATCAAACACCACATTACAAGAGCTACATAAGGTGCAAAACCAGGCGCTTAGGGTCATCACGGGGGCAATGAAATCAACGCCTATAGCGGAGATAGAGAAAATTGGGAAGAAAAAATCACTGAGAGAACGCAGAGACACGAAAGTGCTAACACAAGCAGAAAAGTTCCTCTGTATGCCGAGCCATCCAATGAAGGACAGATTCCAAAACCTAGCAATGGGGCGATTGAAAAGAAGCAGTTTTATCCACCAGGCCAAAGGACTTCGTAGACAAACCTTAGACTTGCCTGAAGTTGACAGCCCCCTAAAGTCTGTGCCAGAACAAACCCCTTGGAGAGAGGAGACTGTACTACCAGTATACATCCAGACAAAAGTGAAAGGAATATTCGACAAGGATGAACAGAACAGCGTGCATCGTAGGACAGTCGCTCTCAGTTTCCTGGATGATGAATACCCACAGGACCTTTGGGTACGAGTATACACGGATGGGTCAGCACAGAATGCAGTAAAGAATGGAGGAGCAGGAGTGTACATAGAATACCCAAACAACACTAGAGATACGGTCAGAGTACCAACGGGGAAATTCTGTAACAACTATGATGCAGAAATCCAGGCAATCAAGGTGGCAACTGAGAAACTGTTGAACACCAATCTCGGTCCACAGCCTGTGGTATTCCTGACAGATGCAAGATCAGCACTTCAAGCACTTCAGTCCAGAAAATTACCAGGTATACAAGCCTTACTGTATGAATTGTGCAACCAGCGCAAGGTCGCCATGCAGTGGATACCGTCTCATTGTGGAATACCAGGAAACGAGAGAGCAGACCGACTGGCTAAAGAAGGTGCTGCAGACGAGCAACCGGATGTACCAGTTACGTACCATCAGAAGAAAAAGATTATCAAATCAATCAGAAAGTCACCAACACCAACGCAGGACGACTACCAAGCTATGAACAGATCAGAACAAATTGTCATTCTGCGCCTCAGAACAGGACACAACCGACTCCGCAGCCACATGTATAAAAAAACGTAAGATTGGCAATTCAGCCATTTGTACATGTGGACGGGCACCCCAGACTGCAGAGCACATACTTCAAGACTGCCCCGAATATGATATATTGAGGCAAACCACTGGCCCAGAGAAACAACACTGGAAGCAAAACTATACGGACCTCTGTATGAACTACAAAAGACAGTGAAGTTTATACAAGAAACAACATTGCAGGTATAGACAATATATTTCAAGCGAACGAATGAAGAAGAAGAAGAAGTAGTCTAGAAGTAAGAATATTTGGTCAAGTTGCGAAAGAAATGAAATTTTCAGTTATGCACAGGTGAATAATGATACTATTAGTGCCAGCAAAATCTCACACAGGATCATCATTGTGAGGTTATAAGAGGGTATAGGCAGGCAACTGAGAGATAAGAAAGCAGATTATCCACAAAGCGCATGTACAGATCAGATAGCCACACTGTGCATAACAGTTCCTGACACTTAATTAACCCCATTCCTTTGGATTTGCGGACTATGAAAGGCATTCGACAGAGAATCACTCTGGATACTGATGTCCTACTTTGGAGTCCGTCCCCCCCCAACTCTTTTCCACGCCCCCGACGTACATTAATCTATTTAAAGATGGCGTATGACAACATTAAATGCAGAGTTCTTTATGAAGGACAACTTACAGAATCATGTCAGATAAGAATTGGAGTGCAGCAGTGAGACTTCTTGTCTCAATTTCTCTTCCTATTGGCTATAAATTGGATTATGAAAAGAAAAAAATTAATAAAATAAAAAACTACCAGAAATAATATTAATTGAACGCTTGACAAAACAACTCGACAATACAGGTTTTGCAGATGACATTGCACTTCTATGGGAGCCGCGGTAGCACAGTGATTAGTGCACTGGCTTCCTAGCTCGGTGGTCCATGGTTCAATCCCCAATTGAGGTGGGATTTTTTAGACCGCAAACGACTCCGGGGTCGACCCAGCCTCATGAATTGGGTACCAGAGCAACTCTGGGAAGGTTAAGGTGGCCGGCGTGATGCTGACCACATAACCCCTAGTGTACCGATGGTCAAGAAAATATGCGCCTAACACCATATTCCCAATATCCCTCCATGGGCGTGTAACGGCATCCTTTAAATTTACCTGTTTTATTGCACTTCTATACCACATTCGAAACCAAATGAAAGAGAAGATGAGAGAACTTAATGAGAAGTCCAGCAATTAGGCCTGAACATTCACAGAGAAAAAAAACAAAGATTGTGACAAACAATAACCTGATAACACGTGGAGAAACGCCCTTAAAGATGTGAGGATAAAGAAGATACGGATAACATCTGAGAGGATGGCACAAGATATGAGAGTCTGTCGTGATCTAATAGGCTCCAGTTCGACAAATAGCTAAAGGTTAATCATAATGATAATGACGATACTATTAAAAAGTAACCCATATTAGTAAGATATGCCCACAATTAATATTACGAAAAGTAATAATGCCTGTTAAAAAGTAAAGTAAATCTTTCTTGGCTAGACGACGCTCCAACTCGTGCCATTGCACCACCAGGCCATTTAGCAGGCCTTTTTTATTATACCAATGTCGAGTTTGCTGAGTTGGTGTAGGCCTCCGGGTTTGCAAAAGATCCCTGGAAACACCACCCCAGATAAAGAAGGGGAAAACAAATGAAAACTCGAATCCCCAGGGATAAAAACAAAACAAAACAAACAACAAAACCTGCACACAAAAAAAGACTAGAAGAGAAAGTAAAAAAAGGAACAAAAACGTTATGTTATGAAAATGGTTAACTCGATACATTATACAGACCCCAAGAAAATGCTACCCAGCTCTACCAAGAAAACCCAGTCCCACACTGTGGCGCGTGTTTCCCCATTGAACCCTTGCCTAATTAAGTTTTGTGCGCTCTACTATGTGTCAACGTCAAACCAAAGAGCTCATAAGAATTACGAAGATTGAAAGCATAACTGACAACAGGGACGCCTTCGTTCATCAAATTATGTGCTGATCTGAGCTTTTTGAGCCTTGGAAAACACAAGCTTGTTAGCGAGCAGATTTAAGCCTTTTCACGTAATATTACCTAGGGGCAAGAACTTGGTCGGGTGTCGAAGGGTATCTGTTCAAATCTGACTTTGATTCTGTTTTAAGAAGACATAAATAATCAGATGGTGGGCTTTAAGATTCCATACACTTCTCCTTTCTCATCACCGCTGGTTGTCTAATCCGCGCTTAATCTACGTGTTATTCCTCCAGCCATGATTAAGGGGACCAACTGTAACTTGCTGAAGGAAGGAACAAATACAGGACACTGGTAATAGGTGTAGAAGTTGTAGTAATAGTAGTAGCAGTAATAACAGCTGAAGAAGCGAGATTAGCAGCAACGGTAGATGTAGCAGTACTTCTCCATCAGGCATGTTGTACAAGGCATGTTGTACAAGGCATGTTGTACAAGGCATGTTGTACAAGGCATGTTGTATATGAGTTTGTGCATGAGGGTGGCAACCTCACCTTGTAAGACATATTGCTACAGAAACCACTGTTGCAAGATCACGTGAATGAATACCTTATGCCTAGGAACGCCTATACATTCAATGCTTTTTTTAAATTTTTATTATTTCATTCTCTAGTGCTTATTAACCTTCAAAATTAAAGGAAACTTAATATAGAGCATTTTATCAGAAGGTAATATGGTTGTCAGAAGTTGTCCCCTGTTAGAAGAAAGTGTTTCGGCCAACTCTATATACAGAATTTCAACAGGAGGTAATCCGATCATCAGAATCAGCCCCCGTCAAGTGCAACCAAAGATGATACATACGGGGCTAATAAAAGTTGCTTACAGTTTTTTTTTCTCAGAACGAACATCATTCTAAAGAAAACTTTTTTCTTAAAGAACTAATATTTATCTAAACAAAACTTCGCTCTTGTTTCTTAAAGAACTAATATTTATCTAAACAACGCTTCGTTCTTGTTTCTTAAAGAAGTAATATTTATCTAAACAAAGCTTCGCTCTTGTTTCTTAAAGAACTAATATTTATCTAAACAACGCTTCGTTCTTGTTTCTTAAAGAACTAATATTTATCTAAACAAAACTTCGCTCTTGTTTCTTAAAGAACGAATAATTATCTAAACAAAGTTTCGCTCTTGTTTCTTACAGAACTAATACACAGCCCTACAAAAAAAAATTTTTTTGGTGCCAAACATTTTACTCTTGATTGTACATAAATGAGGCCTGCTCAATCCAAATATCACATTTACTTGTTTGTAGCAGCTCTAGTTTTTGAGATACAGACATTTTTGTATTTCATTAATACAGGGTGACCCAAAAAAGGTGCCCGCGTGCGCACGTATTGTGCGCGCGCGGGCCCGTTTTTTTGGGCCACCCTGTATTATTACAATATTTTCTACATAAGGCTATGTAAAAAAACTATTGCTGTCTAGTCCTTTACAAAAGAAAACTGCTTGTTTACTCTCAGTTTCAGTTTTCCAAGAATCTTCCCAGAATTGCCTTTTTTAGATTTTAAGCCACTGCATGCATGTTAGTATGCTACTTATTTTATTACACTTCTAACAGAGAATGGCATCATCTTCAAGAAGAGCATGTTTTCTTTCACCGCATTTATTTTGTTATATTTGTGGAGAGTACACTTTCTAAGAAGAACATAGGAAGCATATAACTGTTTTTGTGAAAAAGGCATACTTTGCTTACTTTAAAGTAAAACTAGGTGACCAGGACAAGTCTTGGGGCTCCTCATATTGTTTGCAAAACATGTGTTGAACACCTGCGACAGTGGACTTGTGGGAAAAGAAAATGTTTAAAATTTGGAATTCCAATGGTTTGGAGAGAGCCCAAGAACCACTATGATGACTGTTATTTCTGTGTTGTGAATATTAAGGGAATTAATGGAAAAAATCACAAAAAGTGGAAATATCCAGATTTAGATTCTGCTAGGCGACCTGCTCCACACGGAGATGACATACCAATTCCAACTTTCAGTCAGATTTCGGATTCCCTGCTAGAAGATGAGACAGCAGTGGCATGTGGAACGACAAGTGACAGTGATAGTGATTTCGAAGATGATTTTCAGATGCTCAACGCTTCGACCAGCTTGAACTAAATGATCTAATCCGAGATCTATATCTCTCCAAGGAATCTTCAGAACTTTTGGCTTAAAGATTGAAAGAAAAAAAATTACTGACTGCTGAAACAAAGGTTACATTTTATCGCAGCAGAGAGCAAGGTTTTATTCCATTCTTTCGTAAAGAAAACAACCTTGTGTTTTGTACTAATGTAGGAGGTCTTGTTAACAAAATGGGTGTAAGTTATACACCAGATGAGTGGCGACTTTTCATTGACAGCTCTAAAAGAAGTTTGAAGGGTGTTCTCTTACATTATAGTAACAAATATGGCTCAATTTTAATTGCTCATTCTACTACAATGAAGGAGGAGTATGCTACAATAAGCACAGTTCTGGAAAAATTGAAGTATTTAGAACATAACTGGATGGTTTGTGTAGATCTTAAAATGATGAACTTCTTGCTTGGCCAGCAAATGGGATTCACCAAATATCCATGCTTTATATGTTTGTGGGATAGCAGGGCAGAAGATATGCACTGGACAAAGAAACAGTGGCCGTTGAAGGATCAATTTAAAGTTGGAGAAAAAATTTTGTCAATAAGCGTCTCATTGATCGAAAAAGAGTTCTACTGCCACTGTGACGTACGTCTAAGTATGACAAATGAATTTCCCGGACTCGATGGATGATAACAGAATATTGGCCTCTCATAACTTTAGAACCCCTGATCATCTGTTGTAACTTTTACCGGCATGCAGCATTTCCACGAGAACCTTACACGCTGGATCATTAATATGTAGCCTGCTATCTTATGTGAACGTTTGAGATCGCATGGCCTTTGATGGGAGGTTAAATCCCGCCCACAACCATTTCTGAGAACGATTTATAGCAATCTTTTCCTTAACGCCGGCCCAAAAGAGGACGGGCCACAGACTCACTCCTGTTTCTAGAGCAATAAACAGCAGATCATTTTCTTACCTGGCTGTCACCCCGCCTGGTGGGAGTTGCCAAAGCTCTCAGAACAGCGGTACCATCAAAGACAGACAGATTTCAGAATTCAATCGCAGCGGCACACGATCTAAAGAATCAGGGAACTTGCAGCTCACAGAGTTAGCTTCTCGGGAAATTTTCGCACTCTTATGCGAGCAGCCTGAGACGGAAGAAAATCCGTAGACCGGGGAAAACGAAGGAATCGCAGCGATTAACACATCGGCGAGGTACCCCGGATTTTGCTCAAGTTCAAGAAAGGTGCGAAAATTTAACACGCCCTATTCAAGTTACATTCGATAAGTATAAATAGAGAACTCCGAGGAACTGCATTTTATCGTTCGCTCTGACAGAATCCTAGTTGCACTAGCATAGTCGGATTCCTGCTGGATTTCATCTACCTTCGTGACTATTGGAGTGTATTCTTTCTGTGCAGACGGTAATTTATACATTAGCTTCGAGTGATCAGTGGTCGAGTTATTTCAATTGATTTCAATGGATTGTGGTGTAAATTAAACCTTATTAAATAAACCCATTTTCTAAGTTCTAGTGCAAACTAATGTCACAGCTAAAAGTATTTCCTAATACAATTGACGCGTAAATTTATTTTGCAGACGTTAAAGAGAATTATAACTTTAATACAGTTTAGTTCTGTATAGATAGATGTGCTTTTAATTGTTTTAACTCACGGGAAGTTTTCCTGATTTGTTAATTGACGACGCTAATAAGTAAATAGGCTAACTGTAATTTATCGCGTCAGATTATAATATGATTTGTAATGCATTTCTTGTTTTTGATTATCTTTCATTCAGAACGATCATTCAACCTGCATCCCAGCAATTATTAATTATATACAGAGTTCTGCCAAACTCAATTCGATAACTCCAGTAACATATGAACTTTTTAAAGCTAAACTTGTGGCGACCTGTAATGGGCCCCGCTCCTCCGAACGTAACTGAGAATAAAGCCAGTCAAGAAACACTTTAAAAATACTAGTTCATATAGAGTCCTTAAAGAAAACTGGAAGCAGAACATATTTTATTCACTGCCCCTATTTGTGAAGAAAAAGCATCGATCTACCCGAACACTGTCTGTCACGTATCTTCAGTGGATTTTACCTCCCTCCACCCCGAAGAAGAACTTACCTCAGTGTTTTTCTTAACTTGTGACATTACGGAAAAAGGAAGTTATCTCCACCAGCTGTGCCAATTTTAGGAACCACACCATACCTCACGCCTAGCCAAGTGCCTGTGACATTCTTTAGGAACTTTATCTAATAAATAAACAGTGCCGTTAAACTTCAACGTCCAGCGATTTCGGGACACTTTGTTAACTTCAACAACTCGCAAATCTGGGGCTGTACACGGAAGAAAAATACTTTTACCTAAGCCAAGGTTTAGTGCTGTTTTTTTTATGTATTTCCTATGAAGTGCCATAATTCACCTTTCGGTAAGTCTGCGTGTGTGTTTGTGGGGATTGCCAGCCCTAGTGTGTTTTTTTTTAATGAAAGGAGATTTATCTTTTTCTTTACCCTTTTAATTAGTTCGACCTTGTACTAAGGTGCATTATATTCCTTGTACGGGATCTCTCCTAGCGGGATCGGGTAACTGTGTTCATTCCCCCTCCCGTAAAATTTGTTGATTTAAAGGGAGACAATTGAGAACCCTAGCTGTTCCTCTACACCCACCCCCCCCCCTTTTTTCTGTAACCCCTTGCCTCAGAGTAATAACTTTACCAGTGGGTTAAATTGCCTATCTCTGATCACTTCCCCCCCCCCCCCCCATTTCTTGTCTTTGGGACCGGGTTTTGTCTGTTAGTAAATATAAACGGGAAACGGTGGATGGGATATTTCTCCTCAAAAACCCCTCTTCCCTTGTTATATTTGTATTCTGTAACCTTTTATTTTTGACTGTAAATGTACAATTATGTGTGAGTCCTTTATGATAATAAAGGTATTAATCATTAATTGTGTTGGTTGTCGGTTGGCCTAAAACTCCAAACATTTCCATCTGTGTAGGCTGTATTCATGTACGTTGAGCGACAGAATCACCAAATCGGTGAGTGCGCCTGAGCGACTGGAACTGACAAACAATTGTTTGTGCAGAAGAGAGATAGGAGTAGTCTGTGAGAAAACAGATATTGTCGTAATAAGAGACTGTCCTTGCTCCTTCCCAGCGCTTGTGAATCTACTACCTCATTCTCCCAAATCCTTATTCTCACAGAGCCTTCAATATCACTTTACACTCTAAAGGGACCAATATTCATCAGCACCCTCTCAGATAAAAAAATTACGACAATATATGGTTAGCTCGTTCGAGATTCTGAACTTAGTTAAAATAGAGTGTGGTTGATTGTCTTTGTGAAGTAGGGTATAATCTTTAAAAGTATTACTTCCCCTAGACTAAGCCGTTCAGTATTTTGGGCCAACCACACAATAGCTTAAGACAGGTTTGTTTTTCCACAGGAACAGGCAGTTAGTGATAATAAAAGATTGTCACATTTGTATTCTCTGGCAGAGGGAATTGAAAATTTTGGTTATATAATTGCTGGGACTGCGTGATTGTTTTACAATCACTAAAGGTTATGAAGCGTTTGAGTTGAGCTAAGCTAAAGACGGATTGTTCTGATTTTTTAAAAATTAAGTTAACTACGTCTCATCTCAAAAATTGTCTTCAGGGACGGAGTTTGTTGTTAGAGAATTAACATTTTCTGGGAAAATTTTTTTTTTTCCTTTTAAATTGTTTAATATAAATTTTTTCTCTACTGTTAGTAAGAGTAGATTCTTTTCTAGTGTAACTTACCATTTAATTGGCATAGTTGCTTGCGTTACGAGTCTTAAGTGACAATAATAGCGGCGATAAGTTAACACACGAGGTCATTCAGTAAATTTTTTTACTTTGTTTTTCTCGTAGCGGCTTTGAGTTTTTCCCCTTCTTGTTCCATCTTACTATTCTCTAGTCTTAGAAGCATCCAGTTCTTTGACAATGGCTGAGAGAATTAGGATAAGATCCATTTTGAGACAGGAAGCGAAAGACTCAGGATTAGACACAGAAGCCGCGAATCTGTTTATCACCCAGGAACTGCAAATATATGACGCGGAGCACCAAAGAGAAGAAGCAGAGAGGAAGGAAGAGAAACAAAGGGCAGAAGCTGAGAGGAAGGAAGAAAAAGAGAGAGAAGAGAGGGCAGAAGCTAGGAAGAAGGAAGCGGACGATCGTGAAAGACAACATGAATTAGCGCTCAAGGCTTTAGAGAGTCGGAGTGCCTCTACTTCAAATAATGGAGAGCCGTCTTCGCCCCAGTCTCAAACAATGGATCTCTCCAGCACTCAGTCTGCCCAATTAACTGCGATGTCTTTTGCTTTAGAGTCTTTTCCTAGCCCTAACGAAAAAATTGACAGCTACCTAGAAAAATTCGAAAGGCTCGCAAATCTGTATGGGTTAGAGAGTTCCCGCTGGGCACTGAAACTCTCAACGTCACTAAAAGCGAATGCTTATGACGTATACACAAAGCTGGGACCGAACCAACATGATTACGACATGCTTAAGAAGGCCTTGCTAGAGCGGTTCGAAATGACCGCCCGAAAATTTCTGCAAATGTTCAGAAACAGCCGAAAAGAGAGCACGGAAACATTCCCACAATTCTCTTCACGTCTCACGGGCTATTTGACAAAGTGCATTGAATCATCTGACCTACCTCTTACATATGAGGGACTACTTGAACTTGTTCTTGTGGAACAGATAAAGGCAACTCTGTCAAACGAAACCCGTAGATTTTTGGCTGAACAGGGCGCAGTCAGGCTTGAGGACATACTCAATAAGGCCGAACGCTATACCAATGCAATGGCCGAACTTCCCAGCACTAAACGTAAACCCACAGATGAGCCATCTCGTAAACAAAATCTAGAGCAGTCATCCTATTCCTCTAATTCCTCTCAGAATTATAACCAACGAGAAAATAATACCCAGAGACCTCCCCAGGAAAAATCGAAATTCTACAAAACCCGATACCCCCCCAACAACAATTCTGATCAACCCACCAAGCCTACGTGGCAGCGCGGCCACCAAGGTCAAGGAAAAGGAAGACCCCTACACCAGGAACGTCTGATCAGGGCAAACAAACCGGTCCAAACCGCGTTGGATGTTTGCATACAGCCTCGAAAGGTAGAGTCAATGTCAGTGATTCTCAACCTGAGGGGGACCGACCCTCAACTCGAGGAACTGTAATTTTGAATGGTACCTCAACCACTTGTCTCTTTGACACTGGATTAAGTTTTAGTTGTATTGTTGCTAGACACCTAGTCAAACCAGGTCAGGAGACAGAGGAAACCGTCAAACTTAGTGGAGTGTTTAAGAGTGATGCGCCCAGGACGCTGCCTATCGCACTGATAGAAAAAAACTCTGACTTTGTCAGAGGAGTTATAAAAGCAGCCATTATGGATGATCCTATCTACCCAGTTATCCTGGGATGTAGATATGTGTTTATTGGGAGACCAAAGGAGCCGATTGTGGCAGCGGTAACCACAAGAGGGCAAGCCAAGAAGGAGAGGGAGCCTGCGCCAAATTTGTTGCCGAACGAACTGAAGGAGGCGCAACAAAAGGACCCTACTCTGGAGCTCTGCTTTAAAAAACTGCCCATGGCTAAGGACCCCAGACACAACGGAGACATCTTTTTCTAAGGATGGCGTATTGTATCGTAGAACGGGCAACCCGGACACGGGGAATAACCAGCTCCTAGTACCGACGCAGTAACGAAGCCAGATCTTAGAGATGGGGCACTCTCTTCCCTTTAGCGGACATATGGGACAAAACGCCACTATTCAGCGAATAAAAACCCACTATTGGTGGCCAGGAATGAACTCTGACATTATCAGGTATGTGAAATCCTGCGCCCAGTGCCAACGGGTAGCACCCAAGCACTTGACACCCCCAGTACCCATGGGGCAAATGCCAATAGTAGGGACTCCATTTGAACGGGTTGCTGTCGACATCATTGGACCCCTGGAAAGGACCAAAAGAAAGCACAGGTTCATCCTGACTTTAGTCGACACTTGCACAATGTGGGCCGAAGCTGTACCGCTAACATGCATAGATTCCAAGCATGTTGCAGAAGCCCTCGTGCAAATCTTTACACGGTTGGGATTCCCTCAACAAATTTTGACGGACAATGGATCCCAATTCCGTAGCCTGTTAATGGAGGAGATCTTTAAGATCTTGAGGGCCAAACATATCCACACAAGTCCCTACCATCCGGCCGGAAATGGGCTCGTGGAACGTTTTAATGGCAGCCTCACCACCATGTTACGTAAGCTGGGTCAGGAGAAACCGGAAGACTGGTACCTATATATATCGGCTGCCTTATTCGCCTACCGAGAGGTTCCCCAAGCGTCTACGGGATTCCCGCCTGCTACACTTTTATTTGGCAGACCTATAAAGGTGCCATTAGAAGCCTTACTTCGGTCCCTGACAGACCAAAAGGCTGACGAGACAGTCGTCTCTGCAAGCAAGTATGTATCTGAGCTCAAGGAAAGGCTAAAGCTAGGATGGGATCTAGCTACAACCAACCTTACGAAAGCCCGCGCTAAACACGCTAAAAGATACAACAAAGCTGCAAAAGAGAGAGAGCTCCAACCAGGGGAGAAAGTTTTGTTGCTACTCCCAACCGGAAGCAATAAACTTCGCATCGGATGGCAGGGGCCGTTTACCGTCCTTAAAAAGATCTCACGTACCAATTACAAGATCTCCATCAAAGGAAAGGAGAAGGTCTTCCACATAAATCTGCTAAAGAAATATTTGGAAAGACCGGTGCCATCCTCCGAGCATCTCCTGGCTGTCGCCATAGCAACGGAAGACGAGGAAGATGATGATGGTTGCATGGAGTATCCACTGCAACCCGCAGAATCCTTTAAAGATGTCAAGTTCGGCGACAATCTCTCACCAGAACAACAAACAGAAACCAGGGCTCTACTAAAACAGTACAGTGCAGTCTTAACGGATGTACCTGGTCGAACAAATCTCATTGAATTTGATATGAAATTAACAAACGAGACCCCTGTTCAAACCAGAGTTTACCCCATCCCGTACGCTAAAGCGGATGCACTTCGCGGAGAAATAGACAAGCTGCGTCAGGCAGGAATTATCAGTGAGTCTACATCTCCTTACAGCTCGAGTGTAGTGCTGTTGCAGAAGCCCAATAAGGAAGTTCGGCTGTGCATTGATTACAGGTTGCTAAACGCTGTAACGGAATTCCAGCCCGAACCTCTCCAAACTGTTTCTGAGTTGTTCACCAAGCTCAGCAAAGCAAAGATCTTCTCCAAGATTGACCTCAGTAAAGGTTATTATCAAATACCAGTCAAGGAGGAAATTAAACCTTTGTTAGCTTTCATCACTAGCGAAGGACATTACACATTTAATGTGATGCCGTTCGGTTTGCATAACGCACCAGGAGTGTTCACCAGGATGATGAGGAAGCTTCTAGAGCCTTTGCAAAGTCCCCATATCCATAATTTCATGGATGACATATTAATTGCATCGGAAACCTATGAAGAACATATTGCTACGGTTGCTATGCTCCTCAGGAGACTACAGGAAACGGGTCTCACAGCCAGACCTAGCAAATGTCTCATCGGGTTTGAACAGTTAGACTTCCTGGGGCATACTATTTCTCACGGATGCAGTTGGCCTATTAAGAAGAACGTGGAGAAAATTGTGGCAGCAAAAAGACCCCGAACGAAGAAAGACGTACGTTCCTTCATATCGCTATGTGCATACTATCAGAAGTACATCCAGAACTTCAACGGACTGACGGCACCTCTGACTGACCTCACAAAGAAAGGTTGTCCTGATAAGGTCATATGGGATCAAAAGTGCGAACACGCGTATAGCACTTTGAAAGGACAGTTGTCGGCATACCCCATCCTAAGGTTACCTGACCTTAAGAAACCTTTCATACTGAGAGTTGATGCGTCAGGTCAGGGCATCGGGTCAACATTGCTGCAAGCCGATGACAGTGACCTGAACATGCTATTTCCAGTTGCCTATGGCAGTCGGAAACTGAATAAAGCGGAACGCAACTACAGTGTCGTTGAAAGAGAATGTCTCGCTCTGATTCATGGCATCAGACGCCATCATGAGTTTCTGTATGGTACTTCTTTCACGGTGCAAACAGACCATGCTCCACTAGCTTTCCTGGGGGCCAAGAAGGAATTCAACGCAAGGATAATGCGTTGGGCCTTGCTATTGAGTGTTTATTCCTTCAAAGTGGAATATATTCCAGGAAAACAGAATGTCGGAGCTGACTTCTTGAGTAGAAACTGGACCACGGAGGAAGAGGAGAAAATCGACGATGCCAATCACCCTAAAGCTACCGATCAGGGCAGCTGCATTGTCAGAAATAATACGTGAACACGAGTTTCCATGTTTCAAAAGTGGGGACGATTGTGACGTACGTCTAAGTATGACAAATGAATTTCCCGGACTCGATGGATGATAACAGAATATTGGCCTCTCATAACTTTACAACCCCTGATCATCTGTTGTAACTTTTACCGGCATGCAGCATTTCCACGAGAACCTTACACGCTGGATCATTAATATGTAGCCTGCTATCTTATGTGAACGTTTGAGATCGCATGGCCTTTGATGGGAGGTTAAATCCCGCCCACAACCATTTCTGAGAACGATTTATAGCAATCTTTTCCTTAACGCCGGCCCAAAAGAGGACGGGCCACAGACTCACTCCTGTTTCTAGAGCAATAAACAGCAGATCATTTTCTTACCTGGCTGTCACCCCACCTGGTGGGAGTTGCCAAAGCTCTCAGAACAGCGGTACCATCAAAGACAGACAGATTTCAGAATTCAATCGCAGCGGCACACGATCTAAAGAATCAGGGAACTTGCAGCTCACAGAGTTAGCTTCTCGGGAAATTTTCGCACTCTTATGCGAGCAGCCTGAGACGGAAGAAAATCCGTAGACCGGGGAAAACGAAGGAATCGCAGCGATTAACACATCGGCGAGGTACCCCGGATTTCGCTCAAGTTCAAGAAAGGTGCGAAAATTTAACACGCCCTATTCAAGTTACATTCGATAAGTATAAATAGAGAACTCCGAGGAACTGCATTTTATCGTTCGCTCTGACAGAATCCTAGTTGCACTAGCATAGTCGGATTCCTGCTGGATTTCATCTACCTTCGTGACTATTGGAGTGTATTCTTTCTGTGCAGACGGTAATTTATACATTAGCTTCGAGTGATCAGTGGTCGAGTTATTTCAATTGATTTCAATGGATTGTGGTGTAAATTAAACCTTATTAAATAAACCCATTTTCAAAGTTCTAGTGCAAACTAATGTTACAGCTAAAAGTATTTCCTAATACAATTGACGCGTAAATTTATTTTGCAGACGTTAAAGAGAATTATAACTTTAATACAGTTTAGTTCTGTATAGATAGATGTGCTTTTAATTGTTTTAACTCACGGGAAGTTTTCCTGATTTGTTAATTGACGACGCTAATAAGTAAATAGGCTAACTGTAATTTATCGCGTCAGATTATAATATGATTTGTAATGCATTTCTTGTTTTGATTATCTTTCATTCAGAACGATCATTCAACCTGCATCCCAGCAATTATTAATTATATACAGAGTTCTGCCAAACTCAATTCGATAACTCCAGTAACATATGAACTTTTTAAAGCTAAACTTGTGGCGACCTGTAATGGGCCCCGCTCCTCCGAACGTAACTGAGAATAAAGCCAGTCAAGAAACACTTTAAAAATACTAGTTCATATAGAGTCCTTAAAGAAAACTGGAAGCAGAACATATTTTATTCACTGCCCCTATTTGTGAAGAAAAAGCATCGATCTACCCGAACACTGTCTGTCACGTATCTTCAGTGGATTTTACCTCCCTCCCCCCCGAAGAAGAACTTACCTCAGTGTTTTTCTTAACTTGTGACATTACGGAAAAAGGAAGTTATCTCCACCAGCTGTGCCAATTTTAGGAACCACACCATACCTCACGCCTAGCCAAGTGCCTGTGACATTCTTTAGGAACTTTATTTAATAAATAAACAGTACCGTTAAACTTCAACGTCCAGCGATTTCGGGACACTTTGTTAATTTCAACAACTCGCAAATCTGGGGCTGTACACTTTTACCAAAGCCAAGGTTTAGTGCTGTTTTTTTTATGTATTTCCTATGAAGTGCCAGAATTCACCTTTCGGTAAGTCTGCGTGTGTGTTTGTGGGGATGGCCAGCCCTAGTGTGTTTTTTTGAATGAAAGGAGATTTATCTTTTTCTTTACCCTTTTAATTAGTTCGACCTTGTACTAAGGTGCATTATATTCCTTGTACGGGATCTCTCCTAGCGGGATCGGGTAACTGTGTTCATTCCCCCTCCCGTAAAATTTGTTGATTTAAAGGGAGACAATTGAGAACCCTAGCTGTTCCTCTACACCCACCCCCCCCCCCCCTTTTCTGTAACCCCTTGCCTCAGAGTAATAACTTTACCAGTGGGTTAAATTGCCTATCTCTGATCCCCCCCCCCCCCCCCTTTCTTGTCTTTGGGACCGGGTTTTGTCTGTTAGTAAATATAAACGGGAAACGGTGGATGGGATATTTCTCCTCAAAAACCCCTCTTCCCTTGTTATATTTGTATTCTGTAACCTTTTATTTTTGACTGTAAATGTACAATTATGTGTGAGTCCTTTATGATAATAAAGGTATTAATCATTAATTGTGTTGGTTGTCGGTTGGCCTAAAACTCCAAACATTTCCATCTGTGTAGGCTGTATTCATGTACGTTGAGCGACAGAATCACCAAATCGGTGAGTGCGCCTGAGCGACTGGAACTGACAAACAATTGTTTGTGCAGAAGAGAGATAGGAGTAGTCTGTGAGAAAACAGATATTGTCGTAATAAGAGACTGTCCTTGCTCCTTCCCAGCGCTTGTGAATCTACTACCTCATTCTCCCAAATCCTTATTCTCACAGAGCCTTCAATATCACTTTACACTCTAAAGGGACCAATATTCATCAGCACCCTCTCAGATAAAAAAAATTACGACAGCCACCATTACATATAAAGCTTGGCTTGATGATGCAATTGGTTAAAACAGGTACCATCTTTGTTCAGTGCCTTAATTACTTATGCAGAAAGTTTCCAGAATTGAGCATAGACAAACTTAAAGCTGGAATTTTTGATGGACCTCAAATTAGAAAGTTAATAAACGATCCAAATTTTATTGATTCCATGAACAAAACAGAGTCCACAGCCTGGTCATCATTTGTTTTAGTTGTGCAAAACTTTCTGGGTAACTTTAAAGAAGACAATTATTCTGAATTGGTTGGAAACATGCTGTCGAGTTTTTGTGAACTTGGATGCAACATGAGCATAAAATTGCACTACCTCCATAACCATTTACATTTATTTCCGGAGAATCTTGGCGACTTTAGTGAGGAGCAAGGTGAAAGATTTCACCAAGATATAAAAACAATGGAAGAGAGATACCAGGGATTTTGGGATGCCCACATGATGGCAGATTACTGTTGGACCCTTAAGCGTGACTGTCCGGGCATATCACATTCCAGGAAGTCCTCGAAAAGATCCTTTTTGCGTGTTGACTAAACAAGTGCTAGTGATAAAGTTTTATTACATTTTTTGGTAATATATGCACAGTAATTACGTATAATATGAATGCAGACTAAAGTCAAAATGCCACTGATAGCACCTAACTCTAGGATTGTACATAACAATTGCCCTACTAATATGGTCATTCTTAGTTATCTCAAACACTAGAGCTGATAGAAAAAAATCTGATTACATTTTTGGAATCAGCAACCCAAAATTACCCAAGAACAGCTATAAAATTTAAGGCACCAAAATGTGTGTATACCAGTGATATTAATCTTAAAAAAACTTCGCTCTTGTTTCCTACAGAACTAATATTAATCTAAAAAAAACTTCGCTCTTGTGTCTTACAGAACTAATATTAATCTAAACAAAAGTTCGATCTTGCTTCTTACAGAACTAATATTAATCTAAACAAGACTTCGCTATTGCTTCTTACATAACTTATATTAATCTAATCAAAACTTCGATCTGTCTTCCTACAGAACTGATATTAATCTAAACACACATGACTACAGCTGCTTCCACCATAACGCAAAACTTAAATTTAAATTCTCCCAGCAGGCATGCTTATATCGATATTATACCGTTGAAATATGTATCGTTCGTAACACAAAAAAAAAATCTAGTTCTGTCTCCTGTATTCAGCTGCAAAATAGTAACACGGCACAACGCTCGGAAACTCTCGACTGTTTGAACGAGTCCACAGAGGCCACATATCGTGAGGACATTCGGCACCCTGAAGGCGTTCAACATGAAAAATGTTACCGACATAACAAATGTTTAGTTTACCAACCTTAATGCGTGTGGAGTATCATCGAGATGAGAGACAGAAGACGTTGGAAATCCATTAAAGTCCAACCGTCATCACGCACAGGGCACGTATCTGACCTATCAAGTTTGGGCGTGTGCCATAGATATTAGAATGGATACTGTAGGCCTAACTGAAGTAAACTATAATAATGGTTACAAATAAGAAAAAATGTTTAACAGTTTCGTAAAAACAATTATATACGGGTCAAAGTAACAGGGATGGTATTACACGATCCAGGCCACAGGGTCTTTTATCTTGGACATGCGTCTTAATATAACCGACTGGTTATGTGTCTAGGTTGAACTGTGCGCTCCTCGCCAAAACGAGGCAACACTTTTTTGTTTTTTAAATAAACAAAAACAAACGGTATGGATCTTTGTCAGGGATCATTTTGAAAAAAAAAAAAAAAACAGATTTTCAGCAAATGTCTATCGCAATCAATATCGAAGTGTGTTTAACTGCGGTTAGATAGAAGAAAAAGTGTGAATAAGTTTATCACACAGACATGTTGAGTTCCATAAAAGTCTGGGACCATTTTCAGTACTAGTACCTTCGTTTATAGAATGTCCGACTGGCTAAGCGGTTAGAGCGTTTGTCTATCGCTACAAAACTTCCAGGAACCGGGATCGAAACATGGTAGCGTGACGCTCCAGTCTACCCAGCTGTAAAAATAGATACCTGGCTCTACTCTTGAGTTAGTGAAGGCAAATGCTGCGAGGAAAGGAACAGTCAAGCCACCTTATAAAGCTGGTTCTAGTATACTGAAGTATCTAAGACTTCACTTCTCTACGGCAATATCTGCTATGGACCTACCTTTACATTTTACCTTTGTTCAAACTTATTTAGCTTTAGTCTATTTCTCTTTCACGATCAAGGCATTTGGACAGTAACGCCTAGGACACATAAAAGATTCGGTTAAAATGACAAAAAAGGCGTCATGCTGCTTAAAGAAGAACCGCAGCGGACAATGGAATTCAGGACAGCAAGCATATGTGCAACAAACGCGTTTTCTGTCATGATCGCCACATTTTGGAAGAAGTGATAAAACCAGGAGTGAGTAGCATGTTTAGTAATTGCAAACAAGGTGGTGTGGGTTCAATTCCCAGTCAGACAATGCAGAAAAACAACAGGAGGAAAACACCTCGGAATCACGACCAAAATGGGTAGCTCATTTAAAGCGTCAAGAAGATAAAAGGTCAGAAGCAACTTCTGATGATCAGATTACCACAAGTTGTAATACTGTAGTTGTCCATTACTGCATGATGTCTCATGCTTCTCTCTTCGCCATACAGCATCTCCATCAAAGGGGTTAATCGAAGCCACTCGGTCGGCACGTCCGTGGTTCCGACCTTCCTGGTGGATATGTTCTGTTGCTGGCTTTTGTCCTAGACGGGTTTTGCTTCCGACTGCCCGATTACTGGGTCTGGTATGACCTCCACCAGTTGTCGCTGCTGAGATGGGCATGTCCACTTGTGTTGCAATGAAGCCCAGCATCTCATTCCCAAAAGCCGCAAGGGTAAAAAAAAAGTATCACAACAGATACTGCCGTATGGGAGTGAAGTGTAAGAAACTTCACTGTACTAGGTCCAGCATCGAGAGGTGGGGTGACGAGTTCCCTTCCTCGCTGCTTTTTCCTTTCCTAACTCAAATGCAAAGTCAGGTACCCATTAACAGCTGGGCAGACTGAAGCGTGTCGATACCGTGAATCGAACCAGGCACCTTTTCCGTGAGAGACCAGCTCTTTAACTACTCTGTAAATCGCACGCGTCAAATAGTAAACATTCGTATTCCCTGGGGTTCGGAAGAAGAAAATGAAGATGAAGAAGAAGAAAATGAAGAAAAAGACAACCCAATTTTTTTTATTGATCGATCACGTGGTATTTCCGTCTGCGGTGGCCTGGTCTTGAAAAGTATCACCTGATCTGTGTTATCTGACTTCGGATGTTCCTTTTACAACTTTTAAATGTATTAATCTGTACATTCTCCTCCAGTTCTCGACTTGCTGTCTGTTGTCTCCTTCTTTGATTACTGTATCTGTTTTCTCGATTTCATATTAATTATATCTTACAGCAAGAGTACAAACACGCATCTCCAACAAAGGCATGATGAAATATGCAAAGCGTCTGAGGCAATCCAAAATAAATAGTCCTAATCTACATGTATCATAAACAGACACTTGTAGACGTATTCCCTAACAATCGTGTATTTAAGGTAGCTCATTATGAGTTTCACGGAACTCTGGGGTTCCGCAGTGCATTATTAGGGGTTCCTCTATCAGGCGTGCTATAGATAATTAAAAACTTCCAAACAATGCGTAATTTCCAAAAATGCCTCGAAATATCTGAAATTTATTAGTTTTCACAACTAGTAAAAATATTTCTTATGCTTGTGAACAAGCTTTTTCGAGTTTTATAAATTTTAAAGGATAAAATAGACCGTCTGCTATCTCTCGACAAAGAACTCTGTGTGCCATTCATTTAAGATCTATGCAACAAGAAACAAGTCAACAAAGAACTAAAGTCATATTACTGCCTTTACATGTAAACTATTTTGAAATCCATTTGAAATTTACTTTGATTTGACCGTTAAAAAAAGTTTAGATATTTCCACACAAAAAAGCAAAATACAGACACTTATTTCTAAGAATGTAAGGTATCATAAGTTGCAATAACAGATAATGATGTCAAAATGTGGACACGGATGGCAAAATAAGCTTTCATTACGCTGGAAAATAAATTGAAACCAAATTAAGCCCCCGATTAAAATAAGAATCGTCAATTTCCAATGTCAAGGTAACTGTATTGTTAAGTACTGAAACACGCACAAAAACGACAAACATGTAGCTCCAGACGACCATGTAAAGTGTACTTGCACCGAACAAAAGGTTCAAAATGGCACGAAAAGATTATCGATGTGTAACTGATTGAAAGAACAAAGAAATAACAGTAGAACTAAAAGTGGCGAAAAGTTGTTGGTGCTGGACAGGACGTACACTGAGGAAGCTAGTTGATAACATTAGAATGCAGCGCTTTGCAGGAATTCCAAGTCAAAAGAAATTAAAAAACCAAAGACAACGCGAGAGGATAACAGGATGCATATGTTTAAAAAAAATATATAGCAATTAAATATAAAGAACTAGTACAAGTGGCACACGACAGGATCAACTGAAAACTCTTTTCTCGTCGTACAGCGACATCACCAAGAGAGGTTTTAATGATGTGAGATGATAATAGCGAGAAGAAATAACCCCAGTGATGTCATATATGCAGAGCAGACGGAGTAGTTTTACCAGCAGAAAAATTAAGAGTATTTCGACTCTATTTACATCCTATATTACTTTAAGGATATCAGACAAGGACAATAGAAAAACATTTGAAACTCATATTGTAGGAAACGCTTGCGTGGTTCCAAAGAAGGATGCAACTGATACTTTGGACAGCCAGATTCCACAATGTTAGAGGAGGAACATTTCACAGAAACCGACGAAAGTCGTTGATTAACCACAACGGTAAAGCGTAAATAAAATTCTATGACAAAAGCAAAATTAAAGAACCGGATAACAACTGGTAAATCCAACTCAAAGAGAAGAACGGGAAGACATAAAGATATACATGTACAACGACAAACTGACCACATGACATGGGACAATACTGAAGACTCAACTGATCGAAGACCCCATAGATGATAGGAATGAATAGAAATTATCGCCAACGATAGTCAATATGGGCTGTCCTTAATTGGACCTATGGTTAATCACGATTCAATCCCGTATCGAGGGGATGGGCCGGGGTTCGATTCTCAGGTAAGCCTATCACTTCTGTGTCGTGTATGATTTATCAGATAGGTAATAGATGTTTATAGCCCTGTCTGAGCAGAGGTGATAGTGATGACAATGTGAAAGTAAGGGGTAAGAAATAGTTTTATCACGAGGTGATCGTGTAAGAGAAAGGACAGTCTCTGGATAGAATAATTTATTTAATCCAACCTATCTGGACGACCAACTTTTAAATCAGACGCACTTTCTCTCCTTGTACGAAAATACAAGTTACACTGCACTCACATGCACATAATTCTGTGACAAATACGTACGAACGTGAAAACAAACTATGGATAACATATAATAGATAAGGGTTGACCGACACGATAACTAAAGGTTTAATAAAGTTTATTATAAATAGAAAATCACAACATAAATCATATGCATCAAGAGATCATGGTTTACAGACAAAAATGAAAATTAATCAAATAGGTTCTCCCATCTGGTAAAGGAAAAGAAAGGACGATCCCAACAGAGGTTAATTAACCCAAAAGATCAAAGGTTAACAATAAGCTATGAAATAGTCAGTATGGGAAAAGAGTAGGTTCCTAATGTAAACTATCCCGTGACTAGTCAGATTTTTGAGATTAAAAAAAAAAGAAAAGAAACCATATAAGTATATGATGTTAACAAAAAGACATAAGTTTCTTTCTCTGTTCATTTAATTCACACACACGCAGTGGCCACTTTCAGATACACTTACCCCAGTAGTTGTCGCAGGCATTCCAAGGAAATACACTAATAAGTAATATATATATTTAGTGTCAAATTTAAGTTTGCCAAATCCAGCCCCAGACTCTCCGTAGTTGGTGACTGCAAATTTCACAGGAATCGCTACCGTCGGTGTAAAATTTTTGTCCTGGTTACAATAAGTTATCGATGCCTTATGTTGGTTGGAGTAAGGTTCATGCGTGGTTATCTCCGATGTAGAATAAATAGAACATATACAGTTCCTAGGTTGTTTAGCCTCAGGTGGCTGAAACGCTAGGTTTAAGTTACACAAATGTTGCTGACAATATATTGCCACAGTTGGCTGATGGGATATATATATATATATAAGTAAATCTGGTAATTGTTCTAGCTCAGTTAATATTATAATTCAATGGTTCTATTCTAGCCCAGTTAATATTATAATTCAATGGTTTTATTCTGGTTTCTCTCATGAAAAATGAGGAAAATTGGACCGCACAGGTCACAGCAAGAAGCTCATCAATATTAAATATTCTTGGATGCTTATAATATTATAAGTTCGTATGATCATAAGCTGATATGGCCATAAGAAAATAAGCCGCTAGTACTCAGGTTTGATCAGCCTATATTTTAGGAAAAGAACATATAAACATTTAACCAAATTATCAATATCATATCTAACACGTGTTAAAAATAGGACCTCTACACCACTCTGTTATAAATTAGATTTAAACCACACGTGTCTAGCTTATCCTATCATTCTGTTAACGCGTGATATGAACACTAATCATTTTTTAAAAATTACATAAAATGGATAGAAGTAAATAATATATGCCGTCAGTAGACAGTTATTTAATGTATGTACTAGTCAACTTAAAACATCTCTTACTGGAAAAATAGCGAGTAATTAAATTTACTTTACGGCTGGAATGTTAGCTATAAGTTATTTAATTAGCACAGAAAATCACAGTGAAATATATATTGAAAACTTTAAACACACTAAATCACTTCAAATCTAGTATATAAATTACCGCAATCAGAAAAATGAAACACTCCACGGAATCTATTAATTTTCACTCTGTACGAGAAATCTTAAGATAACGAGCTAGTGAATTCAGATAGATTTCTGGCAACTGATCATGGCTATCAGAGAGACATGGCATATATTGAAAAAAATCCGTACTATCGTTCTTTAATGCGAAAGTCACACCACTGCCAGACCCGAGCCAATTTGCCGTTCGATTTCTTGAATCAAAGGTAATTTTACCACCTCTTGATTTTCATCATCCCCGCCTTGCCGAAAATCAGCTACGCAATTTTAACCTGAAAGATTACAATTCAAGGACCGTGTAGCGAAATCTGTGAGATAATCGCTTATTTCAGTAAGATTTTAGTCCTATGATAATAAATAAACCCGCCCTCAGGTGTCTGACTATTGGCATCTTCAACGCCAGTAGAGCGCTGCCTTTTGTGCAGTGGAAATGCTTAAAAAATGACTCGCCGTAAAATCTAACACGCCTTTTAGTTTCGGTTTCGAGACGTACAATTAACATTTTAACTTCTTGCCCGATCTGCTGCACGAAACTGCGGCAAGACTTATAATTAACGATCTGCCAGAAGTGTGACAACAAATTAACGTTCTGAATTAACGTAATATGTTAACTTTAACGTTATAATTAGTAGTAACTCGGACATTTTCCAGTAGTAAGAACGAAACGATTGTAATAATTAACGCCAACACTACCACGTTTTGAGAAAAAAAAACCTCTTCGCTCTGCACGCGGTTCCTTTACTATATACACGCTGTGGGCAAAGCCAGCAGATATAAACAAACAGACAGTTTAAATTCTCGCCGCGTAGTGTATTTCTGACGTCACTCAAACTAGTTGGTTTATATGAATAATGAAAAAAGTGATAGAGATTGGAGGGGGGAAGATGGCCGACTTGTGTAAAAGTTATATTTGACGACTGACAGTGACAAAACTAAAAATCTAAACCATAATGAAACTGACCATAAAAATCATATATTAGGATAGCTTAGTGTCTCCTGAGCAAAACTATGTTTTAAAATATATGGTAGTCCAATTATTAGCCAAGTTATTGAGATAATACTATATGTCTACGCACGCTAGGACGGACAGACTGTTGTTATTGCTCGTTACACATAACGTTATTGGGGACGCAAGTTTGAAAAAGAGGCATTGGAGTAATTCAAATCCGATTGGGTGGTATAAGAGTATAGGAGTATAGGGGGGAGATAGGAAAATGTTAACCAAAACTAAACATCTTTTTCTATTGGCATAACTAACGCAGACTGACCAATGCACTACGATACACATAGTTTGTTTGGAATTTTGTTTTTGTTTTTTCAAAACTGAATTCACAATTTGGTAGTTGCCTGATTTCATTGGCCAGCCCTAATAGATATTGGCCAAAGGCTTAGGGGTCTCGTGGCCATTTGACAAGAAATTTTTATATCAACAAGTACGTTGAGAGCAGATGTGATAAATTTTAAAATAAATACTACATTCACAGTCTGGACAGAGCAGAGAAAACTGAGGCCATATCTTTTGCCAGTCAACGTTATTTGTGACATATTTCTTTGAATTTGTGGTAAGAATGCTTTATGTATTAATATGCTTGATTAAAACTGCAAAAGTTAGATACTGCTATTGGGAACAGTGAAGGACATGCCGGGAGCAACCGTTATTGAGTCCTCACATTGAACTGTATTTGACTGTTGCATATTGTTATGATTATGTATTAATATTATTGTATTAGAAGATGTTAGTAAGCCTCAGTGTTCCATGAACACTCTTCAACATGCATAGAGCGTTTATAATTAAGAAAAGAAAAGAAAAATCATACAAAAGGAAATGTGGTTACTCCACGTTATTGTATTGAAGAAAACTATGAAAAAAGTGCAGTGGCGTATCTGCCATAAGGACCTGAGGTGTGGTCACAGCAAGGTGTGAGTCATAAATTAGGGGCTGGTGCACCTGTATGCACACGAGGCTGACCCCATACCATCATGTATACATAGGGATAAGAAATTGTGATCAGATGTGAAAAGGCCAGGGTGTCTTTTATTGCAGGGTTTTTTATTTCCTGTTACCAGCCGGTGACAGGAAACCTGATGAGTGATTGGAAAGAAAAAAGTCTCCTTTCAAAGGTTTATGCTGTCAGCAGATAGCCTGAAGGAGCTTGTGTCTGCCGATCTATATATTCTCTGCAGCGACATACTGACTTATTATCTTCATACCAAGAATCCCAGGTGATGTGTTAACATCTGGGACTTCTGACACTTCATTCAAATAAAAATTGTTATTTCCAAGAATAAACAGAATTATATGGGGCGTGATGAAACAACAGCTCCTCCTAACAAATGACAAACACTAGTAGCTATTAAAGTTTTGGTCTGTGAATACACCTACAGGAATAATATAGTGACATTATACTTATCGGACAAAGAGTCAAGACATTTTAGTTAATCAGTATATGTAACATATATTTTCCTCATTTTTAAAGACCTGTCCAAAAGAGATGGCAGGATAGGCAGATTAAATTGTACAAAGAAAAAAGCATTCAATTTTAAAGAAAACTGTAACCACAGTCTTATTCATTTCCTTATAGTGAGTTAAAGTGTATTGTGTTGATGTACCACCATTGTCATTTCACCCCTAGACACTAGTCACATCAGACACCAGCCACTAGAATCAAAATACAGACCGTGTGAGATCTAGGGAGGTAGCGTTAGGTTCCCTGATAATACATCATCATCATCTTCTTTAGAGTCAGGGGCCTACATTTGTTTGACCTCACAAGGTTGACACAGACACAGCTTTCTTTCCTTTTAGGTAACATTTTAACCTCCCCAGAAAATTACACTTGCTACAGTCCGTCTCACTGAATATCGTGTGTTCCCCTGATCAAAGAATCTATTACGCCATTCACCGCGCTTCGCTCTCTGTTTCACATAGGGCTTGATTGCCAGATGGCCCCCGTGTTAATTAAACTGGTGAATCCTTCGTTCATGTAGCAAAAGTATACTCTAGATGGGGAGGGTGTAGTGGTTTTTGATGTTATTGTATGGTTGATATGTTACCTAGTGTAATGGATGAGGTCAGCTGTGAAGGCTCCTGAGATAAAAGTTTATGTGAATTACAGAAGGCCTTTCTGCTACCACTTACGACCTCAAACAGACCTATTCTCCTATAATGAGTGTTAGCTACGTTAAAAGTCTAGGGTACTGAAATGTAATGTGTAGGTAATAAAATACACAGACACACACACATGTAATTAATAAGTCTAATAATAATAATAAACTCTATAATACACTGAACTAACACTGGCTGTTAAAGTTTAAGTTTAAAATTTTTTTTTTAATTTATTAGTCCTGAACCAATTGTTTCTTTTGGTCAGAACATATGAAATGATAGGTATTTATCAATGGAATGCATATATGTATTGCATAATCAAATATAACTTTTGTACATAGGTATATTATTACAATGGTTAATATTAATGGTATCTACACTGTCTTGGGAACACTAGCACTGGATGGTTAGTTGGGGTGGCGTCATCATGTCCAATCTGTGGTTACAAATTTCATAGTCCTTAACATAGGGACTGATGTTACTGGTTTTATTACAAGCTTTATTTCTTTATTGATGGTGGGATTTGTTAATGAATCTCCAGCAGGCCAGGTTGCACTTTACTGGCCTGTAATGATGTAGTACAGAATTCTTGTGGCCCACTCCTCTTAGTAGCTGGAGTAAAATGTTAGGCTGCACAGACACCCGCTTTTGTACTTCTACAAAAGCAATCTGGCACAATCGTAGTGCCAGATCAGAAACTCTGAAACAAAATGTGTGCCATGTGTCAGTACTCTATTCACTGCGCCACTCTTACACACAACACCACAAAACAACATTACACAGACTGGGTCAGATCTCTCTGACCAACGTAACACATCTCACCCAGTTGTTATCAATTAGTACCAGTTTCCCAAGACTGCATTGCATCCGAAATATGTTCAATAGTTTCCTCTTCTATTCAATAAGGTGGGTAATATGTTCCCACTGATGTCAATAATAGATCCGCCTTCCACAGTCTTAGATAGGTTTTCATATATTATTAGTTTGTCTCTAGGCCCTGGACTGCGGCTGGGGACCTAGAGCAGGCACTTACTTGTCGTAATCATTTTTCATGATATGGCAGTATCAATCACTCAAAATATTAAAATAAACAAGATAAATGCTTTTTTTCCTTACCACAATTCAGAATTGAGAACACAGTTACTTAGGACTAGCAAAACTCAGCTGAGCTGCTGGCTAGATTAGGGCGTCCCACTGATTTTTATTTATTAATTCCGGGAAATCACCTCTAGCAGTCAAGAACTGTGTTAATGGACAGTCTTCTATCAAATGGCACAAGTGTGCGTCTCTTTCTCAATAATATGAATGCTTTTGTCCAATCACGGACTTCCCCTCTAACTTTTTTCAAATATTCAAACCAAAAGTCAAATTTCAGTCAAATCTCAGTCAAGTGTGTATTATTTTCTGTTGGTCCGTCTGTCTCTACTTGGCTTTTCACAAAAATACACTTGTTTTTTTGGACTAACTACATGCAAAAACTGCACAAACCTGCCCCCCTAAGTTATTTTTAGCTTCTATCCTCCGACTTTCCCCTCTAGTTCATTGCAGTTTGATTTTTGCATTTTTAGGGCTCAAGGACACCAAAATGTAACGTTAGTGAAATATGCACAAAAAACTTTTCGCTAGTCTGATGTGAACAATACAGTCTTTCGTCAATATCTTCCGTGTTATCTGTCCGTCTGTATAATTAAAAGTATATTATTTCTCTGCTCAAGATGGGCTATCAAACTAGCTAGGTTTTATTTTCATAACTTTATTATTAAAGAAAAACCTACTTTTCTCAAGGTTATTTTTTGAAATTTGTTTTGAACCTTCGGGTATGGCATTTGCCGCTATATTCAAACAAAACAACTAATTACTGTAAAACGTCTAAGATACGTCTGTTTAGAATAAGAGCTAAGGTCTTTTTTCTACCAATTCCTTACATTGTGTCAACTAGTGGCGTGATTTTTTTTTTCTTTAAACTACAAATTGCGTCTTTTTTTTCTTTTTAGATTCAAACACGTGTTCAGTCATATTTGTTCCCTTTTATCTCCGTTTCCCCTCCCGTCTAAAAGGGTAAACCGTTTCGTCTGCATGTCTAACTAGTTAGTTTCAATGGCGGTAGAAAGCGCTGGCGTAGGCGAGAATGTATCCTCGTATAATTTTATCCCTACATGTTATCTTACCCGTTATCTTTATAATTGGAGGTATTTTAACGTTTCATCACTGTATTTTTCACCACACATCTCCCCACCTGAGAACATGCACTAATGCAAGTTCTAAAAGCAGTGATACACATAGATAAAATTAACCTCCCGCCTGCCAACTACTCTAATTTTGATCACAGGGGTGCCTACTGAGGAAATCTGCACCGACATTCTGTGACTCCGGGATATATTCAATAATAAACTGATAAGGTTGCAATAATAAAGACCATCTTAACAATCTTGCATTTTCATGCTTGGCCTGAGATAAGAACACTAGGGGCTGGTGATCCGTCTGGACCACAAAAGTCCTACCATACAGATAGATTTGGAACTTTTTTATTGCCCAGATTAACGCTAAACATTCTTTTTCGCTTGTGGAATATCCTTGCTCCGCTTTATTCAACTTGCGACTTGCATAAGCGACTGGGTTCAGTTCCCCATTGGGTGAAGAGGACCTTTGCAACAGAGCCGCCCCCAGGCCTACATTACTTGCATCTGTTCTCACCACAAAGTCCTGAGTCAAATCAGGCAATTTGAGAATAGGCTTGCTAGTGAGTTTTTCCTTTAACTCTTGAAATGCCAATTCACATTGCGCGGACCAAACAATTTTATCTGGATTTCCTTTGCGATTCAGATCAGTCAGAGGAGCACATATAGTGTTAAAATTTTTGATATATTTTTGGTAAAACCCACATAACGACACGAATGATCGCACGTCTTTTTTTGTTTGGGGTCTAGGTGCTCTCTGCAGTTTTTCCAAGTTCTTGGGGTCAGGGGTCATGTTACCCTGATATACAGTATGTCCCAAGAATTCCAACTCTTTGCATCCAATACAACATTTTGTTGGTCTAGCAGTTAAGTTTGCTTCCCTAAGCCTATCAAATAACATATTCAGAGAGTTAATGTGTTCCTCAAATGTTTCTGTGGCGACAAGAATATCATCCATGAAATTTGTGATACATGGATTATTCAAGGGATCCAACAATTTGCGCATCATCCTAGAAAATACACTCGGAGCATTTTTCAGTCCGAATGGTAGCATGTTGAATTCATAATGTCCTTCCGAGGTGCTAAAGGCTAAATAAGGTCTAACTTCAGGCTTCACTGGAATCTGGTAATAGCCTTTGCTAAGATCCACCTTCGAAAAGTATTTTGCCTTGTTCAATCTGGCAAATAACTGTTTTGTGTCTGGTAATGGATCCACTTGTCCTTCTGTGACAGCATTCAGTTTCCTGTAATCTATGCACAGTCTATGTTCCCCAGACGGTTTCCTCAACAAAACTACACTGGAGCTAAAAGAAGATTCACTGTGTGAAATAATCCCTTCTTTCAACAAATAATCTATTTCCTCTTTTAATGCCTTCTCCTTCGCGAACGGAACAGAATAGGCTCTCATACAGATTGGGTTTGAGTCTACCAGCTTCATGTCATACTGTAGCAAATTTGTATGTCCTGGTTTATCTGTTAATACATCTGTATGTTCCTCCAGAACCTGTTGAACTCTCTCCCTCTGATTTTTAGTCAGGTGCTTACTGACTTTTACTTGTGCAGCTGTCTCAAAGGGATGTAATGGGTATTCATGTGAGGTGAGTGGTTCTTTTTTCATTTAGGTTACAATAGCCAGGTGTTGCGTGATAAATTCTCGCAACATCGTTTTTTACAATATCTATTTTATAACGCAAGGGCAACAACTGCTTGAAATTTATAGTCACTTTTCTCGGTAAGCATTTGTCTTCTCGCGTTGGTATCTAATGCAGTTGAGTTTTTGAGCTGTGGTCATTTTTTGCGCTGGACTGCGCATGACTTGTCTTGCTTTTGGTCGATCGGTTTCCGCCCACCACTAGTGGAGTGAGCGATTTGGAATGGCGAAAGAGATGCCTCGTTGAAGAGGGGATCTCCGCTATTTTTTGTTCTGTCAGGGATGTGTAGTCCTCTTAATGGATATTTCGTTTATTCGAGATAATACCTCTAGTGTTTCCCACATGCCGGGAGGCGTGATATTTCTGTGTATTTCATGAAAGCAAGGTAAATTGACTTTTTCATTAACTCTATCGATTTTTGGTCGTGAACGATTTCTGGTTCATAGCCTGTCTTCGAAAGTCGTCGTCACGAGATGTTTTCCTAGCTCACATGTCGCTGTATTGTGTTGCATCGGTTGATGCAGGTCCCAAGGACTATTACTTGCTACTTGGTTACCTGAACTAGGTTTGAAAAACCTTTATTATCTAGAGGATATTTTTGAGGACATTATTTATACTTCGGCAGACGTGTCTGTCTTGCTGAAGTCAGACTAAGGAGAGTGAACTGATCTCATACATCTGGTTATCTCCTGGCTGTTATAGAAAAGGATGGAGTTTTCCACCTGACTACATTTACAGCACTATGAAATATAACATGCATCTGACTCATCATTGTAATGCTGTCTACCGTCTATTGCTGTATTGAATGTTGCTGTGATAATGACTGTTTGATGTGTCTACATATTCGCGTAACCATTTTGTCACTGTGGCGTCCACAATAAATAATGAAGAAAAACGTCAACGGCTGTTTCAAGAATCATTGACTTTATACGTCGTGAGTTTACTGACGTCCTATGTGGATTGCCCTGTTATTTTTGTATGAACATTGTTTGACTGAACACATCTGCACACTACACAAAACCAGACATGCGGATACCATCCATCATCATATGGCATCACGCATCATTTGGTGGCCATAAGCTGGTTTGATTCTGGTACCAGCAAACACGGGGTCCCTTACCCACTTCATTTTCAACAAGAATTCATCAACATCCTTCAAGAAATTAACATTCTTCAATACAGTCAACATCTTCACCATTTTCAAAGTACTCGGCGTTGCCCGGTAAAAGTCAAAATTTCAATTTTTTTGACGGAAACAAGAATTTGACAGTACCCGGCGTTGTTACATGTTGCCGGATAACTCGGACTGCTGTTATCTTTTACGCAAGTCAAGCAAGTTGCTGCTGTCAAGGTTCCAGTGCTGTCGTTTTTTGTGAAGGTCAAGTGCCGGTTGAAACGGGTTGTTTTCTGAAGAAGGCCAAGTACCGATTTCCATCAACTTACTTTTGGATTAGAAGGTCAAGTGCCGAAACAACTCAACATACAGTATTTCAGAAGCTCAAGTACCATCGTGTTAGCAGTGGAAGCAGTTCAGATGTGCCATCATCGTTGGAGCTTCGCTCTTTAGGACGTTGATTGACATCCGTTTTTCTGCTGTTCTACGATTGGAAGCCTATAAGTTAAGTGGCCTGTTTGTATGTAAACTGTGCCCTTATACTTCTGCTGAGTCTTCTGTGTATCATCTCATTCTATATGTTATATGTTTATATGTTATTCGTATATTTATATGTTTATATTTCAGCGGGTTCTCGGTTGGGTGGTGTCTCCGTTAGATTATGCCACGTCATAGAGGTCGTCTATTGTGAGCGTTTTCTGTAGGGTAAGCAAACTTCCGATACTGGAATTTGCTAAGCGACTTCTGTTGCTATTTATGTTAGCTGTGATGACATGTTTTAATATTGTTTTCGTTATTATTTCGCATTCTTTAGTTTTGTTTTGATTTGTTTGTATTTGTTAGCCTACTCTTGACTATATTTTAGTTTCATACAACATTTTTGTTTATACACTGTGGTGTCATGTATTTTGTTTAATTCTATCGTAGATATCGTCACATTTTTTGTGATATTTCATTAATTTCTGCTTTATTTTTAGTTGATTTCTGCGAACGTTTTTGTATTGTTGCTGATCTTTGTTATTGTTTACATTGTTATTGTTTACATTGTTTGCATTGTTTACATTTTCAATGTTTACATTCTGCATGTGTTTACATAGTCATTGTTTACAGTTATAGTAATTAGTTAATGGGCTATGCTAATGCACTGTTACTACTACACTGATGATAAATGAATGATGAATAGTGTTGTGCACTATTGAATGAGAAGTGCACTTATGATCAAGAATTGATTGTTGATATTTCATATACAAGTTCTTTGATTGGAGACTTGTTTCCCACAGAGACTGGGATAATATAATGTGATGTGAATATACAAGTGCTTAATTAAGACTTGTTACACTTAGGTTTGAAATAAATTAGTTAATTATTTCAGGTTTTGGACTCATATGTTAGACAACATGTCTACATTTGAGCACTTTATTGAGCAGGGTAAATTGCTTGGGAAGACTGGTGATAAGTTAGAAGAATTTGCAACTGCTCGATATGATAAAGCAATGGAAGCTGAACAAAATAAACTGCATATGGAAGCTGAACAAAAGAAACTGCAGATGCAGGTGGATGAAAAAAGATTCCAAATGGAAATGGAAAAACAAAAAAGGGAATCAGAAGCTGAGGAAAGAAAACTCCAGCTAGAGGCTGAAAATAAAAGACTTGAAAAAGAGGCTGAAAATAAAAGACTTGAAAAAGAGGCTGAAAATAAAAGACTTGAAAATAAAGCTTGAAAAAAGAAAAAGACTTCAAATAGAGGCTCAGGCTGAGGAGAGAAGATTACAGAGAGAATCTGATGAGAGGAAAGAGAAAGCAAAAATGGAACATGAAGAAAAGGTCTTAGCTTTAGAGTTGGAAAAATTGAAATTGATGAACATGAGTAATGGTAATGATTCAAACAAGGGTTCATCTTCTGGTAAGGCTAATAATGATACTTTTAAGATTAAGTTACCAACATTTAGTCCTTCCAGTGATGACATAATGTTCTATCTGGACAGATTTGAACAAGCATGTACAGCTCATAACATAGACAAAGCAAAATATGTTTATCAGTTATCAGGGATACTGACAGGTAAAGCTCTAAGTATATTAAATATGGTGGATGAACCTGACAAGAACAATTATGAGGTTGTCAGGGCCGCTCTGTTAAAGAAATATCAGCTTAACGAAGACGGCTATCGTCTACAATTTAAAAACATGTTACCTGAAAATGGAGTTGAATTCTCCGAGTTTATTGCAAGAATACGCATTACTTTCTCACGATGGGTTGAACTATCTAAGACGGAAAAAACTTATGAAGGACTTATGGACTTAATACTTAGAGACAAAGTCATGTCGTCTGTCAATGAGTCTTTCCTTGCTTTCCTTCATGAACGTAAACCTAAAACAATAAAAGAAATGGAAGATTTCTGTTGCCAATACGTAACTGCACACCCACACATAACCATGGGTAACTCTAAGGTGAAAGAAGGTTTACCAGTTGCTTCGGCAGCTCCGTATGGTCAAAACTTTGCTCGTAGATTCCAACAAAATTTTGATAGAAAGAGCAGCGGTAATTTCTGTCAAAATCATGGAAACCAATTTCATGGTGATTCTTCTTCGAAGAATTGGAGACAACCTGATAGTGGTCGTTACTATCACCCTAATAATTATAGGCATTTCAAAAGAGGATATGGTAATAGAGGTTATTCCTGCCGAAGACCTCAGAACCAAACAAATAGATGTTCGCATCAATGTGAACATGATAGTAATCGTGGAAACTGGAATTCGAACCAGGATAACAATTACAATAGAGACCATAATAACTGCAGAGATAATAATAACTCTGATAACTTCAGAGGTAATAATAGTCGGGGTAGATCTCAACACAAAAAAAAAGAGATATCAGCAGGCTAATGCTGTACAACAGGAAACTGAGGGAGCCTGTAATCATGTTGTTGATAATAAAAACTTTGACGCTGTCACTGGTTCTGCTTTTGACTTTGAGAGAGCAAACAAATGCCCCCAATGCAGTACTTTATTCGAACCGGGTACCATAACTACTTTGAGTTGTGGTCACCCACTTCCCGCTCTTCCTGCTGCTGTTGCGCATGACGGGAGGGGTTCTTTAATTCTACATAAGGGTCTTGTTAATGATACTCCGGTCTCACTACTTTTCGATTCCGGATGCACCACAATTGGTGTTAGACAATCGCTTGTAGATCCATCTTGTGCTACAGGAAGGGTTATTAAATGTGTCACATTTGGCGGCACTCTAGAAAAATATCCTACTGCTGTAATTCGCATTGCCACTCCTTTCTTTACTGGAGATGTGCATGCTTGTCTCTTACCTAATCCTATTGCGGACCTTATTATTGGTCGTATTCACGGAGTTAGGGAGTGTACCCCACAGCAGATTGCTGCTTGGGAAGATAATAACATGCAAGCTACAAATGCAGTAGTTACAAGAGCACAAGCTCTACAAACACCCGAAACTTCACTGAATAGTGATAATGAAGTTGATAGCCAAGATAGTCACTTAGTAATCACTCGTGACTCTTTCATAAAATTGCAAGAAGAAGATCCTTCTTTAAAAAAATTCTTCGTTCTTGCGAAGAAAGGTGATCCGAATCAGGATACAAATAGAAAATCTTGGATTGCAATGAGAAACGGCGTACTTTTACGTATGGTACAAGATTCGACTACGTCGGCACATTCGCAAATTCTTGTTCCCAAGAGCATGAGAGTGCAAATATTGCAACATGCTCATGACTCGCAATGTGCTGGACATATGGGTTTTGCCCGTACGAAGTCGAGAGTCCTTGCGGCTTTCTTTTGGCCTTTTGTCAATAAGGACATTCGTATTTACTGCCGATCATGCAAGGTATGTCAGGAGGTCAAATCTAGAGGACCACGACATGCTGCGCCTATCCAGGCTGCTGACATTCCTATTCGGCCGTTTCAGAAAATGGCCATAGATATTATTGGCCCTTTTAAGGTCAAGTCGGCCAGAGGACATCAGTTTATCCTTACATGTGTCGATATGTGCACACGTTGGCCAGAGGCTATTCGTCTTAAGAGCATATCTACTACAGATATCGCAGATGCTCTTTGGTTGATATTTTCTCGCTTGGGGTTCCCCAGAGAAATATTGTCAGACCATGGCACTCAACTCATATCTGACACTATGTCACAGGTAATGTCTGCCTTACATATTGAACGATCTCTCAGTAGTATCTACCATCCTATGTCTAATGGGTTAGTTGAGCGTCTGAATAGAACGCTCAAGACTTTGCTTGGTAAGATAACTGAAGATCATCCTCAAGATTGGGACAGGGTTTTACCCGCGGCTCTCTTTGCCTATAGAGAAGTCCCTAATGAACACACAGGATTTTCTCCCTTCGAACTTGTCTTTGGCGCGCGTCCGCGTGGCCCTATGTCTTTATTACACGATCTCATCACTGCCGATGATATTAGCGAGGAAACTCAATCCTCATATGAGTATGTCATTGCTCTTAGACAAAAGATCATTGAGGCATGTAAGCTAGCAACTGCTTCATCAGAAATTGCTAAAGAGAAGGCAAGACAGTTTGCTAACAAGAATAGATGTCTACGACAACTTTGTCCAGGTGACAAAGCATTCGTCCTACTCCCCAGTAGGGAAAATAGACTTCTTAGTGCATGGAAAGGTCCGTATGCAATAGTCTCTCGGATTTCCGATGTTGACTATGTGGTCGATATTGATGGAAAGCATAAAACTTTCCACATAAACATGCTTTCGGAATTTCACGAACGTCCGGACTATTTGCTGCCTATTTTCCAGGCAACGGATGATGCTCCTGCACCTCACGGTCATTATTCATCCCTGTCTGTCATACAGGATGAGGAAGCTACCTTCTCTGATGTCAATCTTCCCCTTCCGGTGGTTCCATTACATTCCACGGAATCTTGGAAAAACGTTTCTGTTTCTCCTAATCTTTCTGGTGACGAACATCGACAAGTCTCGTCGATGTTACAAACATTTCAGGATGTTCTCACTGACATTCCTGGACACACAGATGTCATAGAACATGACATAATTCTTACCGACAATAATCCAATTAGGGTTAGGCCGTATCCTATTCCTATACACTTTCAGTCGCAAGTGGAAAAGGAATTGGATGAAATGATTCAATTAAATATAATTGAACCATCGACTTCACCATATTCTTCTTCCATGGTTATTATCCGGAAGAAGGATAAGAACATACGAATTTGTGTTGATTATCGCAAATTGAATCAGGTCACAAAGTTCGATGCTGAACCGATGCCTTTGTTAGAAGATCTACTGATTAGACTTTCTAATTCTAGATTCTTCACTAAACTTGACTTGTCTAAAGGTTATTGGCAAGTGCCTTTAGCAGAGCATGCCAAACCTCTTACTGCTTTTTCTACACCTAGGGGTCTATTTCAATGGAATGTTATGCCTTTTGGTCTCATGAACGCCCCTGCAACTTTCGTTCGCATGATGCGTCGAATTCTGTCACATCGTTCGGATGTCATCGCATACTTAGATGACATCTGTCTCTTCAGTGATACCTGGGAAGATCACTATTTAGGGTTATATGACTTACTGTCCACTCTACGTGAGAATAATTTGACAGCGAAACCTTCTAAAGCTTTTGTTGGTTTTGGTGAAATCTCTTTCCTGGGTCATCGTGTTGGTCATGGTCTCTTGAAGACAGAAGACCACAATACTTCAAAAATACTGAACATCTCTGTTCCTAAAACGAAGAAACAAGTTAGGAGTCTCTTAGGTTTAATTCAATTTTATGGGAGATTTATTCCAAATTTATCTTCGATCATGGCACCTCTCTCAACATTGTTGAAGAAAGGTTCGCCTAATCTGGTCCGTTGGTCTGGAGAATGCCAATCTTCACTAGACCAAATCAAGAATATATTTTCTTCTCCTCCCATCCTAAGATTACCTACTCTTGATAGGACTTTTGTTCTTCGGAGTGATGCTTCATCCACTGGGATTGGAGCAGCACTGATGCAAGAATATGCAAATACTCTGCATCCTGTTATGTACATTTCTAGAAAACTAAATGCGGCAGAGAGGAACTACTCGGTTTTAGACCGTGAGTTGTTAGCGATGGTTTGGTCAATTCTAAAGCTACAAAGATTCCTCCTGGGCGCACATTTCATTCTAGAGACTGATCAGAAAGCTCTTACAGCTATTCAGACTAAGAATTTGAAGAGTTCGAGATCCACTCGATATGCTATAGCTCTTCAACCTTTTCACTTCACGGTACGAGCTATCCGTGGTGCGGATAATGTGATGGCTGACATTTTGTCTAGATGCCCACATGACTCTAACTAATACTTCTGTCCTATATTCCTATATATTACAGAGTCATAACACACCTATATTACTACAATAGATTAGCACATCTGTACTCACTTTATATGTACACACTATCGTGCTTTGTTGTCATCTTCTTCTGTTCGTTTTTAAGATGATAGAGGAGGACTGAGTAGTTAATATAAGGGCCGTTAGTTTACTAAACAGCCACAATTATTAATAATGTATTGTACCTTATGAAGCATATTAGTTATTAATTAGCATTATATTGCTTGTACTTTCTCAGAATGTCATTGTTGAGCTGAGGACTTACCTTACTAGTATCAAGCATGACGAGTTCTAGATTGTGTACTTACCCTCGGAATACCAGAGCATATGCCCTGGATCGTCATGTAGTTTAACTTTACTATGTACTTATGTCATTACATGTCAAAGAATGTACTATTTAAATTTTCCTATCAGATTTGTACATCCATTTTTAAAGACAATATTAGAGTATGCTGTTTAATGATGATTATAGTAACTTGCATACGTATATTGTGTTTACATGCTAACGTGATGTGTGTTGGTGACACCTCCCCGATGTGAATATTTTTTGAGACATATTTATTTTTCTGTTGAGGTATATCCTCACCAGACACTCTATATTTAGCCTCATGTTAGGCAATTTAATTAATTATCAGCGCATAATTCGTGCGTTTTGTGCCGCTTATCGCATGCTCTTTGATATTTAAAAAAAAAAAATATGTTCCACATTTTTTTTTTATCGGGAGGAGGTGGTGATATGTTGCGTGATAAATTCTCGCAACATCGTTTTTTACAATATCTATTTTATAACGCAAGGGCAACAACTGCTTGAAATTTATAGTCACTTTTCTCGGTAAGCATTTGTCTTCTCGCGTTGGTATCTAATGCAGTTGAGTTTTTGAGCTGTGGTCATTTTTTGCGCTGGACTGCGCATGACTTGTCTTGCTTTTGGTCGATCGGTTTCCGCCCACCACTAGTGGAGTGAGCGATTTGGAATGGCGAAAGAGATGCCTCGTTGAAGAGGGGATCTCCGCTATTTTTTGTTCTGTCAGGGATGTGTAGTCCTCTTAATGGATATTTCGTTTATTCGAGATAATACCTCTAGTGTTTCCCACATGCCGGGAGGCGTGATATTTCTGTGTATTTCATGAAAGCAAGGTAAATTGACTTTTTCATTAACTCTATCGATTTTTGGTCGTGAACGATTTCTGGTTCATAGCCTGTCTTCGAAAGTCGTCGTCACGAGATGTTTTCCTAGCTCACATGTCGCTGTATTGTGTTGCATCGGTTGATGCAGGTCCCAAGGACTATTACTTGCTACTTGGTTACCTGAACTAGGTTTGAAAAACCTTTATTATCTAGAGGATATTTTTGAGGACATTATTTATACTTCGGCAGACGTGTCTGTCTTGCTGAAGTCAGACTAAGGAGAGTGAACTGATCTCATACATCTGGTTATCTCCTGGCTGTTATAGAAAAGGATGGAGTTTTTCACCTGACTACATTTTACAGCACTATGAAATATAACATGCATCTGACTCATCATTGTAATGCTGTCTACCGTCTATTGCTGTATTGAATGTTGCTGTGATAATGACTGTTTGATGTGTCTACATATTCGCGTAACCATTTTTCACTGTGGCGTCCACAATAAATAATGAAGAAAAACGTCAACGGCTGTTTCAAGAATCATTGACTTTATACGTCGTGAGTTTACTGACGTCCTATGTGGATTGCCCTGTTATTTTTGTATGAACATTGTTTGACTGAACACATCTGCACACTACACAAAACCAGACATGCGGATACCATCCATCATCATATGGCATCACGCATCACCAGGGTCAGTAAGGGGGTGGTTTCCTGGAGTGGTCTGTCAAGATACTTCTTTAAAAGGTTTACATGATATACCTTCTCCTTCCCCTTTTTGTCAATTTTATAGTTGGTTCTAGACACCTTCTCTAGAACCGTATATGGACCTTGCCATCCAATTTGCAACTTATTCTGGCTGCCGGGTAGTAGAAGAAGCACCTTCTCTCCCACAGCTAATTCTCTGTCCTTTGCTTTCCTATTAAAATATGCTGCATGTTTCTTCCTGGCTTGTCTCAAATTATCATTTGCCAGTTTCCATCCAGCTTTCAGACGAGTGGTCAGCTCGTTCACATATTGATATGATGAGGTAACAGTCTCTTCTGCTTTCTCATCTATCCAGGTCCTTAATAAGGCTTCCAATGGACCTTTTATTGGCCTCCCAAATAGCAGAGTTGCGGGAGCCATCCCGGTTGAACTATGTGGTACCTCCCGATACGCAAACAACGCGGCGGGCAGAAATTGATCCCACATTTCAGGTTTTTCATGTGCCAGCTTCCTCAGGATAGAAATGAGAGTCCCGTTGAACCTCTCTACCTGGCCGTTCCCTTGTGGATGGTACGGACTACAATGAAAGTGTCTGGCTTGAAATAGCTTAAAAACTTCTTCCGTTAGTATCCCCTTGAACTGTGAGCCATTATCAGTCAAGATTTGATGCGGGAATCCTAATCTTGTGAATATTGTAAGTAGTGCCTCTGCTACATGTTTCGAATCAATTGATGGCAGGACTACCGCCTCTCCCCACATAGAACAAGTGTCCACCAGAGTAAGGATGTAACTGTTCCTCCTCTTGGTCCGAGTGAGAGGTCCCACAATATCCTCTGCAACCCTCTCAAAAGGTGTTCCCACTATGGGCATTTCCCCTAGAGTTGCAGGAGCAGTCCAATGCTTTGGAGCTACCCTTTGACATTCTGGACAGGATTTGACATATCTTTTTATATCCTCCGTTATCCCTGGCCAGAAGTAATGACAAGCTATTCGCTGTCCTGTGGCGCTGATCCCCATGTGACCACAGAAGGGAATCGCATGCCCTAGTTCCATCACTTTATCCCTATATGAAGTGGGAAGAACCAGCTGGTTGTGACCATTTGTTCCAGTTCCGGCCTTCCTGTATATCAATTTGTTCTTCATAAAGTACTCTCCCTTGCTTGGAGGTGTGTGGCATTTGGGCAATTTTTTAAAACATGGCTTGAGTGTCCTATCCTCAGCCTGCGCCTTCCTCATCTCTTCTGGATGAGCATTTATAGGTTCACCTTCTTCCTCCTTTTTCTGTGACCTGGTCTGCACTGTCGCCATGATCACAGGTCTCTCGCGATTCCCCAAGAAGACGTATCTACACCCCAATATCAGAGGGTAGATTGGTTCATCTATCACTGCTGCTCTGATTTCTCCTTCCACATAGCGAGTTTTCACCGTTATCCTTGCGATGGGAAGTGTCATGAGTGGTATCCTTAGTCGCCCCTTGTATTTCCACTGTTTCTGTGGTATACTGACTTGGGTCCACTAGGCTAGACTTCACAACTGAATCATAATCCAAACCTGTATCATATAGGCACCTTATGGTGACCCCATTACAAATAACATCCTCACAAACTGGGGGGTGATAAGGTTCCTGCTGTCCATTAGGATTAACTTTTAATCTTTGTTTCCCCGATTTCATTGCAGCAATGTTTGAAGGTTTCCTTTTACAAAATTCGGTGTTATGGTTGTCTTTCTTACACCATTTGCACCATCTCTTTCCTTGGTTAAACGGTTTTCTTTCGTTATATTTTTGTCATTGAACTGTGAGTTTCTATCACGATAATCATTTCGTGGCCTATCAAAGTTTGTCCTGCCTTTATTACCTTGTTCTCTGGTATCAAATTTACTAAATTGCTGTGGAGCTTTAAAATTTTCTATGTGCTTCTTTTTATTGCCACTTACCTCTGCCTGGGCTGCCTGATACCTCTCAGCGACATTTAAAACCTCCCCCAATCTCTCTGCACCTTGTTCCATGAGAAATTTTCTCATGTCTGGAGCCATGGACTCTCTTAATTGCTCTATCATGATCATCTCTTTGAGATCTTGGGTCTTCCCCAGAGCAGTCCATTTCTCCAAATAGGTTTCCAGTCTGGCAGAGAATTGGTGGTATGTCTCCCCAGACAACAGTTTGGCATTTCTAAACTTCTTACGATAAAATTCACCATTCTTTTCATATCTCAATAACAAAGCCTGCTTTATCATGTCATAATTGTCTTGGTCGTCTCTATGCATCTTAGCAAAAACTTCATAAGAAGTACCTCTAAGCCCCTGGGATAACTTAAGACTCCACCTCTCTCTCTCTAACCCATATGTAGTAGCTAATAGTTCGAATCTACTGACGTACCCCTCGATGTCATCGTCTTTCTCAATAAAATGGTCTAAATGAAACCCCATAGCTGAGGTTGAGGCTCCCTGACTAGGCGTGGCATCTGAGGGAAAGGGGCTGGCACCATTTTCAGGAGCATGGCCTTGTAATTCCAGCTCCCTTAGTCGTAACTCGTGCTCCCTTTGCAATCTCCTATCTTCTGCCTCAGCAGCCTGTCTCTTTTCTTCTGCCTCCCTTTGCTGTCGTTTTTCTTCTGCCTCCCTTTGCTGTCGTTTTTCTTCTGCCTCCAATGCCTTAGCCTCTTTGTCAGCCTCAATCTGCAGCCTCTTAAGTTCTTTATCAGCCTCAATTTGTAACCTCTTCTCTTCAGCTAACCTTCTATCTTCCCTTTCAATATACTTATCACATTCTGAAGTTACATACTGAATTAAAACTTGACCCTCCATATTCATCTCCTTCGCCGTCAGCACAGCAGCCGATCTAAATTTTGCTAGATCTGCCATACTCTAACACACAAATTAACAATGACTAAGGTAAATTTCAAGTATATAATGACTAAGGTAATATATTAATTAATTAACTAATTACCACTGGCTGTGAAGATTCATCAACTCTTATTTTCCACTTTTTATTTTAAGGGACACTTTTAAATTTATTCCCTTATGCCCCCACTAGTTTAATTCCCAGACCAGGAGACCCTAATATCTTTGATAAACTTAATCCCCGGACAAGACCCCAATATTTGTAGTGGTTTTTGATGTTATTGTATGGTTGATATGTTACCTAGTGTACTGGATGAGGTCAGCTGTGAAGGCTCCTGAGATAAAAGTTTATGTGAATTACAGAAGGCCTTTCTGCTACCACTTACGACCTCAAACAGACCTATTCTCCTATAATGAGTGTTAGCTACGTTAAAAGTCTAGGGTACTGAAATGTAATGTGTAGGTAATAAAATACACAGACACACACATGTAATTAATAAGTCTAATAATAATAATAAACTCTATAATACACTGAACTAACATTGGCTGTTAAAGTTATTAGTCCTGAACCAATTGTTTCTTTTGGTCAGAACATATGAAATGATAGGTATTTATCAATGTAATGCATATATGTATTGCATAATCAAATATAACTTTTGTACATAGGTATATTATTACAATGGTTAATATTAATGGTATCTACACTGTCTTGGGAACACTAGCACTGGATGGTTAGTTGGGGTGGCGTCATCATGTCCAATCTGTGGTTACAAATTTCATAGTCCTTAACATAGGGACTGATGTTACTGGTTTTATTACAAGCTTTATTTCTTTATTGATGGTGGGATTTGTTAATGAATCTCCAGCAGGCCAGGTTGCACTTTACTGGCCTGTAATGATGTAGTACAGAATTCTTGTGGCCCACTCCTCTTAGTAGCTGGAGTAAAATGTTAGGCTGCACAGACACCCGCTTTTGTACTTCTACAAAAGCAATCTGGCACAATCGTAGTGCCAGATCAGAAACTCTGAAACAAAATTTGTGCCATGTGTCAGTACTCTATTCACTGCGCCACTCTTACACACAACACCACAAAACAACATTACACAGACACAGACTGGGTCAGATCTCTCTGACCAACGTAACACATCTCACCCAGTTGTTATCAATTAGTACCAGTTTCCCAAGACTGCATTGCATCCGAAATATGTTCAATAGTTTCCTCTTCTATTCAATAAGGTGGGTAATATGTTCCCACTGATGTCAATAATAGATCCGCCTTCCATAGTCTTAGATAGGTTTTCATATATTATTAGTTTGTCTCTAGGCCCTGGACTGCTGCTGGGGACCTAGAGCAGGCACTTACTTGTCGTAATCATTTTTCATGATATGGCAGTATCAATCACTCAAAATATTAAAATAAACAAGATAAATGCTTTTTTCCTTACCACAATTCAGAATTGAGAACACAGTTACTTAGGACTAGCAAAACTCAGCTGAGCTGCTGGCTAGATTAGGGCGTCCCACTGATTTTTATTTATTAATTCCGGGAAATCACCTCTAGCAGTCAAGAACTGTGTTATTGGACAGTCTTCTATCAAATGGCACAAGTGTGCGTCTCTTTCTCAATAATATGAATGCTTTTGTCCAATCGCGGACTTCCCCTCTAACTTTTTTTCAAATATTCAAACCAAAAGTCAAATTTCAGTCAAATCTCAGTCAAGTGTGTATTATTTTCTGTTGGTCCGTCTGTCTCTACTTGGCTTTTCACAAAAATACACTTGTTTTTTGGACTAACTACATGCAAAAACTGCACAAACCTGCCCCCCTAAGTTATTTTTAGCTTCTATCCTCCGACTTTCCCCTCTAGTTCATTGCAGTTTGATTTTTGCATTTTTAGGGCTCAAGGACACCAAAATGTAACGTTAGTGAAATATGCACAAAAAAACTGTTCGCTAGTCTGATGTGAACAATACAGTCTTTCGTCAATATCTTCCGTGTTATCTGTCCGTCTGTATAATTAAAAGTATATTATTTCTCTGCTCAAGATGGGCTATCAAACTAGCTAGGTTTTATTTTCATAACTTTATTATTAAAGAAAAACCTACTTTTCTCAAGGTTATTTTTTTGAAATTTGTTTTGAACCTTCGGGTATGGCATTTGCCGCTATATTCAAACAAAACAACTAATTACGGTAAAACGTCTAAGATACGTATGTTTCGAATAAGAGCTAAGGTCTTTTTTCTACCAATTCCTTACATTGTGTCAACTAGTGGCGTGATTTTTTTCTTTAAACTACAAATTGCGTCTTTTTTTTCTTTTTAGATTCAAACACGTGTTCAGTCATATTTTTTCCCTTTTATCTCCGTTTCCCCTCCCGTCTAAAAGGGTAAACCGTTTCGTCTGCATGTCTAACTAGTTAGTTTCAATGGCGGTAGAAAGCGCTGGCGTAGGCGAGAATGTATCCTCGTATAATTTTATTCCTACATGTTATCTTACCCGTTATCTTTATAATTGGAGTTATTTTAACGTTTCATCACTGTATTTTTCACCACAGAGGGGCAAAAGTGGATGATCACTGCTGCACTATTTTCATCTGTGACATTCTGCCGCTTTTCTGTTGTCTATATTTTTACTCTTTTTCTTTCGATCCGTATGGATTAGAGTTTTCATTCTTTAACTTTCTGTATTTAGGTGAGTTTCAGGGCTTTCTTGAAAATGCAGAGGGGTTCCCCATCTCAGCAGGCAAAAACATACCAGACCTACTATTTGACGGGTGTTGCATGGTCCTGTACCCTAGTGGAGATCAACTTTATTTAATTTCTTGTGTTCCTGCGACATAACCATATTAACATGGTTCTAAATGAGTGAATAAATGTGTGAGCACGAGTGAATGAATGAGTGAACGAATGTGTGAGCACGCATGAGTGAATGAGTGAATGAATGTGTGAGCACATGTGAATGAATGTGAGAGCACGCGTGAATGAATGTGAGAGCACGCGTGAATGAATGTGTGAGCACGTGTGAATGAATGTGTGAGGACGTGTGAATGAATGAGTGAATGAATGTGTGAGCACGTGTGAAACTAAACTGAATAATTCACAACCACACACAACAATCACGTGTGACATGCCTAATATTGTGTGTGTATTCACGCGCCCATGCTAATCGTTCACAAAAAATGTTAACTGGCGCATAACAGTTCACATGTGTACTCGCTGTCTTACGTCTGCTATTTTGATGTCTGCGCTAAGGCTGAAATTCATAAATTATTTTTGCTCAAAGACGCGGGAGCTAATTCTATTTTCACCAGTAGATAACTCTTTCGTTTGTTCCTCCTCATAAACCTGATTACTTTTGTTCATTCCTTCTTTTACCGTCAGACGGTTTGCTGTGAGTCGGTGAAGAAAAACATTCCCATGATGTTGTTCCGGTCCTTCCTTACAACCAAATACATGGATGACATAGGCAGTATACCTTTGCCTAATTCACCAATAAGCTGTTGTATGAATACTTTCTCTACAAACTTTTGCAAGGCGGTGTATAAATAGATTCTGATAGCACCATTCATCATTCCATTATTCTTGTAATCTATTTTGTGACAGGACTAAAAATAAACCACGCGATATAATGTGTGTCTACAATTCAGTTTCACGCAGGCACACACATGCACCCCGTGTGTGTGCGTATGTGTCTGAGATTACGTCTGGATGGTTTATCTTTTATTGGATAACCCAACTATTGGGGTTAAACCTTGGTAAGAACGGGGTAAAGAAAAACGTGGTTAAAATCCAGGAGCACTGCTGCAACTATGTCTAAATACCTTTTGATTTTAATCACAACAGAGATGCAAGGTAGAGATGTTTAGACTTAAAGTATGGGGAAAACTGCCTATTTTTGAGGTTCACTCAGATTGCATCAAGTCATTAAATAAGCCTTTTAGCAGTTAAAAAGAGAGCAGCAAATGAAGTAAATATGTAGAGATTTCAAAAACAAAATGGTAACTCGTATTCTTTGTTTCATAGGCGGTAGTAACTGCCAACTGGTGACGTGACAAGGTAAGAGCGTTATCTCATGTAAGCGTGGCTAGGCCATGATTATGTTCCTCGCAGATTCTCTATCAGTTCATAGTTGCTCTAAGGAATCATAAAACAACAAATAAGACAAACTTTCAGAAGCACTAAAGCAAGGTTTTTTTAACCTGTGGTCCACAGCCCGCTTGGGGATCCATGAATGGATTCTAGGGTATCCGTGTACAAAACATAACATTTAAAATGTACCATTTTCAGTTATACTTTTTGTCGTGATTTAGTCTGTCTCACAACACGGTTTTCTGTATACTTTTACGTAAATTTTTCTACGAGTGGGTTCGTAGTCTTCATTAAACTATCATTAGTTTATAGCCTTCATTGAAAAATCAAGATGTCATAGCCTTCATCGAACAATCAAGATGTCATAGCCTTCATCGAACAATCAAGGTGTCATAGCCTTCATCGAACAATCAAGATGTCATAGCCTTCATCGAACAATCAAGATGTCATAGCCTTCATCGAACAATCAAGATGTCATAGCCTTCATCGAACAATCAAGATGTCATAGCCTTCATCGAACAATCAAGATGTCATAGCCTTCATCGAACAATCAAAGGTATCAATGGCACAAAGAAAAGGTTAAGAAACCCTGCACTAAAGGAAACTATCTGTAAACTCAACAGTGACTGTATAATGGATTCCTGCCCAGTACAAGAATATAAAAAAGGAGAAAGCTGATAGACTTGCCAAGGACGAAGGAAGCAAGGTTCAAACTGAAGACAGGCGAATATACGAGGAGATTAAAGCAATAATCAGGGATTACTGTTTTTAGCATTACAAGGCATTCCTTCTTCTAGAAACCCCAGTCGCATTCGCAGAATGATTAGTGCGCTTCCCTCTCGTAGAAGTTACAGTTTTGAGGTTTCATATTTTTCTAGCGTCACACCCCAGTCTACCCAGCTGGTGCCTGGCTCTGCTCTAGAGCTTAGGGAAGGCAAAGGCAGCAAGGAAACGAACTGGTTACCCCAACTCATAAAGCTGAACATAGTATAGTGACGTCTTTCATTCCCCTACGGCAGTATATATTATGGGACCACCTTTACATTTGCCATTACGAGAGGACGACAATGACCAACACACACATATGGAAGAGAACTGGTGACATACAGATGAGATACAGAAGACATATAAATACGCTGAACGGATGACACAGTACATGAAGGCTTAACGTGAATTTACTCAGGGCCTTTGCACCACACCGAGATGTGGGATAATGATGAACATTTAAGTTAAAACTGGCACGGAAATATCGAATTTATTGGTGTCGTTATGTTCTCGAGATCTGGAGATAAATTAGCTGAAATGTTCTCGAGATCTGGAGATAAATTAGCTGAAATGCCTGTTCAGTATAACTATCTTCACGAGTACTATAATTACTGCCATCGACCTGGTATTAAAATCTATAATAGTCGACATTCGGACGTCATTACAACAAATGAGGATATACGTATGTTTTCTTCTGTTTCGTTGCTTAGATGATTAGCGACAAATATATGTTAAGAGAAGTCGAAATCAATGCTCGAAATACACACTACAACCAGATAACAAGAAAGAAAGGGTAAGATAATACATAGTGGAAACAGTGGTAGAACTTCAGTGGACCGAATCAAGAAATTCTAGACGTTTAATGTAGTTAATGTAAATTTATCACTTTAATGTTTGCGTACACGTGTACTACCGGCAATGGTCACAGTTAAATAAATGCGCATGCGCAGGTTATTGTGCATACTTTTTGTTGTTGTTTTTATTGTTTGATAGTTCGTTTAAAAACTTTGCCAACGTCTAGATAAAACACAGCAAAGGTTGTTCACATATCTATTCTATTTATCTTTGAGGAGAGTTTTTTTTTTTTTTCGTCTTTTATTCTCAGTCTTAGACATCCTACAGTGTTACATTTTCACATATCGATTTATATATACATTTCTGCATGGGGTTGACATCCTCATCATGTAAAATAAATTGCCACAGATACCACCGCTGCAAAGATCATGTGAATGCCTAGTGCAGGCTTCCTGCAAGGTGGTGTCTTCATGCTCCGTAAGGAGCATATATCTGGAGCGAAGGTAAGAGACAGAGAACGTGTCTAAATGTCTGTCATAATCTATGATATACAGGAACTGGTTCCCTTGATGATACTAATATAATACCCACCCCAGATGCACGCATTGATTACTTACGTAGCTTTCCGGAAACTAAAAATTATATCACCGCGCATAATCCTCCATCGTGCATATCTCAATCAAAACCGAGCTTGAGTACTCAGATATCTAAGTACCCCATGCCTGCTTTCGCCATCTCAGCTGCACGTCAATACAGCTTTAAGAAATATCCCAGGAACAGATAGCTTACACACTGAGACACAATCTTGGCATCTGCGAGGCAAACTCCACGCGTAAGCTCGATAACTCTGTATTCCAATTTTCCGCTCGCTCTGTTTCAATTTTTGTGTGTAACGTCACATATAATTATAGATGGCGTCTTCCCCGACCCTAGGACCACTGGATAGCACAAACAGCAAGTACATTTTAGCTGATAGTATGCCATTAACATATCAAGTTTAGCTGTCTACCTACGTCTGAAATACCACCAGAGGAGAATATAAGACGCTGCATATTCAAACAAATGTTGAACAACAGATGTGTTATCTGTCCTCACCTGCGCCTGGAGAGTAGAGTGTAAGATGTAGTACAGCTGATGTTAAACTCCAGCTATGTTCTCGCCCACGCCTGGAGGCCATTATATAAGGTAAAAGGCAAAGGTAGTCTATTAGCAGATATAGCTCTATAAGGGAAGGAAGTGTTAGCGACTTGACAGTACAAAGTACTTTATGAAATGGTATGACCAGTTCCCTTCTTCGCTGCCTTTGCTTTCCCTAACTCAGGAGCAGCTGGGTAGACTGGAGCATGACTCTACCAGGTTTCGATCCCGGACCCCGATAACTGTGCCGGGAGAGGTAAGGGCTCTAACCGCTTAACCAATCGTACACTCTTATTAAAGGTAGAGATTTAAAAAAAAAAATAATAAACGTGTCAGTGAATCCTATAGTCGACTATGATTTAGTTGTTAGTTCTACGGAATCTCAACTTGTTCCGAGGCGGTGTAAGAATCCATCTGTGGACTAGATGTTTTCAAGGCTTCAGTCGGTTTTCCAGTAAGCACTGTAAGTCCTCTTCAGGACATGGCTGAAATGAGCACAATAAGACAAATACTATATGCAAGAAAACAAAACGATCAACGAATCAGAATCGGGGGTTTCGTATTTCCCGTTTTGTCTTTATTTCACGCTGGAACTCTTGTCTTAAAAATGAAATAAAAACTCCCGTCTCTGTGACTAAATGAGTCAGCCTTTCTTTCTACGCCCTTACTGAGTCCGTGTCGCTGTTTTGCGTGTCTCCCTTCATGTACAACGAGACAGATCCATACCCACTTCCTTCATTTGATGTAAATACTGATGTACTTCCTTCATTTGATGTAAATACTGAAGTACTTCCTTCATTTGATGTAAATACTGATGTACGACTTGCCTCAGTTCGTGTAATGTCGTCTCTTCTTGTGTCTCTTCTTGTAATGTCTTTTATCCTGTCTGTTCCTGTAACGTCTCTTATTTGTGTCTGTTCTTGAAGTGTCTTTTATTGTTGTTGTCGTAAATTTATTTTGAGAGAAAGAGTCTTAGATATAGTGGTCCGGTTTAGAGTGGAGAATGGTGGTGAAAAGCTCAGTGATAGAAAATGTAGAGAGTAACTAGTTGCTTCACAGAGTGCTGGGGAGAGTAAAGACAGACTTATTTACGACAAATCGTTTCTCTCAATCTTCTCTTCAGACTCTCCTGGTCAAACAATTATTTGCCAGTTTCCAGACACACATCTGCGCTCACACCGATTTGGTGCTTCAAACACACAGACGCACGTGAATACACACTATATTAAACAAATAGGGGAAATGTTGGGCTTTGGGTATTCCAACACAGTACTAAATAAGTTTATGATGTTTATTAACCTTAAAAATCAAATCACAAACAAATATCAAGTGTTACATAAAATTATCATAAGTACAGAAAATGCAAATAACAAGGTTGTGGGGGGGGGGGGGGGGGGGAAAGAAGATTGGTATCGACTAAGCCCTTCCCGCTTGTATTAGACAAAGATAAACCCAGTCCAAAGATAGATAGTTATCAGGAACATAGGTAATGTAACCTAACAGTGAAGTTAATTACTCTGAAAGAGGGGTTACAATATTAGGTATGGGTGGTAGAAAAAATCCTGTTATTCCCAATTGTTCTTCCCTTTACTAAGCAAATGAAAGGGAGGGGGGTAAACAGAGTTAACAAAATATCCCAATTAAAGGAACAATGCAGGGTATACTGAAAATGTATTACCCGGTAGGCAAATTAACAAATGGTTTTTCAAACAAATTAAAATCTCCTGTCATTCATGCACGCGCGTGAGGATCCACACTCATATATTCACTCACACTTACCGATTGCAGCATCAGACAATCCATAGAATTATATAAACAGAAATTACACTCTAGACATGTGAAACTGTCTAGTACTTCGATGTCCCGCCCCAGATGTTGCGAGGTTTGCTGATAGCAAATATTCCCACTTATCGCCGGACTTGAAGCCTAAGAGTTCTTGTGTTTTATTATATAAAAAGGAGTCTATGGGATGGCACTGACACAGTTCGACACAGGGGTGAAAATGAAGTGGTTGTAAAATTCCTTCAATGCGTGATGATAGCAACTGACCGGTAAAGTTTTTTAATCCAGTGAGGAAAAACTAGGCTCAGTCACAGTCAGGTAAATCGGTATTCTCTCACAGTAGAGCAGTAAATAAAATATCGCTACTGGCACTGTTCATCTTCCAGTTTATCTCACAGATTGAAGTTAAATTTGATGATTTATTTAAATGTTCTTGGGTAGGCTTTCTTTCATGTAATTATGATAGCTAGGTCGCATCGGACCGCCACAAGATTAAATTTAAAAAATGTTTCATCAATATGTCTGGAAGTTTAAGAACCGAGTCTGAAACTCTCTGTTTGATTTCTTTATGCTGGGATTGCAAAGGTGGTCATTCTATAGAAAAAGATAGAAAACCCATGACAACATAATCATACCTCAAAAATCTAATAATATTCTAACGCGCGATAAATTTACCGTTAAGGCTATTATATACACTCGCGTATTTAATTATGTATTTAAGAAAACACGTCACGAGTCTAATGGTTAAAATACACATCTATATATATATATAGGACTTAACTAAATTTATTAATTATAAATTCCTTCGCGACTTTAAAAGTTACTTTAACATTAAAGCATCTATTATTTTTTTTGGAAATATTATAATAGATATATCATTAACTTTACCACTGGAACTTTTGGGATGAGTTTAATTTAATAGATTTAAATAAACACAAAATCCAGTGAAATAAAATGAAAGCCCTAGACCACTGATCACTTTAACAAATATATTATACCGTGCACAGAAACAGAAATCACTCCAATGTAGCCACCAATTCAGATGGAAATCTAGCAGAATTTCTACTATAGCTAGTGAATCTTAAATCTCTGGCGACCGAATGATAACATGGCTTTCTACATGGTCTGTATATCTAGCTGAAATGCAAGATTGGTGGGACATGAGAAAATTGACACCTTTTTAGATCTCATGAGACTTTTGGGGATCTGACCGCCAGACTAAAGAGAGAAGCCGCCCCTGGTCTGACGTATCTCCGCTCGCTGCTTGCGCGTCGGCTTTCCCGTTCGCTCCCACTGCGATCGGTTTCGTGTTTAACACCGAGATGCGAAATACCGGCAGGAAACTTGCGTCGCTCGTTTCAGGGACCACTACTGCCTTTGATAACGCCGATAGTCTTTCCTGAGATCCCTCAGTCTGTTTGATCGTGTGCCGCTACTTTCTGTTTGATTCTGGCACCGCCCCCACTGGGCCAAGTTAATGAAAATACTGCATATGATTGCTCAAGAGATGTCCGTGGGCGTGATTTAATCTCTCCTTAAATCAATGCGATGACCAGAACGAACGGTAGATAAACTGTCCACATATTAATCAGCAAACGTGTTGACCATCTGCGTGGAAAGGTTGCATAGCTAATGAGTCCAGGTGAAAAACAATCCCGTTTGACGAAAAGTTACCACAATATTCGGGGGCACTGATGTTATCCGAAGGGGTCGTTACAAAGGGTCGTACCATATCATCCAACACTTCAGGGGTACCGATGTTATGAGAGGGTTCTTACCATCCTCTAACAAATTCAGGGACGGATGAGTTGTCTGTCACAGGTGTCTATTCCTGTCATGCTTTTATTATGTGTATCTTTTCTTGCAGCATCTCTTATTTGCGTCTGTTCTTGTCACGTATTTTATTTGCGTTTAATCTTGTAATGTCTTTTATTTGTGTCTGTTCCCTTGCAATTTCTATTATTTGTGTCTATTCTTGTAATGTCTATTATTGATGTCCGTTGCTGTAATGCTTTTTATTCGTGCATGTTCTTGGATGCATGTGTTGCTCACCCTGTGTTGGCAAATGTAGCTCCCGAGGGTATCTGAGGAGACAAAGAAAGAACAGCAACTACAGCTTCCTCCGTCATATCGTAACAAGCGATTACAATGAGGTTGCGCGTGGGGCCTGCAACCTCACAATGTCAAACAAGCAGCTACATAAAACATCGTTGCACGAGTTTGTCCTATAGTGTTGTCTTCCTGAATGGAACCACCTGCATTTGTGGCTACATACCATAAGCACTGAAAAAAGGAATATGAAATTACTCTGTCCTTCAGTGTTGCTGTTAACAGGTGTCTTAAACTTTGGTCTTAAATTCAATAAAGATATTTTTCAGTGTTGTGCCTTCAAAGTTTAGCACTTAAAGTCGCACGTAACTGTCATTTATGAAAAAAAAGGTTTAGGATGCACACTTTAATTTTAAAATGCACCAACAAGTAAACACGTCACCGCGTTCTGCGATCCTTTCTGAGCTGTAATCATTCTATGTTATTTTCAGCTATCATATTTTGTATGGGCATGTCCGACACAGGTCACTCGATGTTCCATACAATTTTGATAGTTTAAAATGTACAACAGAGGGTAGTATGCAAAATGTCAGCTCCCTAGGCCGCCTCAAACCTACTGAACAAAGCTCTCAACGATTTGAAACATTGAAAGGTAGGGCGCAGCTGGCAGAGAGGATAGTAGCGATTCGCTCCCGTGGTTAGGCGGTGGGTGCCGTTCGGAAGGTCCTGGTGCCTACCACTTCTGTTGCTTTTCTGTTGTCTAGTCTTCTACGTCTTTATTTCTCACTGAGTGCCTGATAACTGTCACACAACGTCTGTAAGTGTTCTTGTGATGGCTCTCTCACACATTCAGCCACTCCGGCAGTATCGCATTATTTTCTTTATTTCTCTCATTCATCATCCTATTATTTGGCATATTTATTGCTTTTACATTCTTTTACTGTGACCACTCCTCAGACTTATTTACGTTCCGCCATGTGAACTGGGGTATTATCGTAACAATACCCAGTCATTATCACCGATCAGCGGTAATACGTTTATCTCTGTGAGTAGCCTCGCCAACCTTTGATGGCAACGATCCTCTATTGACACAGCCTGGTCGTGCACGATCGGTTCTAAGGAAGCCAATATTGTCCGTCTGAAAAATCAGTCTGGGGGAGTTACACGCACATGTGATAATTAGATTAACGCATCCGCTGGCCCTGTTCGTATATTTATTACAGATAAATCTGCCTGGCGAGTCAATATTGGCAGGAAAGCATCTGGATAGGTATTCAGTGCACAGATTTGCTTTGTGGAGTTTCACATGTTGCCACCGGAAATATTACCGCAGGATTTGAAAGCGGTCACGCGTTGGAATATTAAATTTAATATTTTAAATACGTGGGGGTTTTTTTGAATTAATCACCCCGACCCACATAGTCTAAAGAGATTCCATTGGTGTCGTAATTTTTTTCTGAGAGAGTTCTGATGGATATTGGTCCCTTTAGAGTGTAGAATGATAGTGAAGGCTCTGTGGGAATAAGGATTTAGGAAAGTCAGGTAGTAGATTCACAAGTGATGGGAAGAGTAAGGACAGTCTCTTATTACGACAATATTTGTCTCTCAAAAACCATTCCTACCACTCTTCTGAACAAACAATTGTTTGTCAGTTCCAGTCGCTAAGGCGCACACACCGATTTGGTGATTCTGACGCACAACGTACATGAATACAGACTACAATAACAAATATGGGGAATGTTTGATTTGGGCCAGCCGACACCAATGCTAATAAAGTTTTAATACTTTTATTATCATAAAATTCAAGTCACAAATAATTATCAATTTACAGTCAGAAATCAAAGGTTACAGAATACAAATATGACGAGGAGGGGGGGGAGGGGGGGGGGTTATGAGGAGAAGTACCCCATACACCTTTTCCCACTTGTATTTACTAACAGAAAAGACCCAGTCCCAAAGACAAGGGAAGGGGAGGGGGGTGATGATGATGATCAGAGATAGGCAATTCAACCCAATGGTAAATTTATTACTCTGAGGCAAGGGGTTACAGTGATAAGGGGGTAGAGGAAAAGCTAGGGTTCTCAAATGTTTTCCTTTATCCAACAAATTTTACGGGAGGGGGAAATGAACACAGTTAAACAATCCCGTTAGGAGAATTCCCGTAGAATGAATACAGTACACCTTAATACTAGGTCGAACTAATTATAAGGGTAAAAAAAGATTAAATCTCCTTTCGTTAAAAAACACGCTTGGCTGGCCAGCACACAGGCACACACACAGACTTACCAAATGGTGAATTCTGGCACTTCCTAGGAATTTTACAACAGCAGATAATACCGTAGAACAATGGAAATTGTCTTTTTATTTCTTCTATGTCAGGCCCCAGATTTATCGAGGTTGGCTGGAAGCTAATAGTCTCAAAAAATCGCCAGACGGTGAAGCGTAAAGGCTACTGTTGTTTTTTTTTATTTTTTTATAAAATTTCCTAATGAATGGCACAGGCACTTGGCTAAGTGTCAGGTATGGTGTGGTTTCTAAGATGGGCACAGCTGGTAGAGATAACTTTCTTTTGCCGTAATATCACAACTACAAAACACTGAGATAGGTTCTTCTTCGGAGGAGGGGGGGGGGTGTTAAAATCCACTGAATATACTTGACAGACAGTGTTCAGGTGAATCTATGTTCTTCTTCACAAAAAGAGAGCATGAGTAGAATATTGCTACTGGCGACTGTTCTGCTTCCAGTTTTAACAACTTTATGAATTAGTATTTTAAAAGTGTTTCTTGGGTGGCTTTGTTCTCAGTTAAATTCAGAGGAGCGAGACCCGCAACAGGTCGCCACAAGTTTAGCTTTAAAAAAGTTTATATGTCACTGGAGTAATCGAACTGGGTCAGCAAGGCTCTATATATATTCTATTGCTGCGTAATGGCTGCTTAAATGCTGCCTAATTGCTGGGATGCGAGGTTCGAAAGATCACTCTGGATACAAATAGAAAAAACACGAAATGCAATGAAATCATATTAAAATCTAACGCGCGATACATTTACAGTTAGACTATTTTCTGCGCTCGCGTCTTTAATTAATAAATCAAGAAAAAAACTCTCCGTGAGGTTAATAATTTTAAAAGCACATCTATCTATACAGAACAAAACTGTATTAAAGTCACAATTCCCTTAACAGTTGCAAAATTAATTTACGCGGCTATTGTATTAGGAAATTAACCTATAGATGTAAAATTTAGTTTGCACTGGAACTTTGAAAATGGGTTTATTTAATAAGTTTAAATTTACACCACAATCCAGTGAAATAAAAATGAAATAACTAGACCACTGATCACTCCAAGCTAAAGTATAAATTACCGTCTGCACAGAAAAAGAATTCACTCCAATAGCCAACAATTTAGATGAAATCTAGCAGGAATTTAACTATATGCTAGTGAATCTTAGAATGCTGTCAGAACGAATGATAAAGTCGCCCGTTTCAGATTCTGTATATATCTAAAAGGAATGTAAGTATTTTTTTTTATATTTTTTTTCTCGTACGCCCGCTAATACTCGAGGCGAAATCTCAGGTTATTATTAATGTCTAACCTGACATTGATTTTACGTGAGTATCCCTTTTCTTGTACAGAGACAGGTGTCCCTCGCCATTCAGGCAGATACTCGCCGATTTCGGAGGTACCCATTAGAGCTGGGTCGGCTCAGGAGCCGCCATTCCCTGGTCGACGACACTCCTTCAAATGTCATCGCCAGGTCTCGAGTTAATCCAGTCCAAATCCCGGTCGACGAAAAATCCTCAAATGCCGTCGCCCGGGTTTGATCCTGAATCACCCGGTCGCCAGAGCGGTGTTGTAACCACTACGCTAGCGCGGCTCCCAAATGTAAGTTAAATAGGTCGTGTGAAAATTTCGCGCCTATTCAGATCCCAGGGAAAGTCGAAGTTATTTAGCCGCCATGCTAACCGCGATGGCCCGACTGGCTTCCGATCTTCGTTCGTCTCAGGCTACTCGCACGAGGATGTGAAATTTCTGCGAGACTAGCCTCGTTCGCGGTGAGTTTCCTGATTCCTCAGATCGTATCCGCTACGCTGAGCGCTCAGTCTCTCCCGTTCCATAGTCTTTCGGGCAAGCCTGCCGGTTGCCACAGAGGTGCGAAGTCTGCAAGAAGCTTTCTTCTGACCGCTCGTGTCCATCTTGCGAACGGTTCAGTGTTCGCACGGAGATGCTAAATTTCTGCTTCTCTGTTCTGGGGATCGTCTTTGACTGCTTTGATCATAGCCGCTACTCTTCGTTGATGAAAAGTTACAACAATACTGATGTTCAGGGGTTCTAATGTTATGAAAAGCTAAAAGCTAAAGTCCCTTTAATCATCCATTAAATCGGGGAAAATTCACTTGTCAAACTAGACGTACGTCACAATCGTCCCCACTTTTAGACATGAAACCATTTTTCATGTTTCCTTCTTGACAATGGAGGTGACCTGATTGGTGACTTTAGGATGAGTGGCATCTTCCGTTTGCTCTTCTTCCTCTGTAGACCAGTTTCTACTCAAGAAGTCAGCTCCGACATTCTGTTTTCCTGGAATATATTCCACTTTGAAGGAATAAACGCTCAATAATAATGCCCAGCGCATAATCCTTGCGTTGAATTCCTTATTGGCACCAAGGAAAGCTAATGGAGCATGGTCGGTTTGTACTGTGAAAGAAGTACCATACAGGAACTCGTTATGGCGTCTGATGCCATGAATCAGAGCGAGACATTCTCTTTCAACGACACTGTAGTTGCGTTCAGCCTTGTTCAGTTTCCGACTGCCGTAAGCTACTGGGAATAGCATATTCGGGTCACTGTCCTCGGCTTGCAACAATGTTGACCCGATGCCCTGACCTGACGCTTCTACTCTCAGTACGAAAGGTTTCTTAAGGTCAGGTAACCTTAGAATGGGGTATGCCGATAACTGTCCTTTCAAAGTGCTGTATGCATGTTCGCACTTTTGATCCTGTGGTGAAGTGGGATGTTATAAATATTTATAGGGACTTCTACTGGTGAAGGTATCTTATATCTCCTTAGCTACCACATATCCTCTATATCTCAGTCAAAGGTTTCTTAAGGTCAGGTAACCTTAGAAAAATAAACAAAAAAGAAAAAAAAGGAAAAAAAAACGATGTATACAGGTAAGACCGCCCTGAATAACGTAACTGTTCGCAAAGTGCTATTTTGATCATTACAGAAGTTATACATAGGGAACTTAGTGTACTGACTGAGATCAGCTGTGAAGGTATCTATACCTATTAAGAGTAGTGTATTATAGATAACCTTACTTGCTACCACATATCTATATATCTCAGTCAGAATTATTCTGGAATAGTGTGATGCTACGTTATGTGTCTAGGGTATGAGTATGGTGAAGTGTAAGTCACAACAACAGACAGATAAACAATTTAATTTAATCCACTACTCTTGACAACACTGTGACACTCACATACATATAACACTCTATGAGAATATCTTACAGGAGACACTCGTAACTTTTCAAATAACAATATGTATTCATTTCTATCATAAAGGCATATGTGTGTCCTGATTCAAAGACAAAGGAACCAGGAATCACAATCAATGTTAATTACAAGTTATGTACAGAATGTATTAATATGAATCTGGTAGTGACATATATTATTAAAAATATCCTATGTGTGTCAGTTGTGTAATAGTAGTATGAGGTAATACTGGTTTTGTTTTGTTCAAGCTCTGTTGGTAGTTGTCATCATGACTTCAATAGTTTGTCTTAAGGAAACTAGTATTGGAGATGTTCTCAGTTCCTGATATTAAGACAATTAATTTCCCCTCTTAATGTTAATTTTACAAAGTCATTTCAAGATGAGGGGACATAATGTTGAGCTCAGCTGGCCAATTCGCTTATCTGGCGTGATGGCGGCAGGAAAGGACTCCTCTGCTCGAATTCTCCTCTGGGTTCAGGAGACACCTCACTGATAGCTAAAAAGACCAAGGAGTATGCTGTCCGACTCAGGATTCAGCAAAGCTCTGACTAGGTGCTGCTCACTACCATCAAGACCACGGTCCCTGAAATCAAGGAGGATGTACCTTCTACTTCATAACTAACTTATAATTTCTTTTTACACTGATCACAACACAGCACAAACATTGAGTTCAGAGCGTTAGGCCAACTGTCAGCTTCATTTGAAATACTTTATTCCAGTATTACCCTTCTTAATGGTTACTACGCCTCTGCACTTCCAGCATTATTTCTTTCTAGTCAATCATCCAGGTGTCAGTGTACTGTTTGGCCATTCCATGCCGTTTGACTTTCCTCCGACACCCTCTGTTCAGGCTGGAGCATTATAGGCTTTACCTCACGTTTGCCACTGAACTACACATATATATATATACAGGCATAAATCAACAATTCACATTCAATTTTCATTAAAAGATATTGAATGGTTCAAGCTTACCACAATTCATACGAATAAACACAGATACGTTGATTAGCAATGAATTCTGGCACAAACTGGCACAAATTCCCATCTGCCTATGTTCCAGGCTTTTATTTAGCAAAATATAAGCTGGCTTCAACGCACTGATGCTTTATCAAGCTTATTTAAACAAGTGGTTTCGAACTAACGCTCCCAAGTGTGTATATCAGCGAGACTGGCCAATGAGCCACGTTTCGACAAGTGTTTGAAAAAATGTTACCCTTCCCCGTCTCCCTTGACAACGAAAGATAGTATTTATAGTCCGACCAATCGTGGTTAGGCTTTCATTTGTTGCGCTCCAATCAATTTGGAGTTTACATGGTAGACTATTTCTGTAACGTAAATTTTTTTCAAACACGTTATAAAAAAAATCTTATGAGCAGAAATGATTTTATGCTGTCAGGCATCCCCAATATTTTATTTTGGTTATAATTTATTAATTCCTGGACTATTTGCGTAACGTTTTACATATTATTTGTCAGCAAGCCCTAAGGAACCCAAAAATACAAATTTAAAGGAGCTACGTGGCTGCGTTCAAAATATGCAATTTCTACCTCCTGTTTCGAAGATGTGCTGTCTGGGTACTGTTATGTTTTCAACCGTAAACCCATCTATTGTTATCTTTCCTAATAAGCGTTTTTTTGTGATTTTAAAACCTAACTCTGGGAAGGGTAGTGAATTTATCACTGTCCGTCTGAAAAAAAGTTAGTGCTTGTAGTCTTACACGCGTGATGGCAGCATTTGTGTATCGCGCGACGCGGGTTGGGGGTGGCATTAATAGCGAGACGCGTGTTTAATTTTGCATGCGTTCGGCTTTATTCGCCCCTCTCTCTTCTCGCTATCCTTTAGTCCATCTGCCTTTTGTTTTTGGTAACATAGTGTAGAAAAAGACATGAATGAAATTTAAAATTTAGGTCAACTTGCATATCTCAAGGTTTTTCTTAGAAATACAGCACACGTTTCATTGAAGAAAGCGGGTATAATACAGTAAGCTTGTACCATCAACGTGAAAGCGTTACAATTTGCAGACGAAGCAGAAAACAAGGGGGATTTCGAGTACTGTCATTGTGACAGCACTGTTCTTTACCATTCTTCTTCCTTTATTAATTATATGTATTTATTAGGCTTTATATTTACTTGATAATTTATATATGTGGATTAGAATATTCCACGACACCTCCCCCTCTTAAAACAGACATTATATGTCAGTCCTTTATTCTATATTCACATAGAGAAATTTATTATTATTTCTGGGGTTTACGGTGATTCTCATCACACGGATGGCGGCTTAAAAAATCCGCTCCCAAATTGGTTTTTCCAGATATATACTCAATGCTAAAATTATATGGAGCCAAAAGTAAAGACCATCGGAGTAACCTGGAGTTCTCATGCCTAGCCTGTGCCAGAAACGATAACGGTTTGTGATCTGTTTGCAACTTAAATGCCTTCCCATATAGATAAATATTGAATTTCTTTATCGCCCATATTACTGCAAGACATTCTTTTTCGCTAGTTGAGTAGTTGATTTCAGCTTTATTCAACTTTCTGCTAGCATATGCCACTGGGCTTAATTCTCCATCCAATGCATCTGATTTCTGTAGTAGAGTTGCACCTAACCCAATATTACTTGCATCCGTCCTTACTATGAATTCTTGACTTAAGTCAGGTAATTTCAAAATGGGTTTACTTGTGAGCTTTTCCTTCAACTCTTGGTACGTCATTTCACATTGTGGTGTCCATGTAATGCGATCTGGATGTCCTTTACGTGTCAATTCAGTTAACGGTGCACATATGGAATTAAAGTTTTTGATATACTTCTGGTAGAAACCACATAATGAGACAAAGGATCTCACGTCCTTCTTGGTTTGTGGTCTCGGGGCTTTCTGTAGTTTCTCTAAATTCTTTGGGTCAGGGGTCATGTTTCCCTGATAAACTGTGTGTCCCAAAAATTCCAATTCTTTACATCCAACGCAACATTTGGTTGGTCGGGCTGTTAAATTTGCTTCCCTAAGTCGATTAAACAGCATGTTCAGAGAGTCAATGTGTTCCTCAAATGTTTCTGTTGCTATAAGGATATCATCCATAAAATTTGTTATACAGGGATTATTCAGAGGATCCAATAATTTTCTCATCATTCTAGAGAAGACACTAGGCGCATTCTTCAATCCAAATGGCAATCTATTAAACTCATAGTGTCCTTCTGAGATACTAAAAGCTAGGTATGGTCTAACCTCAGGCTTTACTGGAATCTGATAGTATCCTTTACTCAGATCCACTTTTGAGAAATATTTAGCTTTATTTAGTCTGGCAAACAGCTGATTTGTATCCGGCAATGGATCCACCTGTCCTTCTGTAATAGCATTCAGTCTCCTGTAATCTATACAGAGTCTATGTTCTCCAGAGGGCTTCCTTAAGAGTACCACACCGGAACTATACGAAGACTCACTGTGCGAAATAATTCCTTCCTTCAATAGATAGTCTATCTCTTCCTTCAAAGCTTTCTCCTTAGCAAACGGAATCGAATATGGTTTCATACAGACAGGTGTGGAATCTATTAGTTTCATATCATATTCAAATAGGTTTGTATGCCCTGGTCGGTCTGTTAACACCTCTGCATGATTATTTAGAACCTGTTGCACTCTCTCTTTCTGAGTTTTCGTTAAATGTGTACTGATTTTCACCTGTGCGGCTGTCTCACAGGGGTGTAATGGATATTCAAATGATGAAAGTGGTTCCTTTTTCATCTCCATGGCGATGGACAAGGTCAACAAGTGTGTCTCTTCCTGATGTTCTCTTTCCAAATATTTCTTCAGGAGATTCACATGATAGATTTTTTCTTTCCCCTTCTTATCTATCTTATAATTTGTTCTAGATACCTTCTCTAAAACTGTATATGGACCCTGCCATCCAATTTGTAACTTATTCTGACTCCCAGGCAAAAGAAGCAGTACTTTCTCTCCCACAGCCAAATTTCTGTCTTTCGCCTTCCTGTTATAATAGGCAGCATGTTTCTTCCTGGCTTGTTTCAAATTTTCATTGGCAAGTTTCCAGCCAGTTTTCAACCGAGTGGTCAGCTCATTCACATATTGGTATGAAGATGTAATGTTTTCCTCTGCCTTTTCATCAGTCCACGTTCTTAACAAAGCTACATATGGACCTTTAATTGTGTGGACCTATTTGTCCATGCACCGGTATGGTCTCTTCCACTCGAAGCTTTATAGTGATGATTTTTCCTCCCAGAATTATCATTCACAAAACGACCGCTACCAATTCTTTTGGGGCTTTCTCCCCACTTAAAATTCTTGATGAGAGATTTCCTCTCTACATCCTCTTCCTCCAGTTTGTTTAAGTCCGATTGAGGGATTGTCGGCTTATCCTGGGGTAAGACATCTTTTTGCACTCTCCGCATAGTGGCCATTGTAAAACAGTTAAGTGAAGCTTGTCCGTGAAAAGGGGCTTCCCATTCCATTTGGTCCACTTTATCAAATCTATTTTTCTTTTTATTATCAGGCCTAATTTTGCCCCGGGGCGTGTCCAGGTCCTGATCAATGTTCCCACTTGTGGGTGTTCCCTCATGTGCTATGCTACACCTTTCTACAAAATTCTCAATGTCCCATCTTGCTTTGGGCCAATAATAATTGTGAGCCACCTTTTGAATGATGGTACCTATCTTCTCATGGTCCCCATCTGGTTTCACATGCTTTGGCACGCTCGAATCCATGTGCCGGAAGAATGTCGCTGACACTGTCTAACCAACTTGCCCTCGTCAACTGCCATGCTCTGAAGTAAGACCTGAAGCTGGAGGCTAACGCCTGCATTTTGACATGTCCCAACAATTTTACTTTTTTTTTTTAAATCTCTCTGCCTAGATGATGATTTCGTTCCTACCGAATTTCCGATTTCTGTGATTCTCGTTCTGCATCCGAAGGTAACATAAACCGTTTATTCCAAGCTTTAATTTATCATGTCAATGATTTCTCTTTTCACTGTTTTAAGTACTGACCATGTACTTTGCGCGACAGCAACGAACCCAATTTTCATTTGGACAGTACATTTTATCTATCTTGTCTTTATGTCACCTTCCAGTGGTGCGATGTGTTTTATATATTTTTGTCATATATGTTACCTTCCATGGTTTTCAATATTTCGTTCTTTCTGTCACATTTCATTGCTGCGGTATTTTTTGAATCTTGTCTTTGTGTCACCTTCCATTGGTGCTATGTGTTTGATATATTTTGTCTTATATGTCACCTTCCATGGGTTTGTATATTTTGTCCAACTTACGCAATGGCAAAGACTACTATAAAGGCTACATTCAAGTCCAAATGGGAAAGAGAGCACCCGGGCCATTTAAAAAATGATGCATTTCATCAACTATCCAGGACAGAACAGGTCATCATTTTCCGGCTACGGACTGGACACAACAGATTGAGATACCATCTATACCACAAATACAGAATTTGTGCAACAGATCTGCACCTGCGGTACCAGCCCGATGACAGTCGAACACCTGCTGCAGTACTGCCCAACCTACAGTAATGAACGGAGTAGCACATGGCAACAACCCACTTCTGTCAACGAAAAACTGTTTGGAGATGTCGGGAACCTTGAGTTGACTACTGCCTTTATTAGAGTCATAAATGTGGAAGTCTGAAGGCGAACGAGGAAGAAGAAGAAGTATATTTTGTCCTATATGTCACACTTCATTGGTGTGGTATTTTTGTAGTATTTGTGTCACCTTCCATTGGTGATTACGTGTTTTATATGTTTTGTCTTATATGTCACCTTCCAAATGGTACTATGTGTTTTTTGTATTTTGCCTTGTGTGTCACCTTCCATTAGTGCTGCGTTTTTCATTTCTTGACTTGCATGTCACCTTCCCTTGGTGCGATGTTTTGTGTGTATCTTGTCCACATATCATCTTTCAGTGGTGCAATGTGGTTTGTGTATCGTGTCCCGCCTATATTACCTTCCATTGATGCGATGTGGTTTGTGCATCTTGTCCCTATATTACCTTCCATTGATGCGATGTGGTTTGTGTATCGTGTCCATATATTACCTTCCATTAATGCGAGGTGATTTGTGCATCTTGTCCCTATATTACCTTCCATTGATGCGATGTGGTTTGTGCATCTTGTCCCTATATTACCTTCCATTGATGCGATGTGGTTTGTGTATCGTGTCCCTATATTACCTTCCATTAATGCGAGGTGGTTTGTGCATTTTGTCCCTATATTACCTTCCATTGATGCGATGTAGTTTGTGTATCGTGTCCCTATATTACCTTCCATTGATGCTATGTGGTTTGTGTAACTTGTCCCTTTTTTAACTTTCATTCATGCGTCATGTTTTGTGTATGTTGTCTCTATATTACCTTCCATTGATGCGATGTAGTTTGTATATCTTGTCCCTATATTACCTTCCATTGATGCGAGGTGGTTTGTGTATCTTGTCCCTATATTACCTTCCATTGATGCGATATGGTTTGTATATCTTGTCCCTATATTACCTTCCATTGATGCGATATGTTTTGTATATCTTGTCCCTATATTACCTTCCATTGATGTGATGTGCTTTGTATATCTTGTCCCTATATTACCTTCCATTGATGCGATATGTTTTGTATATCTTGTCCCTATATTACCTTCCATTGGTGCAATATGTTTTGTATATCTTGTCCCCATATTACCTTCCATTGATGCGATATGTTTTGTATATCTTGTCCCTATATTACCTTCCATTGATGCGATATGTTTTGTATATCTTGTCCCTATATTACCTTCCATTGGTGCGATGTGGTTTGTGTATCTTGTCCCTATGTTACCTTTTATTGATGTGATGTGGTTTGTATATCTTGTCCCTTTATTACCTTCCATTGATGCGATATGTTTTATATATCTTGTCCCTATATTACCTTCCATTGATGCGATATAGTTTGTATATCTTGTCCCTATATTACCTTCCATTGATGCGATGTATTTTGTATATCTAAATCTGTCTCAATATTGAATATGTGTGTGAACTTGTGCAAGACAGTTTTTTTTCTGTAGGTTTATCCCATGTAGCCATTGTTTATGCTGTCCATTTAAGGGAGAACGACCGAAGGAAAATTCTAGTTTTTCAAGCTGAAGAAATTAACACTACTGTTTTCTTCACGTGTTAGGCTTGGGGAGAACTAATCCGTTGTGTTCTTTGGAGCCCTTCGATCTAGTTCAGAGCTTGTTGAATATTTAAATAAAGGCAGCCTGTCTTTGAATTCTGGAAATCAACAGTTCCTCCAAACCTCCATCCTTCAGCAGCAACAAAAGAGAATTGCCAGCTTCATTAGAAGAGATAAGCCTAATTATCGCCCCCGATTGCCAAGTTGGAGAGTGCAAATGTAGTTTTTACTCTATCCGCTGTCAAAGGTCGCTTACTCCTAATCCATGTTTATACTTCCATCTCTAGAAGCCAAAACATGGATGAGATTTGTTATTTCGTACTTCGTGACGCTAAACCTGGACTTTCTGTAACCAATTATTCTTTATGAACAAGACAGGAGACAAAAACAGCAAAACAAAAACCAAAAAAAAAGGAAAGGGGGATAAACGGAGTATCTGTGTTCACTGCAGGGACAGTCATTGAAAACAAACACTAAACGCCAACTCAAAGATAGAAATGAAAGTGGGATGAGAATAATGAGGTAGATCTGGAAAAGAAAAATGTGAAATGTTGAAGAAAAAAAAAAACCAAACGATTTAGTGAACAGAACGTAGTAATTAGAATAATTAAGTTGGAGTGTTAGGAAATACAACGTCCAATGAGTGCTTATAATTTTGGTTTGGTTGTTGGTCCATACACAAGACAATGGTTTTTATCTTATGCATGGAATATCTAATTAAACCTCATGTTGGTACATGGTGATCTTTATTGTTTGTATATAGTACATTATAATGGGAGCACGGAGAACAACGAAAACAACAACCAATAAGCTACAGACTTTCGTAACTGGATGCCTGCGTAGCATAGAAGGACTGAAAAATATGACAAAGTCATCAATGTGGAATTAAAGACAAGAACAGAGAATTGTCAGTGGATCAAGAGATGAGAAGAAGACGCTGGCAATGGATAGGGCACACACTGAGGAAACCTGTTTATAGCACTACTAGTCCCTGTTCTGAAATCCCGAGGGTAAGAGAGGCAGAGGTAGACCAAAAACACGCGGAGAAGACAACTGGGGACAGAAGTGAAAAGGATGAAGAAGACGTGAAAAGAACGAGCTGATGACACGTGACAGGAGGACTTGGCACGTGTTTGTTGAAGGCCTATACTCCTTAGGGAGCTAAAGGGTACTGACTGATTGATTGATACTACACTGGTTGTTTGTCTTGTGTTCGTTCTTCCAGACTGAAAAATCTCTTCTGTTTGTTGTACTTTGTCTAATGTCTGAAACCATTAGGGCCAGAGAGGCAGGGAGAGTTCGAAAAACGCACGGAGAAGAGAACTGGAAACACATTAAAGGAATAAAGAAGCCACGGAAAAGGATTGCACAGAACATGAGGACTTGGCATACATGTGTTGAAGCCCTATGCTCGTTAGGAATCTGAATGGTATTCAATGAATGATTAAATACAGCAAAACAGTAAAACAACCACTCAAAATAAGATACACTGTAAACTTTGTATTTGTTACCAGTCAAAAGAATAAGATAAATGTTATAATATACTGGTTACCATATATGGACGGATCACCACTAAATAATGGTAAAATCATGATAATTAAAAACCATTACAGCAACGTAAGCAGAAAGTGGTGGACTACATCACTCAATAGAAGTGATACAGCTTTCTTTTAATTCGCTCACGGGTGCTGTAATAACTGATGTAATCTCGCCACTGCGCCGACAGATTTGTAGAGACCATATTTTGAATTGCTGCTTCCCCAGGTATATCGTAAGAAGCTGTGCTTGCGAATGGCAACCTTATCATGTCAAACAAATAGCCACAGAAACCACCACTGCAAAGCAAATTATTGCTTTGGTGACAGCTTCTTGTAAAAGAATCAAATGCAGTGGATGCTCCAAGCTCTAAAACAGTGGTTCTCAAATATTTTTATGACCACGACCCAAATTTCGTAGTCTGTAAAGGTGACGACTCATGTGCCAAAATTGACAAGTAAACAATAATTATGGGAATTCAGCCAAATAGGCATGCTGCTTACAAATTCGAGTAAGTGATACGTAAGGAACTCGACCGGTTGCATTTTTTCCAGCGACCCAATTTTAAAGTACTGTTTTTAAAGAAGCAAAAAGGCAAATGAGGAAATGTTGATATTCTGTATTCCAAGGTATAATTTTGATGTTAATCTGACGTCCAATTTTTAAGTTGCCTCCTAAATTAACTCTGTTAGCTCCAAAGCTGAAAGAAAATGTCTCCACCCCCTGAAATTATTATGATTTGCGACTATAGGGAAGACACGGCTAATCTACGATTATCCGAGTAATTCCGGAAGAATCAAATGTAATATTGCAGTTGGCAAAGATTCATCATAGTTATCTGCCTACTAATTGCATGAGGATTTACGGATATGACTTTGATGATCTCGTGAAAATAGAAAGATTGCACGAACTGTGCAAAAAACCTGGTCAAAAGCTGGTCTGTTTGTTGGTATTTATAATTAATGATGTAACTTAATCAGAGACATAGGACAAAATAATTAGACACGCTGTTTATTCTGTATATACGTAATGGGTAGGTAACTCCCTTGCTGTTTTTTGCCGTTATGATGAGCAAAAATGAGAGAATTGGGTTCAAGCCAGAAGCACTGCCCTGTATCAACAATATCGAGAAAGTGTTAGGCTCTCTGGGATCTGAGAACTTGCGAGACGGTATTTTGCAAACTAATTCTACGAATAACAGGACGAAATATTCCTGGATTGGTTCCTATATTTAAGTGCGTCGTGTAGTTCCAGGGGAGAAAGGAAATAACAGGAATACTGCTCACTCATGAATTTCTAATGAGGCGATTAATGTAAGGCTGTGTAATGGGCTGGCAACCTCACCATGAACTAACATTCCTCATTAAACCACTGCTACAAGGGCATATAATGTTTTGGTGCTGGTTTCATGCAATGAGTTAACTTCAGTGATGGCTCCATACTCCAAAGGGAGCAATAAATGGAAATAATGATTACTTACTTATTTAGTAGTTCCTCTTCTACCTTGAAGTGTAGAGGTTAGTAAGAGAGCGCTATGCTATCCTGTTGACTGTCTTCCATTAGGCATGATTCAATTCCAATCCTCGGTCCTTTAGAGATTGCCTGATGTTGTCCTCCCAGCGAACATTTGGTCGACCTTGAAATCTGGATCCTTCTTTCTTAGTTTTCCGTGTTTATCGTGGCAGCCAGTCTTCTCCCATTCTGCAAATATGGCCAAACCATCGTAACTGTCACTGTTCCACTCGAATCTGCAGTGGCTCGGTTTCGAGGCTATGACGTATCGTCTGGTTGAGGACCCTGTGCCTTCTTGTTACTTGGACCACCTTCCTCACATATCACATTTCTGAGGTTTGAAGCTGGCTATTGTGGGGTGTACGCAGAAATGATGATTACTAATATTTAAATGCTTGCTAGATTAACAGTTTTGAAAACTAATATATTATGAATATTCTGACGGCACACAACCAGGGTGGTTATAGCGCTGGTTTTTAGAGGCGAAGCTACCGGGTTGGAAACCTTGTAGCGTCACGCTTGCTTAACCAGTAACAACTGGGTGTCTCACTTTGCTTTTGAGTTTTGAAGATAAATGCAGCGAGGCAGAGAACCGATCACCCCACCTTATAAAGCTGGGACCTAGTATAGTGAAGTCTATAACACTTCACTAAAAGCCGGCAGTATCTTCTTTGGGGCCTGTGGCGGTATTGTCTCAACTGCTCCACAATAGTGGTCCAACAATAGCCAGACTTCGAGTATAAAAATAAGGGTCTTCAAAGGTATCAACCTCCGCTCAAGATTACTCATTATAAGAATGATGCTTCTATTTCACGAAGCCTCACAGGTTTATAAATTGTTACAAATGTTCAAGGGTCTAAGACTTAACTTCACTTCTCATGGGCTGCTAGACTGCAATGTCCCATACCAGAATTCTGTACTAGTTGATGGGGTGACACACAATGATGAACTTTTTACTGATGTTCCCATGTGTGACAGAGAATTATGAAAAATAGATTTTATTATCTACATTTTTCTTCCACCTGGCTTCACCTTGCTTCCTTATTAGTTATGCACGTTTTTTTTTTTAACGCAGAACTGTCCTACACTTAGATATCGACCTCTTTCTTAATTTAGCCACGCCTAATTCTTTCTTTTCTCTACACTAGGAATGTTTACTATGATGCACGCAGCGAGAGAGAAGGGGGAGATGAGCTAATGAAGAAAAACCAAGGGGGCGATAAGTTGAAACGTATTTTCGGTAGACATTGATCAGGGGGAATAAATCTGAGTAGAAGGGGAGATAATCTGAAAGAAGGGGAGATAAATTACAATTTCCCCCTCCCCCCCCTCCCTTATCCATTCGTTCGTGAAACGTAATTAAGCTACAGAACGACGAAGATTTAAGACCGTCCGCTCGTTGCCAGAGTCCAGCAGGCGGCGAAAAGGTGGCAAAGTTTCCTTTCATTCAGAATTTGAACACAGAAATCCCCAAAGGTGTTATGTGTAACACTGGTCAGCGACTTTTCTACCATTTTAATATATATATATCTGCCTTTAAAATCCATTATTCAGTACCCACAGATTTTTCAAGGACCTACTAGCTTCGATTTCTAGACCATTGTTATAGTGGATTTCGTAGTATTTTCGATTTGGAGTAGTTCAATTTCTCTGTTTGCGGTAAATATTATAATAGAAGTTTGAGTGATTTAATTGTTAAGTCCGTCATTTTATTTCACTAAGATTTTTCGGTGTAGAGAAATTTAACTGTTAAGTCCGTCATTTTATTTCACTAGGATTTACTGTGCTAATTGACTAGCGAATTAAAAAAAATTATAGCTAAATTGTTCCGACTGTAGCGTTTATCTAACTAACTGATATTAACCAGTAGAGATATTTTAATCGACTAGTAAATGCACTATTCATTTTGAGTACTGACGAAATATATATTTATTTCTAATTCATTATGAGTAAATTTATAAATGACTAGCGCTTATTTCACGGGGGTTTTTGTTAACGGTAAATAAGCTATACCCGGTTAGTTCTATTCAAAGTTAAATAACCGAGTGTAAATAAATTATAATTCTGCGCGGGTTAAGTAGGATAGAATAGTGGTGTAGTGGTTATTGTGATTATAAGGTTGTTTCTTTTTTCCCATATCTAGTACTGGGTCACTTACCCAAAAACGTACCAGTGGTCTAAGCCTACGCCTAAACCTGAATCGGAGAATAACGGATCTAAGTCCAAAAGTACAAAAATAACATTCGTATATATATATTTATTGGGTCTTCAAGGTGAACCTGTCTGGCCCCTTGTTTACACCCAGAAAGAGACAGAGTACCAACCCAAAGAATATTTAAGAATAACTTTTTTAACTGGTCCTATAGCTATCCAGATTTCATTTTTCCCCATTTCATTTACATTCAGCCCGTTGTGGCGACATACTCAAACATTAACATTTTCCCACCTTCGACCATTTGTGGTGTGACAAGGAACTTTATACTGAGAGAATTTACCGACCTGACATTCCTTTATGTAAAATGGAAATCTCAAGCTACTGACACTGTGAGCACTGTTAATTTTCTTACCTGGAGTAATTAATGTGACATAAACAGAAATCCTAATAAGCAATAACGAAATAAACGTTCCCCGAAGAAGAGGATTTAATCAATCTTTGTGGAGCTGGGGTTTATTTTGCCAAAATAACACTGGATTTGCTGTGTGACCCATGAAACTATGTCCCAGATGCTTTTAATCTACAATACGGTAAGAAAGAATGAACGTGGCCACGGTCGACTGAGAAGAGAGGAATGAATGAGTGAATAATTCTCTCTATTGTAAAATCCATGTACTCACATTGTTTTTTTCTTATTTAGTTTTGCTAATGCTGTCCATTTCAGAATAGATTAACTTGTAAACTCTGTTCTTTACAGTATAGGCAAATTCTAGACCATAGCGCAAATCTTTTCGACTTTTTTTTTTTGGGGGGGGGGGGGGGGGAATAACTTTCTTCTAACGGGATCTTGTCTCAACAGAGGCCTAGGTAAAGTTTTAGAAAATGTTCCTTCTTTACCTTAAGTTCAGAAAATACTAGTAACTAGCACACGCCATTCCCTCTGCGTAAAGAATATATATATTCTGGGAGAAGTATCGACTATCATGGTCTACTAAGAGAAACTCCTCTTTTCCCCAGAATCAATCACAATGACGAAAAACTTCGGACTCCCTTTTGTCCGACGGCCTTCAAGATTCGTCCATCATCACGGAAGAGCCAACGACGACTAATCGTCTCATTGGGCATGCGCTAATGTTAACCTTTCAACTATATTCAAGTGGGGCGACTACATATTTACTTTCACTCGAAGCAAAAAATGAGTATTCGCCCTTTGACTAGAGTTCTAATCTTAGACCCAAAATATTATTACCAAATATTTCCAAACATAACAAGTATACAAACAAATAAATATCTTCCTATATATATATATATATATATATATATATATATATATATATATATATATGTATATATATATATATATATATATATATATATATATATATATATATATATATATATATTCACTGCCACCAGTAATCTGTTGGTAACAGAGGGGTGTTACACCTATGAGTCTATTCCTTTACTAATTCTAATACCTATGATTTTTTATATATTTTGTTTGATATTCAATAATAGCTGTTGTAAAGTTTCTTTATGGTAAATAAAATTTACATAAAACTTAATTTACATGTGTTGGTCAGCTCGTCCCAAATATCCCTATTCCATTATATAGTTTTCACATTTGTGCGTCTAAGTGTCGTCACTTATCTCTGTGTGTGTATGTGAGTGGTGGATATATAGATTAATATATAAATAGAGGTATACTGTCTGACAAACAAAGTTCTGTTGTAGAGATAGGCTGGGATATAGAGGATCTTCTCAAAATCCAGGGACAGACTCTACCTTTTTTTTCACCATTTTTCACTCGTGAAATCTATTCCTTTACCTTATCTCTCACTGAGTTACCACCTGTTCTAGTTCTATTCAGACGGGACCAAACTATATCTTAAATACCTATCAAAAATCTACGACAAATGTCGGCTCGTCCGTAGGATTGAATTTTAATCTGGAAAAATTTTCTTTAGTCTAGATAGAGAATGAGTGTGGTTGTCTCGTGAGATTAAGTAACATTAATAATAATTATGCCCTAGACAAACGATCTGGTTATTGGCTTGTTGACCACACAAATATATCGATTGTTTTTTTTCCACAGCATTGTTAGAGTATACATACAATTGGATTTACAGGGTGATTTTTGTCGGAGTATGTTATGTACTGATTTTGTAATACAAGACTGCTGGTAGCGTGTGATTGTGTAACAATCACTAGGGTTTTTTGTTGTTATTGAAGCAGAGGAGTTTTGAGCTAAGCGAAGGAGCGCGGTCGGACGGAAACGTCGAGTTAATTGCCCCCCTTACCCTAACTGACTTCAGGTGTGGACTTGATAGTGGAGTTAAATAAATTATAGGGATTTTTTTTTTCTCCTTAAAAAAAGATTTTTTTTTTTTTAAATACAATTTTTTATTGTTTCCACTGTAATAACATTGTAGTTTTTTCAGTTATTAGTCTGATATACCATTTATTTGGCGTAGTTGTTTGCATTAGGAGCCTAAATTGCCAGATAGTAGCAGCGATAGATTAGATAACTGATAACGAGGAGGAGGTATCCCAGTTAAATAACATAATTTTTTTTGTGTGTATTTTTCTCGAAAGTGGTAGGGAACCAGTGTATCCTTTTTCTCCCTTCTTTCTCGAGTAAGTCACAGTCAGTTATCTGCAATGGCCGAGCATGCAAAACTTAGGCAAATGCTAAGAGAGGAAGCAAGGGAAGAGGGATTGCAAGGAGAAGCAACGGCGTTTGTCAACGCAGAACTTGACAGATATGATGTGGAGAAGAAAGAAGCAGAAGCTAGGGAGAAGGAAAAAGCAGCCAAAGCTAGGGAGCAGAAGACGATTGAGGAGGAAATGGAAATTCGCAGGGCAGCCGAAGCTAGAGAGCAGAAGAACATTGAGGAGGAAATGGAAATTCGCAATGCAGCCGAAGCTAGGGAGCAGAAGAAGATTGAGGAGGAAATAGAAATTCGCAGGGCAAACGAACGAGAGAAAGAGAGACAACGTGAGAAAAGAGAAAATGAGCAACGACGACAGCACGAACTGGCGCTTAAAGCTCTATATGTCAAAAGCCGTGGGGCTGCCTTTATCTCCAGTAATGGAGACTCTCTACCTCAATCATAGCTAACTGATCCTTTCAACACTCAATCTCCTCAACTAGCAGCTATGTCTTTTGTCCTAGAATCCTTCCCATGCCCTAATGAGAAGATTGAGACGTATCTAGAAAAATTTGAGAAAATGGCGAATCTGTACGGTTTAGAGAGGTCGCGGTGGTGTTTGAAGCTTTCTCAGGCTTTAAAAGGTTCTGTGTATGATGCGTACGCAAAACTGGAAGGCAACCACCAAGACGATTACGACATGTTGAAGAAGGCTTTTCTTCAGCGTTTTGATATGAACGCTCGAAAATTTTTGCAACTGTTCCGTAACAGCAGAAAGGAAGGCACGGAAACTTTTCATCAGTTCTCTTCTCGTCTGAAGGGATACTTGACAAAGTGCTTGCAGCTTTCGCAGCTTACCTCTACATATGAAGGACTGAAGGAGTTCGTAGTAACCGAACAAATAAAGAACACTTTGTCAAGTGACACCCGTAGATTTCTCGCTGAACAAGGCGCAGAAAAGCTGGAAGACATTTTGGAAAAGTCTGAGCGATATCATAATGCACTGGCCGAACTGCCAGCCACAAAACGTAAACCGACAGAACAGCCTTCTCGAAAAAATAATCTAGAACAGTCTTCCCATTCTTCTCACCGCCATAACCACAGAGAAACTGGACCCCCAGAATTGCCCTCAGGAAAAAGCTAAGTACTACAAAAACAGGTACCCCACCAACAACAAACAGTCTGATCAGCCTAACCGGTCTACATGGCAGCGCGGCCAGAAAGGACAGGGTGACAAAGGGAAAACCCCTGCACAAGGGACATCGGATCAGTGCAAGCACACCTGGCCTAATCGCAGCGGATGCTTGTAAACCGCCTCGCAAGGTAGAATTAGTCTCAGTGATTCTCAACCTGAGGGGGAGAGGCCTTCAACGCGAGGAACTGTTATTTTGAACGGTACTTCTACATCTTGTCTTTTTGACACAGGGTTATCTTTTGATTGCATTGTAGCAAGACACTTGGTCAAACCCGGTGAAGAGACAGAAGAAACCGTCAAACTATGTGGCGTTTTCAAAGGAGATGCACCCATGGCGCTTCCCATCGCCATTGGTGGAGATACACTCTGATTTTGTTAGAAGTGTGATCAAAGCGGCTATCATGTAGGACCCGATCTACCCAGTCATACTTGGCTGTAGATATGTGTTTATTGGGAGACAGAAAGAGCCAATTGTGGCAGCAGTAACCACAAGAGGGCAAACCAAGAAGGAACGGGAGCCGGAGCCAAATTTGTTACCTAAGGAACTAAAAGAGGCGCAACAAAAGGACCCTACCTTGGAGCCCTGCTTTAGGAAACTGCCCATGGCCAAGGATCCCAGACACAACGGGGACATTTTTTCTAAGGGTGGCGTACTTTATCGGAGAACTTTTGTTAGTTACATTGGTCAGGGGAAGATAATTAGAGTTACCCCCCCTCAATCTGTTCGGAATTTAACTAAGCTGCGGACAGGACGTGATCAAAGAGACGATTTGCTCGTGGGACCGCGTCTAGCGGGCGGCGAAAGTGGCAAATTTAGCTTTCATTCAGAATCTGACCACGAAGTTCCCCAAAGGTGTTATATCTTGCACTGGTCAGCGATGTTTTGTGTATTTCATATATATATTCCAGCTTTCAAACTCAGTTTATCTAGTACCCACAAATTTTCAGACGTCTAGCTTCGATATTCTAGATCCACGGAAATAATGAAAACTTTGTTTTCATTATTTTATCGTAAAAGGGGGGAGTGATGTTATGATTAAAATTCATAACGATTATGTAGGTATTATAGTTAGCTCGACAGGGCTCCTTTTCTGATAATTTTATACGGACTTAGTTACAAATAAGGGATTTAAGCACTTATTACTTTCAGCTCGTTTAAGCCCCCACCCCTGATTTACTCAGTGGAATTCTATTATTCTAGTATTGCTCTGTTTAGAGTGTGTGTAGTAATTTGACTGAGACAAACATGCAGTAACTTTAAAATGATTAAATCGAAGTTAAATTTGTAACATTACAAATAACAAAATTTTATAATCCCTTCAGGTTTTAACAGTTGGAAAAGGAGCCGCGCTAGCGTAGTGGTTACAAAACCGCTCTGGCGACCGGGTGATTCAGGATCAAACCCGGGCGACGGCATTTGAGGATTTTTCGTCGACCGGGAATTGGACTGGATTAACTCGAGACCTGGCGAGAAATTTGAAGGAGTGTCGTCGACCAGGGATTGGCGGCTCCTGAGCCGACCCAGCTCTAATGGGTACCTCCGAAGTCGGCGAGTATCTGCCTGAATGGCGAGGGACACCTGTCTCTGTACAAGAAAAGGGATACTCACGTAAAATCAATGTCAGGTTAGACATTAACAATAACCTGAGATTTCGCCTCGAGTATTAGCGGGCGTACGAAAAAAAAAAACAGTTGGAAAATAATGTGAATAGTTATGGATCAAGAAAAGTTATCATCACAGTCTTTATGGAATGTGAGATGTTACAAGAAGTTCAAGTTGCCGCATAGATTTGAACTTAGCTGCCAATGATGGTTCTGCTCCTTCTTATGGGTTGGTTCTATTCACTCTGATCACGCTCGTCTCTGATAAAGGTTGTCGGGGGTAGCTCGTTTCCCAGAAATGTCAATGATTCTACCACGTGGATCCTTCGTCTTAAAGCTTAAGCCACGGTTCCCTTCCTGTTCCAGGGATAGTACTTTCTGCTGGTACCACCAATAACTATGGTAAAAGAATAGAACGAAACGCTCTTCTGAGTATGGCGTTTTCCACCCGGTAGTTATGGGTTCCTATCTTCCCATACGATCATCCCAATTACTCAGACTTATTTGATGTCTAATTTGATTACTCGATGAGAATTAAATTTAATCCCTCGGAATAAAACTTTCTTTACATTTAAATAGAATAGCTTTCATAGCTACTTTACATTTAAATGAAAAGGTTAACAATACAGATAGAGTCTGTTTACATATACATCTCCACTGGTTGTGTAGTGGTTTTTGATGTTATTGTATGGTTGTTATGTTACCTAGTGTACTGTATGAGGTCAGCTGTGAAGGCTCCTGAGATAAAAACTTATGTGAGTTACAGAAGGCCCTTCTGCTACCACTTACGACCTCAAACAGACCTATTCTCCTATAATGAGTGTTAGCTACGTTAAAAGTCTAGGGTACTGAAATGTAATGTGTAGGTAATAAAATACACAGACACACACATGTAATTAATGAGTCGAATAATATTAATAATAAACTCTATGATACACTGAACTAACACTGGCTGTTAAAGTTTAAGTTTTAAAATTTTTTTTAATTTATTAGTCCTGAACCAATTGTTTCTTTTGGTCAGAACATATGAAATAATAGGTATTTATCAATAAAATGCATATATATATTGCATAATCAAATATAACTTTTGTACATAGGTATATTATTACAATGGTTAATATTAATAATATCTATAATGTCTTGGGAACACTAGCACTGGATGGTTAGTTGGGGTGGCGTCATCATGCCCAATCTATGGTTACACAGTTCCTAGTCCTTAACATATGGACTGATGTTAATATTTATTTGACAAGATTTATTTCTTTATTGAGGGTGGAATTAGTTTATGAATCTCCAGCAGGCCAGGTTTGCACTTTACTGGCCTGTAACGATGTAGTCCAGAATTCTTGTGGCCCACTCCGCTCAGTAGCTGGAGTAAAATGTTAGGCTGCACAGACACCCGCTCCTGTACTTCTACAAGAGCATCTGGCACAATCGTAGTGCCAGATCAGAAACTCACAATTCAGAATTGAGAACACAGTTACTTAGGACTAGCAAAACTCAGCTGAGCTGCTGGCTAGATTAGGGCGTCCCACTGATTTTTATGTATTTATTCCTGGAAATCACCTCTAGCCGTCAAGAACTGTGTTAATGGACAGTCTTATATCAAATGGTACAAGTGTGCGTCTCTCATTCACTAATAAAAATACTTCTGTCCAATCAACGAACTTCCCCTCTAACTTTTTTCAAATATTCAAACCAAAAGTCAAATTTCTGTCAAATCTCAGTCAAGTGTGTATTATTTTCTGTTGGTCCGTCTGTCTCTACTTGGCTTTTCACAAAAATACACTTGTTTTTTGGACTAACTACATGCAAAAACTGCACAAACCTGCCCCCCTAAGTTATTTTTAGCTTCTATCCTCCGACTTTGCCCCTCTAGTTCATTGCAGTTTGATTTTTGCATTTTTAGGGCTCAAGGACGCCAAAAGGTAACTTTAGTGAAAGTATGTACAAAAAACTGTTCGCTAGTCTGATTGGAACAATACGGTCTTTCGTCAATATCTTCCGTGTTATCTGTCCGTCTGTGTAATTAAAAGTACAGTAGAACTCCATTTATCCGAACCCCATGGGACCGAGCATCGTTCGGATAATCAAATGTTCGGATAATTGGATTACATAATTACTTGTACTGTAATAATAATACCCACACTGTATTAGATCACTGTATCACCAAAATCTTTTATTACACTGCAGTGCATGTACTACTTGTATTAATTATTTTTGTTAAGAAAGAGAAATGTTTTCAAAATAACATTACAAACGATTCAAAACCAGGCGCAACTTACGTATATATGTACTTGCACAGATGTAGCCCACTATTTAAAATAATGAGGAATCCTCTTTTGCACCAAACTGGATAGTCTCCTTTTGGCTGCTAAGTCCCGCATTCTCTTCAGCAGAAGCTTTGTAGGACAGCTGTCATCTTCTTGCTCGTACCAAGCCATCGCTGTTTCTAGTGCTATAAAGGCCTCTTCAGGACTTGGTCGACGTTTTGGTTTTTCTTCATAATCTACAAGTACATCATGTACTTCTGAGGAGTCTTCATCATCGGTCACTACATGTATTTGGTTTTCTTCTTGCACAAAAGACAAAATTTCTTCGTCATTCAAAAACTGAAAACCAGAATCATTATCATCTTCTAGCCACATGTGTGCATCATCTTTGTCACAGTCCGAAAATCCGGGCATTGCTTGAAACAGTTCCACAACTTCATTTATACAATCATCATTTGTGTCCACTGCAGTAGTTTCATTTCCTCCTTTTTTTCCCAAGCAATCTATCCAAGCCTTGTTGAGAGTATCTTGTGACAGGGTGGTCCAAGCATCAGCTAACATATAGCAGCAGTCTTTGAGATTAAGCTTATTGGAAAACGCCACCACACTTTCTTCATCTTCAGCCAACAATAAACGACGCAGGACTTCCTTCTTGTTACATCTTTTTAAGCTTTGCTATTAACACCATGATCCATTGGTTGAATCAGTGCTGTTACATTGGGAGGCAGAAAATTTCTTTAAAATTTGCATCAACTGCTTTCAATGTATCCGTCTCTGGATGAGATGGTGCATTGTCAGTAGAAGAATTACTTTTCCAGTTTTCTTTTCTTGTTCTATCAACCTCTTCACATTTGGGATGAACTGATTTGTATACCAATCAAGAAATATTTCACTATTCATCCAAGCACTCTTCTGTGCTTTGTAACACAATGGGAGACATGTCACATTCTTTAAACAACGTGGTTTTTTGGCTTTGCCGATCATTAGCACCGGTAAACGATGACTTCCACTGGCATTCGCGGCTACCAAAATTGTTACTCTCTCTTTGCACTTTTTAAACCCAGGGGCAGCTGCTTCGCGCTGAGATGCAAGTGATTTTTGAGGCAATGATTTCCAGTATAAGCCAGTCTCATCGGCATTATACACATCATTCGAGTGAATAACCTTCTTCTTCCAAAAAAGCCAAGAATGTTTCTTTAAAATTTTTAGCGGCAGTTGCATCGCTAGATTAAAGATTCCCCTTGAATCTCCAATTCTCGTATGCCATGACGAGATTTAAAATTTCTTAACCATCTCTGGCTAGCCTTAAAGTCAGGAGGACCGTCAAGTTGATTGTTGAACTGAAGTGCCTTTTCACACAACAGAGAAAAGAGATAGGTTCCCCTTTGCTTCTTCTTTGCACAAACCATATATACAAAGCCTCTTCCATTTTCACATCTTTCGCATTTCTCATGGTTTTATGTTTTCTTCGACCCATTTTCACTATCAAATTTCGATGCAAAACTCATAATTTTATCCTTGTTACTTTTGATGTCAGAGACGGTAGCTTTCCCAACATTGAAAATCCTCGCAAGTGAAGACACAGTTTCACCTTGTCCTAGTCTCTTGATAATTTCTGTTTTCGTTTCAATTGACAAAACATTGCGGTTCCTTTTATATGCTTTAGGCCTACTGGAAGATGCCATATCGCACAGAGAAATACTTGTACACCAAAATTATTCTGCTGTAGTAGCAGACCCAATTATTTTAAGTTGAACTGTCTGTTTAGCCAGTGTTCTACCTAGAACGCACACGTACACTGGATTGGTAAACCAGATATTAACTGACTTTATGATCTAACTGACTTCCTGTACGTAAGCGACCGACCATTAGCCATCCCATTCTCTACAAATTGTTCGCACACATTTGAAGTTTGCCGCATCAAAAGATTCAGAATTTTAGTCTAACGTGACTGTGGCATCTGATTTTTTTTTTTTTTCTGGAAAAAGTGTTCGGATAATTGGATGTTCGGATAATTGGGGTTCGGATAAATGGAGTTCTACTGTATATTATTTCTCTGCTCAAGATGGGCTATCAAACTAGCTAGGTTTTATTTTCATAACTTTATTATTAAAGAAAACCCTACTGTTCTCAAGGTTAGTTTTAGAAATTTGTTTTTTGAACCTTCGTCCACGGCGTTTGCCGCTGTATTCAAACAAAACAACTAAGTACGGTAAAACGTCTAAGATACGTGTTACGGTAGTTTTATTGGCATCGTCTGCTAAAGGTTAGCAGCGTGCAGTTTTAGGGGGTGACCACATTTAATATAATGTAAATAATTGTTAGTTTATTGAACGCGATACACACGATCGATTTATGACGTGGTAGCGTTGGTAAGGTCACGCTGGGTGACTAGGTTACCGTACCCTTTTTGTATTGACCGTCGAACTGAATAGACGTGTCCTCTAATCCTTCTAGTGGTAGGCATGATATTGCCGCACATATGTTACTGCAGTACGGACGTGGGTCAGTCCAAGAATATTAAGAAGAGAGGAATTTTATGGAGGTTAGTAAATTAACTAAATTCAAGGAAGGAAGAAATAGCAGTCCATATTCGTTTATCTTGTCAGACGCATAATCTCACTGTCGGTCGTTGGGTGCTCCAACCGCGCGTACATATAGTTATGACGTTCTGACTTTAGTATTACATATTACTGGACAAGGACTGTGATGCATGGACAGCATCTACGATGTAGGATTTAATATATACTTTCATGTTCAGCTTGCGTGGATTTGTTCTTCATGTGTAACCTGTAATAAACATATACGGACTCAACCCAAATGAATTATCAATTTAATCAAGTTGCTGAGTTCAAACCTTATGACAGGCAGAATGTTATTGACCCACATTCGCGTAATTTTCCAACAACAGCACGATCAAGAATTTAATTAATCAATGACCAGAACTAAAGAGGCCCTATTGAACAATGAAGAAAAATAGCCTTCTGTGGTAAAGTGGGATGATATAAATATTTATAGGGGACTTAGTGTACTGACTGAGATCAGCTGTGAAGGTATCTGTATCTAATATGTGTAGTGTTTTACAGATAACCTTACTTGCTGCCACATATTTATATCTCAGTCAGAATTATTCTGGAATATTGTGTTGGTAACGTTATATGTCTAGGGTTATGCAAATGATGAAGTGTAAGTCACCACAACAACAAACAGATAAACAATTTAATTATTCCACCATACTTGACAATACTGTGACACTCACAAACAGTCAACACTCTAGAAGACTATCTTAAAAGATTCAATGATAAATTTCAGATATATACAGATGTATTGATTTTTCTACAATAGTGATCCTGATTCAACTACACAGTGAACCAGGCAATATTATAACATGTAATTACAAATATTATGTACACAGTGATAAATGTGGTCTGTGCATTGACATACAATATTAGTAATCTATGTGTGTGAGTTGTGATGTGGTAATGTGAGGTAATACTGGTTTTGTTCTTCAAGATATGTTCTTATTGGTCATCATGACTGCATGTGCTTGTGTATGTTGGAACTAGTATTGGAGATGGTCTCAGTTCCGAACATTAAAACAATTAATTGCCCCTCTTTAATTAATACAATTCATTTTAAAAGGAGGGGTACAAATTGTTGAGCTCTGTTGGCCACGAAGGGCTTAACTTTCGTGATGGCGGCAGGCAAAGACTCCTCTGCTAGACTTCTTCACTGGTTCTGAAGACACCTCACTGGTTACTACAGGGACCAAAGAGTATGTTGTAGCCTCTGGATTCAGCAAACGCTCAGACCAGGTGCGGCTTCAATAACTAGGACCACAGTCCCTGAAACAAGAAGGATGTACCTCCTACTTCAGAACTAATTTATACTATCTGGCTAGACTGAGCACAATACATCACAAACACAGAGTTCAGAGCTTTAGTTTAACTGCTATCTTCTTCTGAAGCAGCTTACTCCAGTATTAACCTCCCTAATGGTTACTACGCCTCTGCACTTTCAGCTATAAGTCCTTCCATGTCATAAGGTAGGTGTCAGGGTACTATGTGGTAATTCCATGTAGTTTGACTTTTCTCCGACACCTTCTGTTCAGGTTGGAGCAATATATATATATATATATATATATATATATATATATATATATATATATATATATATATATAGATATATATATATATATATATATATATATATATATATATATATATATATATATATATATATATATATATAGGCCTTGCCTTATGTTCGCTACTGAACTGCACACATATACAGACATAAATTATCAATGTACATTCAATTTTCATTAAAAAGAGATCAAATATTTCAACCTACCACAATTCCACAATTCAAGGAAATAAACACAGATACGTTGACTAGCAATGAATGTAGGCACAAATACTGGCACAAATTCCCATCTGCTTATGTTCCAGGCTTTTATTTAGCAAAAATATGAGCTGGCTTCAACGCACTGTTGCTTTATCAAGCTTATTTGAACTAGTGGTCTCGAACTAACGCTATCAATTAACTATATTAACAGACCTAACCAATCAGGCCATTTCTACCCCATCGTTTGAAAAAAAGTACTCTTACTTCCGTCTCCCTTGACAACAAAAGATAGCATTTATAGTCCGACTAATCGTGTTTAGCCTTACATATCATTCCATCCAATCAATTCAAATGTAACTTGTGGCCTATTTCCGTACAATGGTGGTTTAAAATTCTGCCACTGAGCGACTCCGAGTTTTTAGGTTGTCTGACACCCTCATTATTTTCTTTTGCCTATAATTTATTAATTCCTGGACTATTTGCGTAACACTTAACATATTCTGTGTCAGCAAGCCCTAAGGAATCCAAATATCTCAATTTAAGGGAGCTAGGTGGCTGCGTTCAAAATGTGCATTTTCTACCACCTCCTGTTCACTTCAATCCCCATGTGGTGTCTGGGTACTGTCATGTTTTCAAACGTAAACCCATCTAATGTCATCTTTCCTAATAAGCGTTTTTCAGGTTTTTAAAACCTAACTCTGGGAAGGGTAGTGTTTATATCACTGTCCGTCTGAAAAAAAAGTTAGTGCATGTGGCCTTACACGCGTGATAGTAGTAATTGTATATCGCGTTACGCTTGTTGGGGGTGGCATTAATAGCGAGACGCGTGTTTAGTGTTGCATGCGTTCCTGATTTTCAGCCCTCCCTTCTTTCCATCCTACATCCATCTGTCCATTCGTAGTGTAATTAATTTAGGTCATACGCAGTGTGCCTCTCAATGTTTTTTCTTAGAAATGCAATACCCGTTTTAATGTGTTGTGGAAACGCTTGTATTATGCAGTGGCTTGTATTTAACGTGGAAACGTTACAATTTGCAGACAAAGCATAAACAAAGGGGATTTCGAGTACTGTCATTGTGACAGCACTGTTCTTTACCATTCTTCTTCCTTTTATAGAATTTATTTGTTAGGCTTTACATTTACTTTTTAATTTATATATGTGGATTAGAATTTCACGACACCTTCAACAACAATAACGAACGGACTGCAACAATTGATCATTGATAAAATTGATAAAATTTCTGATGTCGATTATGTCCTGGATATTAAGGGACATAAAATATTTCACATAAATATGCTCAAACAGTTTCATACCCGTCCTGAACATCTACAAGCTATTTTTCATGAACTAGATGACACTTTCGTACCTACATGTCACTATTCTAATCTATCGGTTATCCAGGAAGAAGAATCATCTTTTCCTGAGGTACAGTTAGCGTTACCTGTACCTGTAGTACAACCTACCGAATCTTGGCGGGACGTAACCATCTCTTCGTCGGTTACACCCCAACAGCATCAACAGATTGCTGATCTTTTACAATCCTATCCAGATGTGTTGACCGACGTTCCAGGTCGCACATCGGTCATTAGTCATGACATCACTCTTAACGATGATACTCCAATTCGGGTACATCCCTATTCTGTTCCTCTACACTTTCTTACTAAAACTACTAAGGAACTTGAACAAATGTTATCTTTAGGGATTATTGAGACTAGTAATTCTCCATTTTCTTCTCCACTAGTTATTGTCCGAAAGAAGGACAATAACATTAGACTATGCGTCGACTATAGAAAATTAAATGCACAAACTGTAGTTGATAGCGAACCACATCCCCTTCTCGACGACTTACTGCCACGTCTATCTACCGCAACTATATTCACTAAGATAGACTTAACTAAAGGTTATTGGCAGATACCACTAACCGAAAAAGCTAAATACTACACAGCGTTTTCCACTCCGCAAGGTCTATACCAGTGGAATGTGATGCCTTTTGGGCTTGTTAACGCTCCAGCTACCTTTATTCGCATGATGCGACAAATTTTGTCAGGTAGATCAGACATCATCACATACATTGACGACATTTGCTTATTTAGTTCGTCATTTGAGGAACATTTTTCGGGACTTAAATATGTTTTGGAAACATTAAGAAAGAATAATTTAACTGCTAAACCTACAAAATTACAAGTAGCGTTTCATGAAATAACTTTTTTGGGACATATCATTGGAGCGGGATATATCCAAACTCTTCCTAGTACGGTTTCTAAAATTTTAAACGTCTCCGTTCCTCAAACGAAGAAACAGGTTAGAAGCTTGTTAGGACTAGTCCAATATTACAGCAGGTTCGTACCTAACTTGTCATCTATCACGGCTGTTTTATCATCGCTATTAAAAAAAGACAGGCCAGTGAAGGTGACATGGACTGGTGAGTGTAATAAAATATTTCTTAAAATAATTGATATCTTCTCTAATCCACCTATTTTGAGACTACCTGATGCTTCCAAAAAGTTTATACTCCGTACAGATGCGAGTAATTACGGAATTGGCGCTTGTTTGCTCCAATATCATGACGACATCCTTCATTGTATGTCTCACGGAAACTGAAGCAGCCTGAAATCAAATACTCCACTGTCGACCGAGAATTGTTGGCAGTTGTATGGGCGATAACCAAACTGGAGAAATTTTTGCTGGGAGCCCCATTTGTGCTCCAGACGGATCAGAAGGCCGTGGCATCACTACGACGGGCGAATCATACTTATCTTTTGGTTTTTCTCTCTTTTCTTTTCTCATAACATCGTCTTTCATTTTCTTGCATTAGATTTTTAATAACTTGATTCCTAATACACACTTAATATAATTAACTAGTTTAATTTTAATTAGTTAGATTAGTCTTGAAATGACATATCATTACGACAGACTTTAACTTAATTGAGTAATTAAATATTAACATTAGACATTTTCTTTTATCTAATATAACATTTATGTATAACATTTATGTATAACATGATCGTTAGTATATTATATGACTGTTAGTTAGTCGACATGACCACGACACTGCTCTAGTCAGAACATCGTAGGCCATATGTCGCATTTTTGTTAAATTTTTCGGAATTATTCATTCAGATAGGTTATGAAAAAAAAAATGAAAAAAAATCTATCGATCTTTTTTCCCCCCGGTGTACAGGGATTGTTACGGTAGTTTTATTGGCATCGTCTGCTAAAGGTTAGCAGCGTGCAGTTTTAGGGGTGACCACATTTAATATAATGTAAATAATTGTTAGTTTATTGAACGCGATACACACGATCGATTTATGACGTGGTAGCGTTGGTAAGGTCACGCTGGGTGACTAGGTTACCGTACCCTTTTTGTATTGACCGTCGAACTGAATAGACGTGCCCTCTAATCCTTCTAGTGGTAGGCATGATATTGCCGCCCATATGTTACTGCAGTACGGACATGGGTCAGTCCAAGAATATTAAGAAGAGAGGAATTTTATGGAGGTTAGTAAATTAACTAAATTCAAGGAAGGAAGAAATAGCAGTCCATATTCGTTTATCTTGTCAGACGCATAATCTCACTGTCGGTCGTTGGGTGCTCCAACCGCGAGTACATATAGTTATGACGTTCTTACTATAGTATTGCATATTACTGGACAAGGACTGTGATGCATGGACAGCATCTACGATGTAGGATTTAATATATACTTTCATGTTCAGCTTGCGTGGATTTGTTCTTCATGTGTAACCTGTAATAAACATATACGGACTCAACCCAAATGAATTATCAATTTAATCAAGTTGCTGAGTTCAAACCTTATGACAGGCAGAATGTTATTGACCCACATTCGCGTAATTTTCCAACAACAGCACGATCAAGAATTTAATGAATCAATGACCAGAACTAAAGAGGCCCTATTGAACAATTAAGAAAAATAGCCTTCAACAACAATAACGAACGGACTGCAACAATACGACTGTTTCTAACAAGAGCTAAGGTCGTTTTTCTACCAATTCCTTACATTGTGTCAACTAGTGGCGTGATTTTTTTCTTTAAACTCCAAATTGCGTCTTTTTGCCTTTTTAGATTCAAACATGTGTTCAGCCATATTTTTTCCTTTTTATCTCCGTTTCCCCTCCCGTCTAAAAGGGTAAACCGTTTCGTCTGCATGTCTAACTAGTTAGTTTCAATGGCGGTAAAAAGCGCTGGCGTAGGCGAGAATGTATCCTCGTATCTTACGTATAATTTTATCCCTACATGTTATCTTACCCGTTATCTTTATAATTGGAAATATTTTAACGTTGCATCACTGTATTTTTCACCACACATCTCCTCACCTGAGAACATGCACTCATGCAAGTTCCAAAACCAGTGATACACATAGATAAAATTACTCCTCACGCCTGCCAACTACTCTAATTTTGATCACAGGGGTCCCTACTGAGGAAATCTGCACCGACATTCTGTGACCCCGGGATATATTCAATATTAAACTGATAAGGTTGCAACAATAGAGACCATCTTAACAATCTTGCATTTCATGCTTGGCCTGAGATAAGAACACTAGGGGCTGGTGATCCGTCTGGACCACAAAAGTCCTACCATACAGATAGATTTGGAACTTTTTTATTGCCCAGATTAACGCTAAACATTCTTTTTCGCTTGTGGAATATCCTTGCTCCGCTTTATTCAACTTGCGGCTTGCATAAGCGACTGGGTTCAGTTCCCCATTGGGTGAAGAGGACCTTTGCAATAGAGCCGCCCCCAGGCCTACATTACTTGCATCTGTTCTCACTACAAAGTCCTGAGTCAAATCAGGCAATTTGAGAATAGGCTTGCTAGTGAGTTTTTCCTTTAACTCTTGAAATGCCAATTCACATTGCGCAGACCAAACAATTTTATCTGGATTTCCTTTGCGAGTTAGATCAGTCAGAGGAGCACATATAGAGTTAAAATTTTTGATATATTTTTGGTAAAACCAACATAACGACACGAATGATCGCACGTCTTTTTTTGTTTGTGGTCTAGGTGCACTCTGCAGTTTTTCCAAGTTCTTGGGGTCAGGGGTCATGTTACCCTGATATACAGTATGTCCCAAGAATTCCAACTCTTTGCATCCAATACAACATTTTGTTGGTCTAGCAGTTAAGTTTGCTTCCCTAAGCCTATCAAATAACATATTCAGAGAGTTAATGTGTTCTTCAAATGTCTCTGTGGCGACAAGAATATCATCCATGAAATTTGTGATACATGGATTATTCAAGGGATCCAACAATTTGCGCATCATCCTAGAAAATACACTCGGAGCATTTTTCAGTCCGAATGGTAGCATGTTGAATTCATAATGTCCTTCCGAGGTGCTAAAGGCTAAATAAGGTCTAACTTCAGGCTTCACTGGAATCTGGTAATAGCCTTTGCTAAGATCCACCTTCGAAAAGTATTTTGCCTTGTTCAATCTGGCAAATAACTGTTTTGTGTCTGGTAATGGATCCACTTGTCCTTCTGTGACAGCATTCAGTTTCCTGTAATCTATGCACAGTATTTGTTCCCCAGACGATTTCCTCAACAAAACTACACTGGAGCTAAAAGAAGATTCACTGTGTGAAATAATCCACTAAGTGGCGATGCTATTTACGGCACCACCTCAGATTGGGCGAAGAGAGGCTCACACAAGAAGCAGAGGTGAGGAGAAAACGTCGAAAGGAGCACCAGGAAAATAAACAGTTGAGGGCTGTCACCTCAGGGGCGCATTCCCATAGTCGGTTATGACTGAAGGGGCTATTATTATTATTATTATTATTTTATATATATATATATATATATATATATATATATATATATATATATATATATATATATATATATATATATATGAGTGTGTGTGTGTTCTGGTGCCAGACTGTATCTGCTGCACCGTTCCTCTGGACTCACCAGCAGAGGCATGCTGCATGGGCAACAGCATGACCTCTTTATCCAAGCGCCAACCTCGTGCCCACCGAGATTTCGTTTCAGCGCGTTCCTATAGTCAGTAATGACTGAAAGGTATACTACTACCACTACTACTACCACTACTACTACCACTACTACTACCACTACTACTACCTCTACTACTACCACTACTACTACCACTACTACTACCACTACTACTACCACTACTACTACCACTACTACTACCACTACTACTACTACTACCACTACTACTACTACCACTACTACCACTACTACTACCACTACTACTACCACTACTACTACCACTACTACTACCACTACTACTACCTCTACTACTACCACTACTACTACCACTACTACTACCACTACTACTACCACTACTACTACCACTACTACTACCACTACTACTACCACTACTACTACCTCTACTACTACCACTACTACTACCACTACTACTACCACTACTACTACCGGAGCCCTAAAGGAAAGCAAAGAATAGTAACACGGTACCCAACCTGGCATGTCGTAAAAAGCGACCAAGTAAGGTTGGGCAAGGGACTGGTTATCTTTTCACTACAAAAACTTCAACAAACACTAAACTACAAGAAACCTGTAAAGTACGTTTCCTGACGATATGAAAACACAAAGCAACAGAGATTTCCGTGCGTCACCAGGGGGGGATACCATTATGTCTTTTCATAATTAATAACGCTTTAAAATATAATAACGAACTCCTAAGTCAAATACGGTGTTTAAAACTCCAACAATTTTTTGTTAGACTACATCAGTGAATTCAAATATGAGGTCACGATCATATACGACTGCAGTGTCCATGTTGACCAGTACTATGAACACATTAATATGCATAACTATTACTGCTGTAGGTTTAAAGTATGATCCTTAAAACAAAATCACTTAAAAATTTATGAAAATAACATTTCAATGCAGCCGCATCGCTAGAGAAGTAAAAAAAAAAGGACATAATTTCTGTAAATTTACTAAATTCACTTTCACTTAAAGAACCCAATCTGACCTCAGAATTACTTTAGTAAATTATTTACAATAATACGTAGTTGCGCTAACTTCTTAAAAGGCCACATTTAAAAAAAATATACAGAAAACCTAGCAATGACTAATTTCACACACACACACACATGACAGGGCAAACAAACCACAGTCGCCCATTTCCATAAACGTAGTGGGCATATTCCTCAGGCCGAATAAATTTTGTTACCGGTTTTTCACAACTTCGATTTTCTCTAGCCGGCAGGATCTTTCCATTGAAGAGCATGCAATGCTACGCGTTCTTTTTGTATGCAATGAGCGTTTCAAAGTCCCGTAAATGATACGTGAGGTTACGGCCCCCTCTGGCGTGTGGAATGAGACGACTAATATGAGACTGTGCATGGGGCTGGCAATCTCATCGTGTAAAAGAACACAGGACTAAAGAAACCATGGCTGTGAGAGAACATGAGTTCTTTGATACAGGCTTCCTGCAAGGCGATCAGCTCCGTGCTCCATATGGAGCGAAAAGGGATATGATGATAATAATAATGATGATGATGACCCAGATAAACTGATTTCTTATTGTTTATACTGATATTATAATTTTGTGTCATTTACATAAAGCGGGATCCTAATTCTTGATTGATAAAGCGGATCCTTCCATCCATATTGATAAAGTGGATTATTATGTTTTCATATTCATAAAGTGAATTATTATTATTTCCAAAGAGATAATGCATGGATTCTTATACACATAAATAAAATGAAGTCTTATTTTCATGGTAATGAATTTCATTCATATTTCCATTTAGAGAAATACAAAATTATTTCCTATATCCATATTGATAAACTGTTCATTTCTACACACGTAAAATACGCTTTGTTTCTGTGTTTTTTTTTTTCTTTCTTTTTTTGTTTTTTTTTACTTTCAACCGCTGATAAAGAGACAGTAAAGCATAGCAATTTTAAATTATATTTTTTTAAAGTAAATATATTTTATATTGACCTTGGTGTTTGTTTGTTGTTGTTGTTGTTTTTTTTTTCTTTCAGAATCTTACCTTGGGTGAGCATGAACCACTCTCTCAGTTTCCTCATTTCATTGTGTGCGTGCGTGCGTGCGTGCGTGCGTGCGTGTGTGTGTGTGTGTGTGTGTGTGTGTGTGTGTGTGTAGAACAAAGCGCGCAGCTGAAAAGGATTAAAAAACAAAAATCAGTTATTCAAATTTAAGGCGGAAAACACCTTGTATTTTACAAGATATTCCTGGATTGGAAGAGATGATCCGACGTGGCGTAGAGGATAGAGCTCTTTGCCAAAACAAACATGCAGCGCCAAATGTCGATTCCAGTCTAACTTCTTCTTACTCATTACCTCTTTTACCGTCGGGTGTAGAGGTTTCCCAGAGAGCACAGCGGCTCTGGGTGAACATGCAATCATTTGTTAAGACAAACAGGTGATTGGCCTGTTGTGTCTGAACTTACCCTCAAGCAGCTTGCAATATATCGCTATGTAACCTTTGATTCTTCCTCGCTCTATTCCAGCTTTTAAACTCGGCTTCCATTACACGTTTACCCGAAGGTCTAGAGCAGAGTTTCTTAATCTTTTACAGGTCTCGCACCCCTACAGCATCTTAAAGCCTTGCACCCCTTTACAACACCTTAAGAAGCTTCGCTAGCCATTAGCTTCTAGCTCACAAAATATGCCAAAAATTAGAAGAAAAAAATATGTATTGAGAAAATGTGACTTAGATTCGGTATTAAACTCGCGTTGTCAATGTTCTATTTTGTACAAATACACTGGAGCTCTGTGCATTACATAATGCTTACGATGTTTCGCCTTGTATAATAACTGGCATATCTCGCACCCACTGAAGGTAGGTCTCGCATCCCAAGGGGGTGCATGCGCTCATGGTTAAGAAGCACTGGTGTAGGGGTTCGCCAGTCTAACACACAAGTGTATTTCTACAACAGAAGTGAGTGTCTTCAAGTGGAGCTGCTAATATAAATAAGAATATGGCATACAATTATTATGATGCGCCGAATTCTCGCATATCGTACAGATGTCATAGCATATCTAGATGATATCTGTCTATTCAGTGATTCCTGGGAAGATCACTATTTGGGTTTATACGAATTACTGTCTACTCTTCGCGAGTATAACTTGACTGCAAAACCCTCTAAAGCCTTTATAGGATTTAGTGAGATTTCTTTCCTAGGTCATCGTGTTGGTCATGGTCTTTTAAAGACAGAGGACCACAATGTTTCAAAAATACTTAACATTTCGGTCCCTAAGACAAAGAAACAAGTAAGGAGTCTATTAGGTTTGATCCAATTCTACGGACGATTCATTCCGAATCTGTCCTCCATTATGGCACCGCTTTCTACTTTATTGAAGAAAGGGTCGCCTAATTTGATCCGCTGGTCAAAAGAATGTCAATCCTCATTGGACCAGGTTAAAGACCTATTTTCATCTCCACCTATTCTTAGGTTACCTACTATTGAGAAGACTTTTGTTCTTCGAAGTGACGCCTCGTCAACTGGGATTGGGGGCAGCACTAATGCAGGAGTATTCTGATACTCTGCATCCGGTGATGTATATCTCTAGGAAATTAAATGCTGCAGAAAAGAATTACTCGGTTTTAGACCGTGAGTTATTGGCTATGGTATGGTCTATTCTGAAGTTACAAAGATTTCTTCTAGGCGCACATTTCATTGTGGAAACCGACCAGAAAGCGCTTACTGCTATTCAGAGCAAAAACTTGAAGAGCTCGAGGTCCACTCGTTATGCCATAGCTCTTCAACCATTTCATTTCTCGGTTCGAGCTATCCGTGGTTCGGATAATGTAATGGCGGACATTCTGTCCAGATGCCCACACGATTCCACATGATTCTTCTGTCATATATATATTTCCTTATATACAGTCCAATGTTATAATGACATGTTAGTAGATTTTTTTTTTCTCACTTTTTTGAGGGGGAATTTATAACATTGTTCCATGTAATTATCTAAGAAGGCTTAGTTAGTGATATACGGGCCAAAAGATCACTCGGCCACATTTAAATAAATTATTTTCAGGATTGTATTGAGAGATTTACCAGTTGTCTTTAAGATTTGTGTTATTGATATTTTCGCAGCACATCATTGAAGATGCGAGATTGTGTCCATTGTGGAACTTTGAGTATATCAAGTCCTGTCCTAGATTGGGAGCGGATGATGTCCACATCTTCTTCTATTGAATGTTTTATGTCAACGAAGATCAACACATGTATTACTTATTAGTTACTGATGCATTACATAATGTAATAAAATAGTGCGGTATATTAATATATTACACCGCTATTTGCAACACATTGTATGATATCATAATAATATATTTGATTTCATATATTGGTATGAGAATAATTTGACTTTTATTATGATGTTGCCAGCATTGTGGTTTGTGTTGGTGGCACCTTCCTGGGATATATACGCGTATACTTAGATAAATTTTTCTCTAAGGACCTGGGATATGATCTCAGTTTTGCTCCAAGTGTTGAGCTATTTTGTTAGGTATATCCGCGCATCATACGTGCGTTAGGAGCCTAGATTTTTCCGGCTCCAGGATTTAAAAAAAAAAAAAAATGTTTCATTTTTTTTTTCCCGGGAGGGTGCGGTAATGTTACGCACAAATAATTACTTTTTTCCAAAGTCTTTGTATGATCGTTTTTCGTATGTATGATCATTATTTGACTGAAATGCATGTTATATATATTTTTTATGGTCAAAGGGACAGAACCCGATATATCGATACTGCTATTTTTTATGAGTTTACCTCCTCTTGTATAGAGACACGTTCGGTCTATAATGTCTTGAACGAAGCGTGACCATATCTCCTTATTTGGTAGTATCAGTCAACTGTTGTAGATGTTTGAAACCTTTCTTAACGCTTCTGTTCATGTCCATAAAAGGCGCGACTGTGTAAGACTTTTATCTCGAATGTTCTTAGAATCGTCTTATTGTGAACAGCGACTCAGAGATTGTCACTCTGCGCATGTCTCGACTTGGTTGTCGTTTGTTGTTCCGCCCAGGTCGGGCAGTTGAGAAATGGACTGATTAGCGAGCGGACGCGACTGCGTCTTGTGATTCTCTGAGGGAAATACATTGTCTTTGTGAGTTAGTTAGCTAACTAGACTATTTCCCCGTATTATTCAAGCCTGCCTGGAGGCATATGTTCATGGTTGATTTTCCGAAATAAGGTAATTCCTCTTGTATCGAACTTTAGGCTATCATCTAGAGGTTCGTCATTTTGTCGCCTTTTTGCTCGCCTGTGTGATTCAAAATGGAGAGGTACTTTGACTAGGATTAAGTCACCGGTATCTTTATACCTGAACTAGTTATATATATCTATGGGTCGCTCTAGACCAACAAGACTATTGTCTGTGTTCCAGGATTCGTTATATCAGAGATCACGTCCAAGTCAGATGGTTAGACTTAGGAAGGTTATAAAGGTCGAGCTGACCTGTAATCCATGTATGCTACTCACGTGCAGACAGTAAACGGACGTATTGTATACATCTGATCTGCTAGCATCAGGAAGGAATAATTATTATTGTCTATGAACATTAAGGATCTGCAGCTGACCACGGTTGCAGAAGTTATATGTATTATTTATCAAGCTTCGCTATGATATTTGTTTTCCATACAACTATTGAGTATTGACTTCTACATGACTGTCAGTTAACATGAGTTTGAATGCTGCATTCGTTGTACTATGCCGATGATAACATAAGTATCATGACTGTTTTGTGGCGTGCAATAAATGGTATAAACCTAAAGCGAAGTTACCATTTTTATGACTCTACACGTCATGTTGCCTGTGGTGTACCCTGTGAACTGTTCTACTGCAACACACACACAGCAACAATCTAAACCAGATAAGACACCCACATCTTGCATTGTAATACCTGGTGTCGATAGAGGTGGTAATTTGACGGCATCCTAATTCCACCCTTATCAATTCATGGTGGCCAATAGTTGGTTTATTCTGGTACCAACTCTCAAGGGGGTCAACAAACCCAGACATCATCAGCAGACTACAAGACAACATTGCAGTTGCTATTCATCACCTTTGATGAAATTTTTTTGAAAGACGCAGCAGTACTGACAGTTGTTGATATTTTGAAACTACCCGGCGCTGCTCGGCGGTATTGAAGTTTGTCTACAAATAGAAGGACAAGTACCGAGCGAATGGATTTCCTGATCTGTTGAGAAGAAGGACAAGTGCCGTAACAACTGTTCCGGTCTCAGAATTACTGTTGCAGATTCAGAAGGTCAAGTTCAGAAGCTGTTTCCTGTCAGAAGCTGTTTCCTGTTAGAAGCTCATTTCCTTCGTCATGGCAGTTTACGAGAGCAGATATGGATCAACGTTGGATCATTGTCCTAAGAATGCTGATCACATCCTGTTCTGAACTGTGCTGACGTTGTGGATACATAGAAGTTAAGTGGCCTGTTTTGTTTGTGAACTGTGCCCTTATGTTCTAACTGAGCCTTCTGTCTATCACATTTTTCGCACTCTTTATATGTTTACATGTTATATGTTATTTGGATTTGTATTTATATGTTTATATTTCTGCGGGTTTTCTCGGTTGGGCGGTGTCTTTCAGTAGATGATACCACGTCACAGAGGTTCTACTGTTAGCGTTTTCGTTAGGGACTGTGCGAATTTCCTATTGTGAAATTTGCTAGCGACAATCGTTGCTATATCTGTTTAGTTGTGACGAGTTGTGCTTTATTTTCGTTTTTTGTATATTTTTTTTTTTGTTTTTCTCTTTCTTTCTGTTTTTTTAGTTTCGATTTCAATTGTTTGTATTTGTAGGTCTCCTCTTTTCTATTATTCAGTTCTTCACGTAAATTTTTGTGTATATACTGTAGCGTCATTTGTTTGTCATATCTTCGCATTCTGTCATCATATTCTTTTTAGTTTCGCTGTTTATTTATTTGACTTATGCGAATGTTTTCGTATTGTTTGATCTTTGTTATTGTTTACATTGACTCTGATCTTTGTTATTGTTTACATTGACGTTGATCTTTGTTATTGTTTACATTGACTCTGATCTTTGTTATTGTTTACATTGACTTTGATCTTTGTTTTGTTTACATTGTTGGTACTTTGTTATTGTTTACATTGTCTTGTTATTGTTTGCATAGTTCTTGCATAGTTAGCTTTCACTATTGTTACATATATGCTCATGCACTATTGATCTATAGTGCACTTATCATAACTAGCTGGTGGTTTTTTCCTTATGCACTATTGTAGTGCAGTTATGATAAATAACTGATGGTTATGCACTGATTTGGGTAGTGCACTGATAATTAAGAGGTGACTTGTGATATTATTGTACAACTGATAATACAAATTGGTGTCAAGTCTTGTTTCCCACAGAGATTGGAGTGAACATAGTAATTATACAAGCACTTTATTAAGTCTTGTTGCTATTAAGATTGAAATAAGATAATTAATTATTTCAGGTTCTGTACTCACATTTTAGACATCATGTCTACATTTGAGTACTTTATTGAGCAGGGTAAAGCCCTTGGGAAGACAGGTGATAAATTAGAAGAATTTGCGACTGTTCAATATGCCAAGGCATTGAAGTCGGAGGAAAAGAAAATGAAAGAACTAACTGAACAAAAGAGAATAGATGCTGAAAATTTAAAACTGCAGATGCAGGTAGATGAAAAGAGATTACAAATGGAAATGGAAAAACAAAAAAGAGAAGCAGAATCTCAGGAGAAGAGACTTCAGGCTGAGCTTGAAAATAAGAGACTTGAAAAAGAAGCTGAAAATAAGAGACTTGAAAAAGAAGCTGAAAATAAGAGACTTGAAAAAGAAGCTGAAAATAAGAGACTTGAAATAGAGGCTGAAAATAAAAGATTAGAAAAACAGGCTGAGGCTGAAGAAAGAAGGTTACAAAGAGAGTCTGATGAGAGAAAAGAAAAAATGGAACATGAAGAAAAACTCTTAGCTTTGGAGTTAGAAAAGTTGAAATTATCTAGTAATGCTAATGATGCTAATAAGGTATCATCTGCTAATAAGTCTAATGCTGTTGATTTCAAGCTTAATTTACCAGCATTCAATGCTTCAATTGATGATATAACATTTTATCTAGATAGATTTGAAAGTGCATGTAAGGTGCATAATATAGATAAAACATTATATGTTTATCATCTGTCCAAGATACTTAGAGGTGATGCTTTGACTTTGTTGGGTATGGTAGATGTGCCTGACAAGAACAACTATGAGGTTGTCAGGGCGGCATTGTTAAAGAAGTACCAACTTAACGAAGACGGATATCGTCTTAAATTTAAAAACATGTTACCAGAAACTGGAGTTGAATTCTCAGAATTCATCTCAGGCATACGTCTTACTTTTTTACGATGGGTTGAGCTTTCTAAGACAGAAAGTACATTTGAAGCCCTCATGGACTTACTTCTTAGAGACAAGGTTATGTCTTCTGTTAATGAAGCTTTTCTTTCTTTTCTTCATGAGCGTAAGCCTAAAAATATAAAAGAAATGGAAGAATACTGTAGCCAGTATGTTACTGCACATCCTCACATAACCATTAGCAACTCTAAGGTAAAAGAAGGTCTGCCAGTTGCTTCGGCAGCACCTTATGGCCCGAATTTTATGCGTAAATTTCAGGGTAGCCAGCAAAATTTCAATAAAAAGAGTAACCGTAATTATGCCCAGAACCATGGTAATCAATTTCAGGGAGATTCTTCTTCCCAGAACTGGAGACAACCTAATATTACACGGTATTCTATTCCCGGTAACTTTAGAAATTTTCATAAAGGTAATCGGTATAGAGGAAAATATTTTTTGCAGAGACCTCAATACCAAGATAATAGAGGTTCTCAACAGCATAGAGATGGTAATGACAGTTATGGAAACTGGAACGCAAACCAGGATAAAAATTACAGTAGGGACTTTAATGATAATTGCAGAGGCAATAATGGTCGCGGTAGATCGCAACAGAAGAGAAAAAGATATCAACAGACAAACTCTGTTCAACAAGAATCTCAGGGAGCAGATAAACAGGTTAATAATGATAAAGACCATAATGCTATCGGATGCTCATCTTTTGACTTTGGTAGGGCAAATAAATGTATCCAATGCAGTACTTTATTTGATCCGAAAACCATTAGTACTCTAAGCTGTGGTCATCCTTTGCCCGCTCTTCCTGCTAATGTTGCTCATGATGGGAGAGGTTCTCTTATATTACATAAGGGGCTTGTAAATAGTAATCCAGTCTCGGTGTTGTTTGATTCTGGATGTACTACTGTCGGGGTTAGGCAATCTCTTGTAGATCCATTCTGTGCTACAGGAAAGGTCATCAAATGTGTCACATTTGGTGGCACGTTGGAAAAATATCCTACTGCCATAATACATATTGCTACTCCTTTCTTCACGGGAGAGGTCCACGCGTGTCTACTTCCAAACCCTATTGCGGACCTTATTATTGGTCGTATTCACGGAGTTAGGGAATGTACCCCACAGCAGATTGCTGTTTGGGAAGAGCAAAACATTGAAGCTACCAATACGGTGGTCACAAGAGCACATGCTCTGGATCCACCTCAAACTTCATTAACTAATAATGATGAAGTAAATGAACAAAATAGTCACTTGACTATTACACGTGACTCATTTATCAAATTGCAAGAAGAAGATCCGTCGTTACAAAAATTCTTCATTCTAGCAAAAAAAGGTGATCCTAATCAAAATACTAATAGAAAATCTTGGATTTCTATGAAGAACGGCGTACTTGTACGTATGGTACAAGACTCGACTACATCCACTCATTCACAAATTCTTGTGCCTAAGAGCATGAGGGTGCAAATATTGCAACATGCTCATGACTCGCAATGTGCTGGACATATGGGTTTTTCCCGTACAAAGTCGAGAGTTCTTGCGGCTTTCTTTTGGCCATTTGTGAGCAAGGACATACGAATGTACTGTCGCTCTTGCAAAGTATGTCAGGAGGTCAAATCTAAAGGACCACGACATGCTGCGCCTATTCAGGCTGCTGACATTCCAATTCGCCCTTTTCAAAAAATGGCAATAGATATTATCGGTCCTTTTAGAATTAAGTCGGCTAGAGGGCATCAATTTATTCTTACATGTGTCGATATGTGCACACGTTGGCCAGAGGCAATACCTCTCAAGAGCATCTCAACTGCTGATATCGCAGACGCTCTTTGGCTGATATTTTCTCGCTTGGGTTTTCCCGGAGAAATATTGTCAGACCATGGCACTCAACTGATATCAGACACTATGTCACAGGTAATGTCTATGCTACATATAAAAAGGTCTCTCAGCAGTATCTATCACCCAATGTCTAATGGGTTGGTCGAACGTTTAAATAGGACTCTAAAAACTTTACTGGGTAAAATAACTGAGGATCATCCTCAGGATTGGGACAGGGTCTTACCCGCGGCTCTCTTTGCGTATAGAGAGGTCCCCAATGAACATACGGGGTTTTCCCCTTTTGAACTTGTCTTTGGCGCGCAACCGCGCGGCCCTATGTCTTTACTTCACGATCTAATCACTGCCGATAATATTAGCGATGAGACTCAGTCTTCTTATGAGTACGTCATTGCTCTTAGGAAAAAAATCATTGAGGCATGCAGACTAGCAACTTCGTCTTCCGAATTTGCTAAAGAAAAGGCAAGGCAGTTTGCGAATAAGAATAGATGTCTACGACAACTTTGTCCAGGTGACAAAGCTCTCGTTCTACTTCCTTCAAGGGAGAACAGACTTCTAATTGCATGGAAAGGTCCATATGCAATAGTCTCCAAAATTTCTGATGTCGACTATGTTGTCGATATTGATGGAAAGCATAAAACTTTCCACATAAATATGCTCACGGAATTTCATGAAAGACCAGACTATTTGCAGCCTATTTTCCAGGCAACGGACAATTCTCAAGTACCTCATGGTCAATACTCATCGCTGTCAGTTATACAGGATGAGGAAACTACTTTTTTCTGATGTCAATCTTCCTCTTTCTATGGTCCCACTTTATTCTACGGAATCTTGGAAAAACGTGACCGTTTCTCCAAATCTTTCCGCTGAGGAACATCGACAAGTTTCTTCGATGTTGCAAACATTTCAGGATGTTCTTACAGACATCCCGGGACACACACATGTCATTGAACATGACATTGTGCTAACTGATCATAATCCTATCAGAGTCAGACCCTATCCAATACCTATCCATTTCCAGTCTCAAGTCGAGAAAGAATTGGATGAAATGATACGTTTGGAAATCATTGAACCATCCACTTCAGCATACTCTTCGTCTATGGTTATTGTTCGAAAGAAGGATAATAACATTCGCATTTGCGTAGATTATCGCAAATTGAACCAAGTTACGAAGTTCGACGCTGAACCTATGCCTTCATTAGAAGAGCTACTCAATAAACTTTCTAATTCTAGATTCTTTACCAAACTAGATTTGTCTAAAGGTTATTGGCAAGTCCCGCTAACTGAACGTGCCAAACCTTTTACAGCTTTTTCTACACCTAGGGGTTTATTCCAATGGAATTTCATGCCTTTTGGTCTTATGAACGCCCCTGCTACATTCGTACGCATGATGCGCCGAATTCTCGCATATCGTACAGATGTCATAGCATATCTAGATGATATCTGTCTATTCAGTGATTCCTGGGAAGATCACTATTTGGGTTTATACGAATTACTGTCTACTCTTCGCGAGTATAACTTGACTGCAAAACCCTCTAAAGCCTTTATAGGATTTAGTGAGATTTCTTTCCTAGGTCATCGTGTTGGTCATGGTCTTTTAAAGACAGAGGACCACAATGTTTCAAAAATACTTAACATTTCGGTCCCTAAGACAAAGAAACAAGTAAGGAGTCTATTAGGTTTGATCCAATTCTACGGACGATTCATTCCGAATCTGTCCTCCATTATGGCACCGCTTTCTACTTTATTGAAGAAAGGGTCGCCTAATTTGATCCGCTGGTCAAAAGAATGTCAATCCTCATTGGACCAGGTTAAAGACCTATTTTCATCTCCACCTATTCTTAGGTTACCTACTATTGAGAAGACTTTTGTTCTTCGAAGTGACGCCTCGTCAACTGGGATTGGGGCAGCACTAATGCAGGAGTATTCTGATACTCTGCATCCGGTGATGTATATCTCTAGGAAATTAAATGCTGCAGAAAAGAATTACTCGGTTTTAGACCGTGAGTTATTGGCTATGGTATGGTCTATTCTGAAGTTACAAAGATTTCTTCTAGGCGCACATTTCATTGTGGAAACCGACCAGAAAGCGCTTACTGCTATTCAGAGCAAAAACTTGAAGAGCTCGAGGTCCACTCGTTATGCCATAGCTCTTCAACCATTTCATTTCTCGGTTCGAGCTATCCGTGGTTCGGATAATGTAATGGCGGACATTCTGTCCAGATGCCCACACGATTCCACATGATTCTTCTGTCATATATATATTTCCTGATATACAGTCCAATGTTATAATGACATGTTGGTAGATTTTTTTTTTTCTCACTTTTTTGAGGGGGAATTTATAACATTGTTCCATGTAATTATCTAAGAAGGCTTAGTTAGTGATATACGGGCCAAAAGATCACTCGGCCACATTTAAATAAATTATTTTCAGGATTGTATTGAGAGATTTACCAGTTGTCTTTAAGATTTGTGTTATTGATATTTTCGCAGCACATCATTGAAGATGCGAGATTGTGTCCATTGTGGAACTTTGAGTATATCAAGTCCTGTCCTAGATTGGGAGCGGATGATGTCCACATCTTCTTCTATTGAATGTTTTATGTCAACGAAGATCAACACATGTATTACTTATTAGTTACTGATGCATTACATAATGTAATAAAATAGTGCGGTATATTAATATATTACACCGCTATTTGCAACACATTGTATGATATCATAATAATATATTTGATTTCATATATTGGTATGAGAATAATTTGACTTTTATTATGATGTTGCCAGCATTGTGGTTTGTGTTGGTGGCACCTTCCTGGGATATATACGCGTATACTTAGATAAATTTTTCTCTAAGGACCTGGGATATGATCTCAGTTTTGCTCCAAGTGTTGAGCTATTTTGTTAGGTATATCCGCGCATCATACGTGCGTTAGGAGCCTAGATTTTTCCGGCTCCAGGATTTTTTTAAAAAAAAAAATGTTTCATTTTTTTTTTCCCGGGAGGGTGCGGTAATGTTACGCACAAATAATTACTTTTTTCCAAAGTCTTTGTATGATCGTTTTTCGTATGTATGATCATTATTTGACTGAAATGCATGTTATATATATTTTATGGTCAAAGGGACAGAATCCGATATATCGATACTGCTATTTTTTATGAGTTTACCTCCTCTTGTATAGAGACACGTTCGGTCTATAATGTCTTGAACGAAGCGTGACCATATCTCCTTATTTGGTAGTATCAGTCAACTGTTGTAGATGTTTGAAACCTTTCTTAACGCTTCTGTTCATGTCCATAAAAGGCGCGACTGTGTAAGACTTTTATCTCGAATGTTCTTAGAATCGTCTTATTGTGAACAGCGACTCAGAGATTGTCACTCTGCGCATGTCTCGACTTGGTTGTCGTTTGTTGTTCCGCCCAGGTCGGGCAGTTGAGAAATGGACTGATTAGCGAGCGGACGCGACTGCGTCTTGTGATTCTCTGAGGGAAATACATTGTCTTTGTGAGTTAGTTAGCTAACTAGACTATTTCCCCGTATTATTCAAGCCTGCCTGGAGGCATATGTTCATGGTTGATTTTCCGAAATAAGGTAATTCCTCTTGTATCGAACTTTAGGCTATCATCTAGAGGTTCGTCATTTTGTCGCCTTTTTGCTCGCCTGTGTGATTCAAAATGGAGAGGTACTTTGACTAGGATTAAGTCACCGGTATCTTTATACCTGAACTAGTTATATATCTATGGGTCGCTCTAGACCAACAAGACTATTGTCTGTGTTCCAGGATTCGTTATATCAGAGATCACGTCCAAGTCAGATGGTTAGACTTAGGAAGGTTATAAAGGTCGAGCTGACCTGTAATCCATGTATGCTACTCACGTGCAGACAGTAAACGGACGTATTGTATACATCTGATCTGCTAGCATCAGGAAGGAATAATTATTATTGTCTATGAACATTAAGGATCTGCAGCTGACCACGGTTGCAGAAGTTATATGTATTATTTATCAAGCTTCGCTATGATATTTGTTTTCCATACAACTATTGAGTATTGACTTCTACATGACTGTCAGTTAACATGAGTTTGAATGCTGCATTTGTTGTATTATGCCGATGATAACATAAGTATCATGACTGTTTTGTGGCGTGCAATAAATGGTATAAACCTAAAGCGAAGTTACCATTTCTATGACTCTACACGTCATGTTGCCTGTGGTGTACCCTGAACTGTTCTACTGCAACACACACACAGCAACAATCTAAACCAGATAAGACACCCACATCTTGCATTGTAATACCTGGTGTCGATAGAGGTGGTAATTTGACGGCATCCTAATTCCACCTTTATCAGTCCCCTGAGCAATAATATATTTAAACATATATGGAAGTCTAATTATTAGCCAAGATATTGAGATAATACTATATGTCTACGCACGCTAAGACGGACAGACTGTTGTTTTCGCTCATTTATCCATTACGTTAGTGGGGGACGCTAGTTTAAAAAGAGGCATTAGAGTGATTCAAATCCGATTGGTTGATAGAAGAGTATAGGAAGAAATGTATTGGTTAGGCAAAAAAGCTAACTATATTTTGAAGCCTCACTCCTAGAAGTTTGGAGTATGGCTTTTTTTTCCTTTTTTTTTTGAATTGAAAAAGCTAGACCCTCGCTGATTGGGCCGGTCTGATAATATTGGCAAAAGCAAGCAAAGGCTTGTCGCCAGTTGATACAGAAGTTTTTGAAAGCAAGCTGCGTTGAGAACAGCAGTGCCTAGAGTGAAATAATAATTCTTGGCAGTCTGGACTGGGGCAAAGCTAAACTTACCTTAATGCTAATGCCAGTCAACGTATGTTTGTGATATTTCTTTGAATTGTGGTAAGAATGACTTTATTAACCTTATTATTACATCAAAATTTGGTGTATGAGATACTGCTTGATTGGGAAGGCGTTACGACTAAGTACAGAGGTCCCCAGCAGACTTATGCAGGGCCTGTGGTGTTGCACACAAGCAGTAAAAATTGACATGAGTTGTATAACTTAAAATGATTTCCACAGTTACCAGTGGGAAGGCTAACCCACAATATTCTATGGGAGAGAATCATTGTTGCAGTGTCAGAGGCGTTGTAGTCATTAGGGAAAAGAACAGGAGCACTGGTGTGAGTTGTTATCTCAGAAGAAAATGGTTGACATGGGGTGGTCAGAGGGATCTGACCCTTTCCTTTTATTGAATTATGCCATGTATTAATTGTGGAATGTTATTAGAGACATGTTGTACAGAATCATAACCTTGTTTCAGGGTTTTTTGTTCTATTGCTACTGTAGTACCAGGACCCTGGTGATTTTACTAGAGAGAGAGAGAAGTGAAACTTTTCTGGACCAAGCGGTCTACTATACTATTCTACACCAGGGACTGTGTCAGTCTGGTCATTCAAGTGAACGAAAGGAAATTGTCAGCATCATATCTACTATCCACCTACAGTTAAGTGCCTATGTGTCGGCACTTCAACGGTCATCCACTGACTTTATTACCATAGACATAAAATCTTTGATTATTTAATAAAGAGGGGGAATGATGCAAACACCCCACCCCCACCATTAGTTACCAGTGTCACCCAGTTTAGAGAAATACTTAAATATAATTTTATTATAATAGTCCTTTGTATGGACAGAAGATCCATTTTGTTATAAATATTTATGTAAATAAAACCATAAATTTCATTTTGTTGTTGGTCCTGACTCAGAAAATTCTGAATCAATGCAAATAAATTGTAATCTAGCATATTACATAAAATTCAGCCACAGACTTCCATAGATTTTCTAACAGAGTGTTAGTTTGTTTGTGGTTGTGGTATTGACCCTGTCTTATATCTATATGTGATAGAATTTAAATGTATTTGTAGTAATTTTACTTACATTACATTACACTCTTTCATAACCCTAGACATTATACGTAGCTATCATACATACTAGTCCAGAATAAGTCTGATTGAGGTCATAAGGAGGTAGCAGAAAGGTCCCCTGATAACTCAACCCAAAATTTGTTATAATCAGGGACCTTCACAGCTGACCTCATTCAGTACACTAGAAATATTGAATGATAACATCTATTAACATCAAATCCACCACAGATATCTATAGCTGTTGTGATGGTTTCATGCTCTTTAAGAGCGACAAGATTAATGATGATGACAATGATGGGGACAATTATTATAAGATAATGAGGAGGACAGCAGTATAATAATAATAGCCCTTCAATCATAACTGACTATAGGAATGCGCCCCTGAGGTGACAGCCTTCAGCTGCTCATTTTCATTGTGTTCCTTTCGACGTTTTTTCCTCTCTTCTGCTTACCGTGAGTGCTTCTTTTCGCCCAATATGAGGTGGCGCCGTACAGAGCAACGCTACTTGATGCGATCTGCAGCTTATCCTCCCAGGTTGCTGGATGTATGTCCAGTGCCTTTATGTCTCTCTTGCATACATATTTGTACCTCAGCTGCGGTCGCCCAACTGTTCTTTTGCCATCAGCCAGTTGTCCGTAGAAGATATTTTCCGGGATGCGACCATCTACCATGCGGTGGACATGGCCAAGCCAGCGAAGTCTGTGCTGTCTAAACAGTGTATACATGCTTTGAAAGCCAGCACGTGACAACACCTCGACATTTGTCATTTTGTCCTTCCATGAAATACCGAGGATGTGGCGTAGACACCGTAAATGGAAAGTATTGAGCCTTCTTTCTTGCTAAGCATAGGTTGTCCACGTCTCGCTGTCATACAGAAGTGCGCTGGTGACGCAAGCGTTTTATTCCGCAGCTTTAATCTTCGCTGTGAGTTTGGAGTTTCCCTAAACAGGCGTTGTGAGGCGGGCAAAGGTAGCTGCAGAGTTTGTTGTTGATGGCAGATCCAGTTATATGACGTAGTGCACCACTGCCTATTCATAATTATCGATAGGGATAACTGGTGCAACATCCATATCCTGACCAATCACATTTGTTGTCTTTAGACTTACCGTGAAGCCAAAGTCCTTGCGTGCTTGGGTAAAGCGATTCATCAAGCTCTGAAGCTCCTGTTGACTTTGAGTGACCTTTGCAGCGTCATCAGCAATAACAAGTCTCTTATAGTGACCCATTTGATTTTTGTTTTTGCTTTTTACCATCTGACCTAGCGTACATGATCTTTCTTTCAGATACATCTCTGAATGCATGTTTCAAGAGCAAGGCAAAGAAGATCCCGAAGAGGGTCGGAGGCAGGATGCAGCCTTGTTAAATGCCACTGCGTATGTCAAAGGGCTGTGAAGTGATTCCAGCATATTGGAAGTGGTTGTACGTAGTTTTTAAAAAAACAAGAAAGAAAAGTAAAACGTCTCACAAGGACAAAGCAAACAGCCTACGACGTTACGGCCACAAGGTCCTTTTCAGTGACCAACAAACAAAAACAGAAAGGGAAAAAGCGAGAACTATGTGAAAGGATGAAAAAATAAATAAATACGCCGCAACAAATTAGCTACCATAATGCAATAGCTGTAAACTGTTTTTTTTTAATTTTCATGTTTTTCACTTAGGTTTCGCCTTCTTTCCTTTCTGTGTTTGTCCATTTGTCCCTGACGAAGGACTTGTGGCCGTAGCGTAGGCAATTTTCTATGATTCCTTATCCTAGTAAGATGTATTACTTTTTTTTTTTTTTTTAAGTCACCGGGAAAATTGTTACTGAATTCGATTTTCTCTCTCCGAATTTTTTTTATTTTTCGGTCAGAAGTAACAAGAATATATTGTTCTTTGTGCAATGTACCCAAAACTACAAGTATTCTTCTTAGAAAATATTTTTTGGCCAATCAAGCCTGATCGATTGGGGTATTATAATCTGAACCTTTTCATTTCCACGAAGGGAAAGAACTCGTTCTTCTCAGTCGGTGGAAAAATCTGGTGGTCTCTTAGGTGCAAAAGTCGTTGGGTGCTGGCTGATTTGTTTTATAAATGAAGTCATACCACAATGACGTTTGATTAAATGGTGACTGCTGGCATGGAGTAACTTTTATATTCGAGGTAATCGCATGGAACATGTCCTTATAAGGAAAAGGTGTCGTCTAGACTGACACAGATTGCAAATATTTCTTGCTGGTGGTCTATTGTTTGTACCTTCAGAGAAATAACGAGAATGGGTATATGTTATGCACTTCGTGGAAAGAAAGAAAGTAAGAAAGAAAGGAAGAAAGGACGCTATACTACTAAAAAAATAAGGAAGTAACAAACACTCCGAACAACACCATGGCCTCGCTGCGAAAGTGACCATGTTACGACACAGAACCAACTAATTATAGGGTTAAGCGTTACAAAAAGCAACAAGGTACTATCTCCCGATCCAATGCGTTTAAAGTTACTTCTACGTCCTCTGTTTATATATGACAAGCTTTAAACAAAAGTTAGTCTTAGTGATGGATGATCACATGGTGTGACTTATTCGTCCCATGTACCTGCAGACGCCCTGTCGTTAACATACAATTAACTATGACAAAGGGTTGGAAACTAAATTAAGTATTTCTATATTTGTGCAAACATTATTTCTGTCTTGGCTTGACCTATTTTATATATGGATAATTTTTGTAGTGTCCTGTTATTTTCGTCCGTAACAAATTCTCACCAACTTGAAACCTTCCATGGCGCATTTTCGGGAAATTACGGAAAGCTGTGCATTACTGTGTGGTAACTAAATTTGCACGCCCTAATAAAATAACGCGCAATCCTCCCATCCCTTCATGGCGCAGGTATATATATATATATATATGTGTGTGTGTGTGTGGGTGTGTGTGTGTGTACGTATATAAAATAAATATTCATGCTTGTATTTTTATTTTTATTTTGGACAATATTTCTGGAATTTTCCTCATTTATAACATTCCTGGTATGTGTGAATAAGTGTCTCCATCTTATATTTATATTTAGCCAGAAAAGCATCATTACTCATTAAAGATGAAGCTTCTTTGCTTTCGTGCCACTCTTATGAACTACTTAACTAAAGGAGATGAGAAGACGCTGGCGATGGATAGGACACGCACCGAAGAAACATGTTAAATCTTAAATAAATATTAGACAAACATAAAGGTGTGTTTTCAGGCACTCGTAAGAAATAAAGAAGTAGAACACTGGGCAACAGAAAAACAACAGACGTGAGTGGCTTACTTAAGAATCGAACCTAGCACCTTCCGTGCGACAACCCCGCCTAGCTATGCAAGCGAATCACACTATCCTCCCTGCGACCTAGGCATCACCAAAAATGATGCTTCATGACGGGTCATTAGTGCGACCCGCAACACATAACACCGGAAATTTACCACGGGCAGTCCAGCCTTTTAATGACGCAATCACTTCTGTTGTTCCCCTATTATACAGTATAGGTCAGACTACACAAGAGAAAGACCTTAATACTGTGTCTAGTTCGTGAATCCACAGGGTAAGAGACGCAGATTTAGAAGCAACACACACACACACACACACACACACACACATACACACACATGGAATAGAGAGATGGAGACAGAGATGAAAATGAAGAGAAAGACATATAAAGACCTGGAACCAACAGCACGCGACAGGAAATCATGGCATAAGTTTACTGAAGTCCTATGCTCCGTGGGGAGCTAAACAGTAAGAATGAATGAATGAAATCTCTACATCTTGTCTATCCATGCATCACATTGTGTCTTTACACAGCGTATCTGTGGGAGTATCTGTATGTATAGTTCTATATTCCGTTGACATCCGATCCTTTCATGTGAAGTGAAGCATGGACAATCAAGAAACAACCAGGAAGATCCCAGGACACAGCAGAGCTGTTTTTGAACAGAACATGAAAACAATAGGCTACCATCTTTCATTATTTACTTGTCACTCCTTTATGGAGCATGGGACTCCTCACTACAGCTGGTACCACAACAGGAAACTTACACCAAAGAATACATGTACTGATGCAGTTGTAGTTTCTGTAATATACTTACTTACTTAGTCGTTCCCCTTCTACCGTGAGGTGTAGAGGTTTGGAAGAGAGAGCGCCAGACCATTCTATCAGCTGTCTTCTTCCTGGCCTGGTTCCATTCTAGTCCTCGGTCCTTCAAAGATTGTCTAATGTTGTCCTCCCAGCGGACTCTGGGTCGTCCTGGAGGTCTGGATCCCTGGCTCTTTGTTTCCCATGCTTGTCGTGGTAGCCGATCTTCTCCCATTCTGCAGACATGGCCAAACCATCTTAGTTGGGACTGTTCTATTTGGGTCTGCAGCGGATGGGATTTTAGGCCTTGACGGATCGTCTGGTTGCGGACCATGTCTCTTCTTGTTACTTCAACCACTTTCCTCAGATACCTCATTTCTGAGGTTTGGATCTGGCTTTTGTGGGTTGTAGTCATTGCCCACGACTCGCATCCATATGTCAAGACTGGGACATAGGTGGAGCGGTATACAGCCATCTTCGTTTTCTTACCAACCTCTTTCTTGCTGAGGAATCCTCGATTTATGGCCTGAAAAAGTCTCCCAGCCGCTGCTTTTCGAGTGGCCAACTCTTCTTTGATGCCTCCCTTTCGGTCTATAATAGCTCCGAGATATTTAAAGTGGTCGACCTGCTCCAGGACCTGTTCTCCCAACTTAATCTGATGTTTTCTTTCTTCTCGTGATATCACCATGGATTTTGTTTTAGAGCTGCTTATGACCATCCCTCTCTTCTCCAGCTCTTCCTTCCAGACTTGCAGGTTGGATTGGAGATGTGCCTCTGATTTAGCAATCAGGGCAACATCATCAGCAAATGCCAGCTCCGAAATATAGACCTGTCTCATCTTCCAGTACCCCACTGAATACTTTCTTGTTCTCTCCTTACATGCCTTGATGACATCGTCCATAAGGAGTATGAAGAGGTAAGGTGATAGGATATCACCTTGTCTTACACCAGTGGTGGTCCTGAACTCTTCTGACTTATGGTTTGCTGTCCTCACATAATTTCTGCAAGACTTGTAGAAGCTCTGTATAGCATGAATCAGAGGTGCTGGAATATTCTTCCTTGCCAAACAGTCCCAAAGTTTGCTCCAGGGGACCCTGTCAAACGCCTTTTCCAGATCTATGAAACAAAGATGGATCTCACTCTTATACTCAAGGGCCTTTTCACTCAGCTGTCTGAGTGTGAAGATTAGGTCTTGAGTACTTCGGTTTGCTCGGAATCCGCACTGGACCTCATCCAATTGTGGCTCAGCTAGGCGTCGGAGTCTCTGCTCTAGGATTCTAGAGTAGATTTTACCAGGTACACTGAGAAGGGATATGCCTCTATGGTTTCCACATTGTCGATTGTCACCCTTTTTGAAAATTGGTGTTATGATGGCAATCTCCCAATCCTTTGGTATGGTCTTGTTGCACTATGCTGCCTGTAGGACCTTTAAGAGTAATAGGTCGCCTGATGCTCCCATGTACTTAACCATTTCTGGTGTTATACCATCATGCCCTGCTGCTTTGCCCATCTTGATTTTCTCTAGTGCTGCCCTCAGTTCTTCCATCTTTATGTCATCTTCACCATCATTGGTTTCCTATTCTGTGCTAGTGGTTATCATTTCTGATGCTTCATCATGCTCACCATCCAGGAGTTCTGAGAAATATTCTTTCCATCTTTCCATTACTTCCTTCGGGGCAGTAAGCAATTTGCCTTGCTTGTCCTTTATAAATTTGAGAGGGCATTGTTTTTCTTTCCTCATGTTCTTTAGGGTCTTATAGAACAATTTCTGGTTTTCTTGTGCATCTTTTTCTAGCTTTTCTCCAAATTCTTCCCAGGACTTCTGTTTTGCTGCTAGCACTTTGTTCTTTGCTTCTGTTCTGAGTGTCACATATTCTCTATATTTTTCCATTTGTCCTGTTGTGTTTTTAGCTCCTAAGTATTGGTTTCTGTAATATGTTGTTTTAAATAATGCGATTGCCAGCTGTATGTACAACCTCCATATTAGTCATTTATACGACTTTCCTGAGGGAACTGTACTCCTTTTCTTTAATTTCTCGTCATAGTCCCCCCGGGACCTACACGGGACAAAGATATCTTAGACAGCTAAACAAAGCAATGAAGATGTTCTGACTGAGGCCAATGCAGTCCATGTTTTTTCCCCCATTGACAACTGGGACAATTAACGGGAAAGGAGGTAGCGGACGAGACAGAATGAAAAAATAATGGATAGTCTGAGATTATGGCATGAAAAGAAGTTAAGAACAGAACCGACAAATAAGACTAGAAATATTAAGATGAAGAAGCATGATCGCTTAAGCCAGTCGGAATGGCACTTAAAGGAGAAGATTCCGTAAGCATATTGTTTCTGTCCTAAATGCGGTATTCTATCTTTTACTTTCCATTAAAATATCTCAGTTAATCACTTGTTTGTTTTTGACGGTGATATTGTCCTATTTTCAAAGCCGTTATCGGCAACACTTGGTTGTTCCTTACCATCTTCTTTTCACCTGTACATCTCCTTACACTTAGTAAAGCGGGGCATGCTGCATTCTGTTATATGCAAAAAAGCTTCTCTGTTCTACTTTTGTGCACATATTTTACTATGTGTAAAAATGTTACTCTGTTTTACATGTGTGTAAAAATGCTGCTCTGTTTAACGTAAGTTTAAAAGTGTTACCCTATGTAAAAATGCTACTATGTTCTGCTTATGTGTAAACATGTTACTCTTTGTAAAAATTCTAGTGTTCGACTTATGTGTAAACATGTTACTCTTTGTAAAAATTCTAGTGTTCGACTTATCTGTAAACATGTTACTTTATGTAAAAAAGCTACTCTGCTCTGCTTAAGTGTAAACATGTTACTCTATGTAAAAAAGCTACTATGTTCTATGTAAATGTACACTGTGTAAAAATGCTACAATGTTCTACTTATGTGTAAAAATGCCACAATGTTCTAGTTAAATGTAAAAATGTTACTCTATGTAAAAAAGGCACTCTGTTCTACTTATGTGTAAAAAATGTATCTGTGCAAAAATGCTACTCTGTTCTACTTATGTACAAAAAGTTTACTCCGATCTACTTTACGTCAAAATGTTCAAATATCTAAAGTAAGCTTTTGAATATCCGGGATGATTAAGAACAAATTAATCCCTGTTAATCACCATTTATCAAGAAAGAAGAGACAAATTTGCGGTCACAATATCCAACTAATTCCAAGTGCTCAAACAGCTGGAAGATGTAGAGAATACAGAAGACTATTGGCAGCAAATCAAAACTGTATGGAATGAAACATGTGAAGAAATGCTGGGGAAAATGGAACGACAACAAAAAACATGGATAACAACAGAAACCATCAATAAGATAAAAGACAGAAAAAACAAGAAAGCAGATTTAAACACAAGCAAAACCAGAAGTTCCAAAGCTCAAGAAGTGTACACAGAAGCAAACAAAGAAGTAAAAAGAAGTATCAAAAGAGACAAGAGGAAGTATATTGAGGAGTTGGCAAGAGAAGCAGAAGATGCTGCAGCCAAAGGAAATATGAGAGAACTGTATAACAGCACAAAGAAGCTGACAGGGTAATACGAGCAAACAAGTTGCCTCATAAAAGACAAGAATGGAAAACTGCTCAGCAATATACAAGAGCAAATGAAGAGCTGGACAGAATATTTTGAGGACCGACTCAATAGACCAGCTCCACAAAACCACCCGGACATCCAGCCAGCAGAAGAAGAGCTACAAATTAACGGTTAAAGACCAACGAAGGAAGAAATAAAGAAAACCATAAAGCTTCTAAGAGATGAAAAAGAGTCTGGACCTGATGGCATTCCAGCAGAGGCTATCAAAGCAGATATCGACACGGCTACAGAGATGTTATATAAATTACTTGGTAAAGTCTGGGAAAAGGAAGAGATACCAGCAGAATGGAAGGAAGGATATCTGGTTAAGTTGCCTAAGAAACGAAATTTACAAAAGTGCACAAATTATAGAGGAATAATGTTACTATCAGTGCCATGAAAAGTATTAAATAGGATTATCCTTGAGAGAGTGTAGACAGAGAATCACTTTGGAAATTGATGAGGCATTATGGAGTTCCCATGAAGATCATCAATTTAATAAAGAAAACATACGAAGACATGACATGCAGAGTTCTTCATGAAGGACAGCTTACAGAACCATTTGGGATAAGAACATGAGTGCGACAGGGATGCCTCTTGTCTCCATTTCTTTTCTTATTAACAATAGACTGGGTTATGAGAACATCAACAACACACAACAGAAATGGAATCCAGTGGACTCTGACTAAGCAGCTGGATGATCTGGATTTTGCTGATGACTTGGCTCTCCTGTCCCATAACCATAATCAGATGCAGGACAAATTGAAAACACTCGATGAGAGGTCACAGCAATTGGGTCTGAAAATACACAGGGAAAAGACAAAGATAATGAGAATAATGCAGATAATGAAAATAGGGTTGAACTTGAAGAAACACCAATACAAGATGTAGAATCGTACACATAACTTGGCAGCAATATAGACAAAGTCGGAGGGAGAGACAGTGCTATCAAACTAAGAATATAAAAAGAAAGAGGAGCTTTCATTGCATTGGGAAATATATGGAGATCAAGAGAAATAGGATCCAACACGAAAATAAGAATCTTCAACTCAAATGTGAAGTCAGTCCTATTGTATGGCTCTGAGACACGGAGAACAATAAAGACAACAACTAAAAAGCTACAGACTTTCATAAATGGGTGCTTGCGTAGAATAGAGGGATTAAAATGGTATGACAAGGTTACCAACGTGGAACTGATGACAAGAACTAAACAAGTGCCAGTGGAGCAAGAGATGAGAAGAAGACGATGGCGATGGATAGGACACACACTGAGGAAACCTGCTGATAGTATTACAAGGCAGTCCAACCCCAGGGCAAGAGACGCAGAGGTAGACCAAGAAGCACATGGAGAAGAGAGCTGGAAACAGAGATGAAAATGATAAGGAGAACGTGGAAGGAACTTGAGATGATGGCACGTGACAGGAGGACTTGGCATGTGTTTGCTGAAGGCATATGCTCCTTTGGGAGTGGAGGGTTATGAAATGAATTATGAATCACCATTTACAGGGGGAAATAATAATCTTCGTTAATCACCATGCAAACATGTAATGTATAAAACAATCAGACCAGCTTTTCGTGAACATACGGAAATGGTGTGCATTGCACTGTAAAAGTTAAATTTAACATATACTAAAAGAACACGTATGCATTTCAAGCTTTTCATGCTGAATTGTTCAGTGTGTTAGAAACATTCACATCAGCTTTTCGGGAAGAAATGGAAACGGTGTGCATTGCACTGTCCTTTGACTGAAAACTTTCTTGAGTACCCATTATTACCATTCCATATAGAAGCCAATAATCTATTTTATTCGGATTTTCAGAGATTTCGTAGATATGCCCTAATATAATTAACGGCCCAACATGCTATAGCTGAACAGGGCAGACAAACCAATGAGCTAATATGATAAAGCTAACAAGGCAGACAAACCAATGACCTAATATTCTATGGCTGAACAGGACAAATAAACCAATGAGCTAATATGCTCCAGCTGACAGGGCAGAAAACCAAAGACCTAATATTCAATTGCTGAACAGGGCAGACAACCCAATGAGCTAATATTTTATGGTTGAACTGGGCAGACAAACCAATAAGCTTTAATATGCTACAGCTGACAGGACAGAAAAAACAAAGAACTATTATTCAATGACTGAACAGGGCGGACTAACTAATGAGCTAATATGGAATGACTTAACATGGCAGACAGGCCAATGTATAGCTAAGTAGGGTAGTCAATCAAACCAGATAAACTAATAGCCAATATTTTATGGTTGAACAGGGCAGACACAACAATGTGCTAATATCCTTTAGTTGAACAAGGCAGAATAAACAATTATATATGCTTTGTTTGAGGTGGGCAGACAAACTAATAGCCAATATTTTATGGTTGAACAGGGCAGACACAACAATGTGCTAATAACCTTTAGTTGAACAAGGCAGAATAAACAATGATATATGCTTTGTTTAAGGTGGGCAGACAAACTAAAGAACAATAAGAGAGAAAGACCATCACAGAGCCGACGGGCAAAAATGAACTTGGTCATGCGGCACAATGAAAGGAGTTAAATTAAGCTTTGTTTCTGCTGAAAATGTTTATTTCCTTTGAGTCACGGGAACCAAAAGACTTCTGGTGCTATGTCGAGACAGATCAAGGTCTGGACCTCGACTAACAAGAAAGGTTACGTTGATAACTAACTCGCGCAAGTGATGTGTTCCACGTGCAAGTATTATTTCCGTGAAATGAAGACACTAAAACAATGAGTCTGGCATGCGAGGAAACTGCGAGGTCGAGGTCTATTGGGTGTTTGTGAGCAAGGGGCGTGTAAATATACAGTGGAGCAGAGGCGTAATTAGAGAAAGCTTTGAGAAATTAACCCCCCATTTTCCTAATATGTCATCAATCAATCAATACCCTTTAGCTCCACGGGGAGCATACGCCTTCAACAAACACATACCAAGTCTTCCTGTCCTGTGCCATCCGCTCAAGTTTTTTCCAGGTTTTCCTCATCATTTTCACCTCTGTTTCAAGTTCTCATCTCCATTTGTTTTTTGGTCTAACTCTGCCTCTCTTTCCCTGTGGATTCCAGAACAATGACTGCCTTGTAATGCTATCAGCAGGTTTCCTCAATGTGTGTCCTATCCATCGCCAGCGTCTTCTTCTCAACTCTTGTTCCACTGGCATTTGTCTGGTTCTTGTCATCAATTCCACATTTGTGACTTTGTCATATCATTTCAGTCCTTCTATTCTACGCAAGCACCTGTTTATAAAAGTCTGTAGCTGTTTGGTTGCTATTTTTGTTGTTCTCCATGTCTCGGAGCCATACAATAGGACTGACTTCACATTTGAGTTGAAGATTCTTATTTTCGTGTTGGACTTGATTTCTCGTTCTCCATGTGTTTCCCAATGCAATGAAAGCTCCTCTTGCTTTTTGTATTCTTATTTTGATATCACTGTCTGTCCCTCCAACTTTGTCTGTATTACTTCCAAGATATGTGTACGATTCTACATCGTTTAGTGTGTTTCTTCAAGTTCAACCTTGTTACCATTTCTTGCATTTATTCTCATAATCTTTGTATTTTCCCTGTGTATTTTCAGGCCCACTTGTTGTGACCTCTCATCGAGAATTTTCATTTTCTCTTGCATCTGATTATGGTTATGGGACAGAAGAGCCAAGTCATCTGCAAAATCCAGATCATCAAGCTGTTTAGTCAGATTCCACTCGATTCCATTTCTGTTGTGTGATGTCGATGTTTTCATAACCCAATCTATTGCTAGTAAGAAAAGAAATGGAGACAAGAGGCATTCCTGTCTTACTCCCGTTCTAATATGTCATGCGTGGCTCATAATATTTGTGGGTGCCAATATATTTTACATACATACGTGTTTTGAAGGATCGTTAATCCCCTTTTAAACATTATGAACAGTTTCACTTAGAACACGTTATTAAAAATTTGCTTATAAGCCCTGCACATAGGTACTTCCCCTCCGAACAGCCTTGCCACAGACCGAGCGAAGTGGACATTTTTTGCTGCTGTCCTAAAAGACGTCATCAGTCGTGATGGTCACTGACTATTTTGTCAGTCAGCAGTCATGAATTCAAGAAGGTAATCCTAATATCCCCCAAAAGACTCCTGACTATCCCACTAGTGCCAAGCAAGTACATCCATCTCGACAGGGAGGTTAAGAAACCACAGATGGAATAGGGTGTAACGCGACACTATTAGGCATACATCCAAGTAGAGAGGATCGAAGGCGGTTGCTAAGGTACAAAATATAAGGAATGGTACAGAAGATACATCCACAAATAATGTAAAAGAAATAAGTCAGTTTCACCGATAAATAATCCATGTTTTTTTTTTCTGAGATATAAAAATCAAAACTACAAGACGTGAACTGTTCTGAAACTAACATACACAAAAACTGTAGAACAACATTTAAGATCTAGCTGTATTTGTGCACATCAATATGTCTGCTGTCACGCCCGTCAGTTGGTTTTCACTGCCGCTTCATATTTGGAAAATATGGTTTGCCGAATGTGCATTCACACAGAAACACAAATTTCGATCGACTTAATTAAATGCAAATCTAATACAAAACACAACACAGCGACATTCGTAATCAGGTCATTAACAGTATCTTTTGAAAAACATTTCAAATTCAATATAAACAGAATATATAGTACAACGACGTGCGATTTTTATTTTCTTGTATTTTTAATTACAAACGTTAGTCTTATTTCTGCGAGGTGTAACCATAAAACAAGGTCCTCCTGTTGCATGCCCAAACATAAAATACGACGTTGTCTGACATAAACTGTAAAACACGTCTGATATAACTGAAGGGCGCTGTCTACATCGTACCTGGTGTGAATTTTGATACTAACATCATAACTGGTGTGAGCTGTGATACTAACATCATAACTAGTGTGAATTGTGATACAAACATCGTAACTGGTGTGACTTGTGATACTTTCATCGAAACTGGTGTTAATTGTGATACTAACATTGTAACTGGTGTGAATTGGGATACTAACATCGTAACATTGTGTATTTTTAAATATGCTCATGCAAACATTATAACTGAATTGTGAATTATACCGATGATAACATGATATATGAAGTGTTAACTATTCTTCTGCTGACACTGTACGCGTAGTGTGAACTATTTTCATGCTAACATGCCATTTTTTTCCTTTCCTTTCCTCTCTCATATACCTTTTACTGTTATTTTACTGAACTAAAAAGTTACTGGGTCCCTGGATCGAAAACAAGTAGATTTACTTTCAGTCTACCCAGCTGTATACGGATAACTCTGCCCTTGAGTTAGGAAAGGCTAAGGCAGCGAGTAAGAGAATTGGTCATCCTGTACCGAAATACGTTTGTTCTTTTGTTCTAGTCTTCACTCCTCTTCGGCATTATTATTTTGCCATTTCTTTTACGTGCTAATTCTTCCAGTATCTTTGTTTTCGTTTTCATCGTTGAAGGTTCTTTTATCACATCTTATCACACCTCTCACCCACTCCTCTCTCCTGGTCATTTTCTCCTTTTTTACGCTTAGCGAAGCGAGTGGTGAAAGCATTTAAACACTTATACTTCTCTTAGATTTTTTCTCGCTAGTAAGACCTATTAAATAAAATAACGCGTAGCGATTTTCATACCAGATATTCAATTAAAATGTTAGTCCACCACCCGACCGCTACCTCACTGAGACGAGACGGCAATTATGTTTACAGTGTAGACGGACGCGACACTTAAACTCCCCCAGGAAAGAGAGAGATAAACTCGACTGACTGTTAAGCAGACCGGACCTTATAGGCGTTAGGCGACTGATAGCGGGAGTATAGAATACATGTTTATATTTGATTTGTAATTTGTTATTATAGCGTCTATTATTTTTAAATGCCATACGACAACGAACAGACACCGACAATTTAATAGCTATTTAATGACAGGCGATTATTGTTGTAGGTGGTGCGTATGAAAAATTAAAAAAATAATTAACACCGTACGCTGACCGCCAGCCGCGAGCAGGGGCGGGTGAGTTATCATAAACTCGGTCCGACCCAGATTAGCGGCCAGCGACGTCTGCGAGCGTGTAGGCGTAGGGAAACACCGTGTGTCTTTTGAACTTAGTCAGGACTGACAGAGAGGATGAGAGATCGTCTTGTCCCCGTCAGTATATATAGAGATATCTACATTGAATGGTGGTATTTTTTCCCCCAAATGTTCGCTTACATTTTTCGCAGACCTGATCTCAAGGGCGACCAGCGGTCTTTTACTTTTTTGGTTCGTTATCCATTTCATTTATATGCGTGTACTCGCCGATGATATTGGATGACAATAAATATAAATACTGGACTTACAAAATCCATATTACCATTTTTTCCAGCCCACAGTGGAGTGTAAATGTAACATTATTATTGTTCCCCGACTCCTGACAGTCGTATTCAAGTGGATTATATATACATATCTTTATACACTGTGCAGAATCGGTGCTCTGACACAGAGTTGGCCGACAGAATAACCATCATCATTTTTTAACATTTTTTTCAGCAACCAGATGTATCCCAATACTGGAAATATTCCTCTCTCTAAAGGGTAAACCTCAAGGATTCTCACATTTCCAACTGTTGGTAGGAACACCTTTATCCAGATAGAAGCACTGTTACGACATGTTTTATGATGTTTGCTACTGTTATAGTGAGCACGTTTAAATTTACGCATTAAGGGTTTTTGAGATGCTATTAATATAATGTTTTTCACGCTTCACGATATTTAATTGAACGCAAACTTTGCCTAGTTGTACAGGATTGTAAATGACGTATTGCGTTGTTATGCTCACGCATACCCTAGTTATAAGTTCACCCTTCTGATTTAGTCCGTCAAGCTAGTAAGACGTGTGGTGACTCCTTCCACATAGGACCAGTGAAACTCACGCCAAGTCAATGATTCAGTAACAGCCGTGACGTTTTTTCAAAATGGTTACGCGAGTAGTTTTCAATACAGCAATAGACGGTAGACAGCAGATGAGTAATTATTTATATTTCATAGAACTCCATTTTTCTATAACAGCCAGAGGGTCGGCCGTAATATTAAGACAGACACGTTTATAAATAATGTCCTCAAAATATGGTTATGGAAACCTAGTTCAACCATGGTCTATGGAAGTATACGAAAGACAGGAACCAGAAATCGTTCACGACCAAAAATTTCGGATCAATTTTTGAAAATGATTGTCTCAAAACTGGTAGGTATCAATTTTCGGTTGACTGCATCGCGGCAACGCGCCATAAACAGCCTACCATGTTTTGATGACACTGAAAACTTAACTGCATTCGAATATGTATAAAAGGAACGCAGTTGACTGCGTTATAAAATAGATATTGTAATAAAAATGATGTTGCGAGAATGCAACAATATTATTATATATAGATGAGAATTATAAAACATTTTCGGTTGACCTATTTTTGATGACACTGAAGAATATGTATAACTGGAACGGAAAAAATATGTCTTCAAAATGTCTTCAATGCCATGAATTAAGATGTCTTCGTATAATGTAATAAATACGTATTTATTTGGACTCAGAAGGATGGAGTTATCCGCTGAATAATGTTGAAGTTGGCTCGTCTATTAAGCCATTCATTCAAAGTTGAATTGTTGCACGATTCGCTCTTTATAAGGACAGCAATATTATTAATCAAGTAGTTGGGGTTCATAAGGAAAAAACAGAGTAATGTCACCCACTACTCTAATAGAATTAAATGACAACCTAAATCGTTTTGACCCTCAACAACATACATCCAAGAACCCGCCCTCAACAAGCACCATATTCGGCATTCCCCTCGCTATTCCTTTTTTGAGATGAACTGGGGCCAATTTGGATTGTCGACAGCTGGGGGTGACAGTGTAATCATAGTGAAATAGGAATTATGTTCATGGAATAATTATGTTACCAAGGGATACCACAGACCTACTATAGGAGCCAATTAGGTAAGAGTGTGAGAAGTGGCCACTGTGCGTGAGAGTGTGTGATGATTTTCTTGTTTTGCTGGGAATTATCCATAAATCTGATTGTCTAAATTTTGTTTACTTTACTTGGTCTTATAGTGTACCAATATTGTTTTATTCTGTAACCTAGTGCTAACCTTCACCCTTTGGGTTAATAATTTTAGGTTTTTCTCTCCATACGGGGAAGGCGCACCTCTCTACTTTATTTTCTATGTATGTAAATGATTTCTTTATATCTTTTAGATAATTGGTTGTGTCAAGTTTAGTGATAATAAACTACAAAGAAACTTAACTTTGTGTGTTGGTCAGCCCCATACCCATTTATCCTTAGTTTTTACCGTTGGTGTGTCATTGTTGTCACATATTGTTGTGTGTAGAGTAACCTGTTCTTTCATTAGACAGGGAGGCAAAGACTGTCTTATAATAAAGCATAGTTGTACGGATAGTCTGGATGAGAGAAACTTACTCACTCCAGAGACATATCTTTCCCTCAACCTAACACCTGTGAAATCTATTTTCTATACATTATCGTGAATCAGTCAACCTTTATTCTTTACTTAGACTGGGCACAATAAACCAATTAACATACCGTACGACAGGAAGATACACGAAATGGTGTTGTCGCATGATAAGGTGCTAGTCTGCAAACATGGCATGCCCAAATACAAGGTCGATGACAATCTTGACAAAGATTAAGACACGGACAGTGATGTAAATGCTTCCGACAGATGGACTTTGTTTTGATAAACAATTACAAGAAAATAACATCTTGGAAGAAATTATAATGTTAGATCTGTAAAGTAGTGAGTTTGTAAACATGACAAGCGAAACGGAAGAAGCAAGACCTTTTATGGAGTTTGAAAATCACATCTTAAGTTGTCATATAGTAATGTTCTACATGAGAGAAGCGTAGTGGGGGATTAGGCCTCTATCAATATCAGACTTTTATTTGCACTTTTTTTGGCCTCTGTGATACTAAGATAGACTTCTCCTGATTGGACGTATCCTCTAAGTAGCAACCTGGGAGCGTAGGCAGACAATTTCACTTATATTCTACAGCGTTGTAAGACTACTTCACTCTTTCAATTTCAGCGAGAAGAAATCATAGACAGCCAGGTACACGAAATATTAGGACCCATATATAGGAAAGGCCATAGGACTGGACGTCAATTCTAAGATTGGAAGAGAGTAACCCTAGAGACATCGCTTTGCGCCTTAAGTTCTAGGATCATACTTCAAGTGCACTAAGCTAGACACCTAATTCACCTGAAAGAGGCGGCATCTTAAATCAGTTGCCCGGCAATACTCGGAAGTTTCCTGTGTAAAAAGCCTTGTTCGCCCGAAAAACTCGGGGTAAGTTGTGATGTACATTTTATCATTTTATATTTGCATTTTTTCATGTATAGTTTGATTGTGGTTGTACAGTGGCATATGAGGCTGGCAACCTCATCACTGCAAATAACATGACACATGAACCACCACTGTATCATGCAGGTTTCCTCATAAGGAACCAACAGCACACGTGGCCCAAGGCTTCACTAACAGCAGGTAGTGGATGATGATATCATGGTGTACATATTTATTATACAAGCACTTAATAAATTTCATAGTTATGTGTATATATATATATATATTTATAGTTGACATTAATGCTCAGGAATGGTTGAAGATGATGAAGTTGTGGATGAAGCGAAGGTCGCCTGGTGACTATGTCAGGGACACAATACTTAGCAGAGACATTTGCCTCCTTTCAGTTTTTGGTACACGTTTGTAGTATAAGTTGCCAGCAGTCGACGCTAGACACCAACATCAGATGAGTCCTGAAGGCGCTTAACATCCTTTGCAGTTATCTCAACCTTAATGCGTGAGACGAGCTGCAGTCACTAAAGTAAATGTAGTCCCGTAGCAGATACTGCCGTAGGGGAGTGAAGTGTTAAAGACTTCACTATACTAGGTCCAACAACGTGAGGTAAGGTGACCAGTTCCTTTACTCGCTGCGTTTTCCTTCCTTAACTCAAGTGTAAAGTCAGGTACCCATTTACAGCTAGGTAGACTGAAGCATGTCGACACCGTGAATCAAACGCGGTACCTTTGCCGCGAAAGACCAGCGCTTTAACCACTCTGTCAGTTGGGCGCTCCAACAGCCACTAGACTTGGCTATTGTAGAAAAGTACAGTTCAAGGCACCTGTGGAAATCAACAGCGGCCGAAGAGGACGCCAACCGACTCCACACTGGAAGCTACGTAGCATGGGAGCGCAACCAATGGACGTTTACAAAATGTTAATAAGTTCCATTCCAATTTAAATCATCCGAGGATGATAAATATCATAACTTCTTTTTTTATAAACAACTAATTATTGTACATTTTAAATCCCTATGTGATTATTAAACCAGTTTACATGTAACTTTAAACGCAACGGATTAATCACTCTTGGGTGAATTATATATCTGCACCCGTATGAAACGTACTATATTAAATACATTAACATGGAGAGCTATAAAATGAATACCTGCTGAACCACCTTTAGCTGGGGACTCAGAAATACAAGCGAAAATATATTGCCTCACAGAAGGGGCGGGAAAAATACTAAAGTTCATGACAACTTAGATGATCTCAGTAGTTATGCTTGTTTTACTTTAAATTCTTGTGAGGCTCCCTACAGTAGAAGCATCATTCTTCTATGTGTATCTCTACCAAGAGTAATCGTGAGCGAAGGTTGATACCTATGAAGACCCTCATCATTATACAATAAGTTTGATCATTGTTGCCCACTACTGCGGAGCAGGGGAGACAATACCGTCACACGCCCAAACCTTATAAAGTTAGACGTAGTACGGTGAAATCTCTCCCACTTCACTGCTCTACGGCATTATCTACTATGGTCCTACCTTTACCTTTTCAAGTAATTTGATGCCAACATAATGAAAAAATTTGCTAGACGTATTTTGATATTTAAAAAAAAGGTAAAGGATCCCGTTACACACCCTCATCATGTGACGTATTCTTTCCAGAACGTTGTCTCCATTACAGCTGCTCTGAACGCATTACGATTCTGGGCAAGTCGACCTGCATCAGCCAAAGACAAGTTCAGACTCTCTGTGATGTCCTGGGTCCACCGTCGTCTAGGTCGACCTCTTCCCCTTTTTCCAGGGACCATGCCTTCCATCACTGTTTTTTCCAGACTATTATGTATTTTTATATGACCGAAACATTTCAGCTTCCTTATTGCGATGGTATTTAGGAACCAATGTTCCTGTAACACCCGTTACACACCCATTTAAGCATATTGCGAATATGGTGTTAGGCCCACATTTTCTTGACCATCGGCACACTAGGGGTGATGTGGTCTGCATCACAAGGGATTTTGATATAACATCATGTTAATTAAAAAAAAATAAAGGGTAACCTTTACCTTTAGACTAGTAAATTATAGAGTTACCTCTACTTGTAATGTTTGTCTTCGTCTTTGTAAATGTTACGGTCTATCACTCCAAAATATATTGTAACTATTTATATGTAACACCCTTTGTGACACATTTACCAGTCTTTATTGGGGCAATAACACATTCAAGAAAAATCATTATTTTTTTTTTCTACGAAATATGATGAAAATAGTCCGTCACTCACGTAACAAGTGGTCAATTAACAAAGACGCTGCCCACATTAACAGCCCAAACACGCGCCACTTTCTCTACCTGAAGTATTCACGATACACTTCTGAAAGGAAACACGATTGGTTTAAATTATAGGAGGGGAGAAAATAACAATTTAAGATGAAACCGTACGTAGGAATAGACTCTCGATATCCGGATAACAGTGCCAGACATCTCAAACTGGAGTGCTGTCCCGAGGCAACGCAGTTATCAAGTATTTCATACTTTACAGAAGGGAAGACATATTAACAGCTTGTTACTTATTTAAACGGAAACGGGTGCGCGAATTGGTCTTATATAAAACGGAAACAGATGCGTGAGTGACCTTTCAGAAATGGAAACGTGCGTGAGTGTGCTCTGTATAAAAGGAAACAGATGCGTGAATGCGCCCTTTATCAAGGGAGTGTAAATGCGCCCTAATTCAAGGGCAACAGTGTGAATGCGCCCTTTACCAAGGGAAACAGATGTGTGAATGCGCATTATATATAAGGAAACAGGTGTAAATGCGCCCCATTTCAAGGGAAACATGCGTGAGTGTGCTCTGTATAAAAGGAAACATACGTGTGAATGCGCCCCATTTCAAAGGAAGCATGCGTGAGTGTGCTCTGTATAAAAGGAAACATGCGTGAATGTGCCTTATATCAGAGGATACACATGTATGAATGGACGCTTTATAAAGGGAAACAGATGCGTGAATGTGCCCTATTTCAAGTGAAACATGCGTGAATGCGTCCTGTATCAAGAGAAACAAATGAGCGAATGCGTGAGCCTTATATAACTGAAAACAGATACGTGAGCCATCTATAAATGAAAACAGATGCGTCAGTGGGCCCTGTATGAATGACAAGAGACAGAAAGTGGGTCATATATAGATAAGAACAGGTGCGTGATGTGCCCCAATATATGTGAGAACATTCGTGAGTGGGCCCTTAATAAGTAGAAACAGATGCGTGTGTGGACTCTATATAAATGAAAAAAAATGTGCGCGAGTGGGCCCTATATAAATAGAAATTTGCATGAGTGGGCCATCCTTCCCCTTATCCCGCAACAAATTAAAATAATCTATTTTTTTAATAAAATAAAAGCAGATAAAACTATAGGATTTTCACGGTCTAGAGCTGTATCCTCAAAACATGAGTAGGATTACGAACTCAATTGCTACTAAAACTGACGTAAAGAGTTTAAACTGTACGCTAAATTCATGCCACATCCGTCTTCTGTCCTATTTTATAAATTTATCCTATTATGTGCGTCTACTTAGATATTTTTTTCCTTATCAAATTTACTCCTCATATCTCCTCGTGTTATACCTTTATTCTATCAAACTCATCTGTATTCTTTTATCCTTTCCTTCCCTTAAATCAAGGGTTCCCAACTCGTACGTATACGAACCACCTTGGTGTATGAGAAGCTTGTGAAGAAATACGTGGAACATGTGGTAGGTAACTGTATTATCATATTGAAATATTACAAAAGTAGTAGTGTTATTGAAAAAGATGTAGATTTGGAGCGAGAATGATTAGCACTGTTCTTAATCAAATCTAATGACAATAAATAACTGGGGGGTGATTGTGATAACGCGGATCTGTCTGTGAAAATCTGTGTCAAGAATGAAACCATTGCTTGATAAGAAACATAATCTAGGGTCTCAGTAATGTATTTGACTGTGTTCTGAAGATAAACATTTAACAACTTTATGGTACTAAAAATATTAGGTGCCGAATAAAGTTTTCTTTATGAAAAATTAATTTAATTAATTAATCTCTTTATTTATTTTATATGCATGATAAACTCTAAAATTTATTTCCCCTAATACTGAATAGAGGTTAGTGAAAGATTAACAAAAAGCCATGGGGGTATAGAGACTGAAAACGCTTGGGAACAATTGCCTTCCAGCATACTTATATCTTTTTGTACAATAATTCTCTTATACCAGTTTCCTTTTACTTATTTAACATCTTCATTTTACACTCGTTCTCATCTAGCATTCTTTTTTTCCTTGACGTTTTTGCCTTCTTGTGGCGAAACACGTATCTTCCAACCAAGACAGATGTTCTTCGGTTAAATCAGATCGGAACAGATAGTGGGGTTAAAAGGCAAGTCTGATGTCTAGTGCAGCGTTGATAAATACTAGGCCCTGAGAAAGACTACTAGTGTCTATCAGCCAGCACGTTGAAGCCATGGTAAGGGCTAGCCATAAAATGGCTGCTGGCTATACCGATACCCGGCCGATCCGCCCATTTTTTCCCTCATCTTGTGTGATGAGTACAAAGTACAAAGACTTAAAAAAGTGCGCATTCGCGCAGCGGGTATTTCAAGTGAAATTTTCGCAGTTGAGTTTCAAGCGGTAATTGTTACATGTCTCTCAACACACTGGTCAAGTAGGTGGGAAAAAAAAAATAGGTACATTCATTTTGAGTCTTTGTAAGGTATGCTTAAAAACTTGCAGAGATTATCTTACTTTTGTGATAGAAAGCATCCTCGTACCACATCATGGGGCCGAGAATAAATTTTTTGAAAAGGGTACAATCTTTTATGGACATCCTGTATATATTTAATTAACATCTCGCTTACCCTCAATCACAGACAGACTTTTAATGGTTACACAGTCTGCTCACACTTCTGCAGATGGCAACGGAGTTGATATAACTGCGTGTGCTCTGTGCCTGTAGTTTGAATTAGGCGGCGAGTGTGTCTGTGTCATGCGTTCTCTCCCCTTTTATAATGGCATTGCGGATGTACGAGGTGACAACTGGACCAAGGTACGTTTGCATGCATCCAAAATAGTGTAGGCAAGGCAAGATGTGCTAAGATAGTACATCCAAAATAATTCTGGAATCCTTATTTCTGCACCTATTTCCTTCATCTTAGGCTTATTTTACTCATATGAATGAGCTCTATCACTACGGATATCCATTTTATCCTATAGTTTATCCGACTATTCACTGGAGCAGCCGAAACATGGAAAAACACAACATGGTTCATGTTCCACTGTCGTCTATTCATAATAACTTCTGCTCTACAACACATCCAGTGAACCTATTGCTATCTGCCTAAAGCTAATGATCCCTATTATCGAAATGGGTCCTTCTTTATCTAGGTATTACATTATTAGTTGCACACTGCCTTCCGAAATATCCTTAACATCTACACTTTTGTTTCCTCCATGTCTAGCGATCTTCCGACACTATTTATACCAAGATGGCTTTTCTTTGGTTAGTTACATCCACGGGGTTTGTACGGTGATAATGTTTTTGAATGATGCCGAGATATGACTCAGACTTCATTACACTTTCCATACTCAGCGTGGTTCCGGGGGGAGAGGAAGACTCTAAGGAAATAGTGACAAAATACAACCACTGGTCCACCAAAATTGCTGTAGGAGGCGACTAAGGAAGGTTGTGCATAAAGCTAAGAACTTTATTCTATAGAACAGTTTGCTACATAACCCAGCACTACAAGAGCATGTAAGATGCCAGTGGGCTGTTTCGGATTTTTTTTGTCTCGGGGTTGTTTATTTAGGTTGGAGTTGACTATTTGCGATGGGGAGGGACGGGGGGGGGGGGGGGTGTGGTCAGTCTTAGAAGCTGTACGCCCTCCGATAATCATCAACATTATTTTCCTTTGCGATCCTTACAGAGCATACAGCCACATCTGCAGTTGGTCCTCGTTGCAGGAAGCCTGCACCAAACATTCATATGCTAATTCAGCGTTGGTTTCTGTAGCAATGTATGTTATCTGATGAGGCTGCCAACCTCATGTACAACCTCATATTAGTCAATGACGAAGTTGCCAACCTCATGTACAACTTCATATTAGTCAATGACGAAGTTGCCAACCTCATGTACAACTTCATATTAGTCAATGACGAAGTTGCCAACCTCATGTACAACTTCATATTAGTCAATGACGAAGTTGCCAACCTCATGTACAACTTCATATTAGTCAATGACGAAGTTGCCAACCTCATGTACAACTTCATATTAGTCAATGACGAGGTTGCCAACCTCATGTACAACTTCATGTACAACTTCATGTACAACCTCATATTAGTCGCCATGTACGACATGCCTGAGGGAGCAGTTGTTTTATTCTTTCTTTGACTCATCAGAGCGCCCCTCCCCCACCCCCTCCCGGAACTACTCGGGGCTAATCTAATTATAACACGTTCGAAATGCTACAAAACCTATTGTTTAAAATGTGAACACATCTTTCAAAACGACTATGTAATCTAATGTTAACGAGCACAGTTTAGAAACGTTAGAACCAGGCAGCACATAGAAAACATTGCGGAGGCGGGAGGGACGCTTTTTGTCAATTTGATGTTAATTTTTTTTACTGCTAGTTATAAACTCCTTGAAAAATTATTTTTGGGTTTTTAGTGCATTAAAAGCGTGTGTTTAACATATTTTTTTATTTTCTTTTTTTTGGTGTTAGAAAAATTATGACATACTAAAACATAAACAATATTTTTACTTATTGTAAATCTGGTCTAAAATTTCTTAAGCGATCCATTTCTTTTAGAGCGTCAATATTACAAGGTTTTGTGCCAGTTAATTTGGTGCAATCAATTCTTCAATTTGAAGGTCATCTAGAGATCGAACTCGACTTTCCCTTGATTCATAATTTTATAATTTGGATTGTTTCCCTTGATTTAGCTAGACACTTGTTTGAGTACTGCACTGTTTTACGCATAGAAAAAAATAAAGCACACCACGTACTCTTGAATTTTTAATTAACTTGATTATGGTCCCTGATTTGTTTACATTTCTTTACGAAAAACTTTAATTACTCATAATGTCATAATTACAATATTAAATTATTAAATAATTGACTGACTATTGTATTGTCATCGAGAATACACAACTATGCCAAGTTTCAGAGCTACTGCTCACCTGGAAGTGATTGAAAAATCGATTGCAATATTTGAAAGTGACATGAAAGTAACATATAAGTGAAGTTAAATAAAAGCGTGTAATAAAAATGGTGATCTGTCCCTGCCGGTCAAGAGTGTGGTAGTCGTCGTTGGGTTGATTCTGTTCTCTTCTGATAGTCTGGATAGCTCTCTTTTTCTCAAAGGATGTGATTTCATTATCTTCTTGTTCACATTCTCCTCCCTTTTTAGCAAGTTTATCTGCCTTTTCATTTCCAGGTACACCACAAGGGGATGGTACCCACTGAAGTATGGTTCGCTTTTTTGGCAGCTACCTTGCTTAGTTCATTTATTAGATGCGGGAGTTTACCACCCTTGAGAGCTTGCAGTACAGACAGTGCATCTGTGAGGATGACTACCTGGTGGCAGTCAGAGTTGGTGTTATAAATCATATTTGCAGCTTGCTCTAGAGCTTGAACCTCAGCTGTATAGTTGGAACAGAATTTACCAGTGGGAATATGCCTAGTCTCATAGTGGTTGCCAGGATATAAGATAAAGATACCAGCGCCTCCATTCCTTACAGCATTTGTTGCTGATCCTTCTGTGTAGGCATGTATCCATGATTGTTCGCGATAGCTTTCTTGGATCATACTCAATATAGCAGTTCTTTTTTGCAGATCATTATACTCACATCCACTTGTGAGACCACTGATTGATGTATTAATTTGGAGGGTTCTGCTGGCCTGTTCCCATGGTACATATATAGACGCAAAAAACAGCTACACGATAACATTACATGGTGGCAGCGGTCGATACCGGACTGACGCAAAACAGCTACACGATAACACGTGAGTACAGTATTCGGCTAATTTTCGTCATCGTGGTCAGCCATGGCGGTGAAACAATATCGCAACGCACCGCAAATGAGATTCGCCGGTCAAGGTGATAAGAGTGAAGCTTTCTTGTTATGGCGCCAACGCATAGATCTATATTCCAAGACCACTGGTCTGGAAGGACAAACCCTAACTCCATATATCCTAGAAGCAATGGACGATGAAGGTTTGAAAATCTACAACAGTTTTGCTACCGCCATGCCGGTTGAGTCGGCAACCGACCCCGTAGCCATATTGGACGAATTTGAAAAGCGTCTGATCATAAAGCACACAAACTTTAGAGCGGCAAGATTAGAGCTTCACCACCTGCGACAGAAACGTGGTGAAAGCCTAGATGATTTCTTCACTCGCATTAAGGAGAAAACAAGAGTATGTAAATTTAGCAACGAAGAAGAAAAAGAGCGAATTATTGAACAGATTCTTCTTAGCACACCAATGCCAGAATTCCAGAAATGGCTACTGAGCCAGAGTGATACGCTAACTTTACAACAACTTCTGGATGAAGGCAGGAAACACGAGGCACAAGCACTAAACATTAAACAAATTCAGCAAGGTACATTAGCAGCCCAGGTGGATGCAGTGAAAAGCTATAAACCTAGACACAACAAAGCAACTGGTTCGAAACAACAAGAAAAACACAACACACGCAGAGGTGCTATGTGTAAATGTTGTGGCCTAAACCACATACAAAACCACTGTCCAGCTAAAGGCTCTACATGTCATTACTGCAGAAAGAGGGGCCACTGGATAAAATTATGTTTCAAGAGGAAACAAGACAGTGCTCAACACAAGCTTCACAGCAGAAAGTCGTCAAAACAAACACACTCTATGATGACTGAGGACCTTGACTCCAGTGAAGAAAGTGATCCTTCCAGTTTTGATACTGTGAAGATACTAACTTTCAGTAATGAACCAAAGAGAACGCAGGCTTTCTGCAAGGTACAATTCCGAATACCAGGAATTATAATGCACAAAGAAAGATATATTCGGTTCAAGATAGACACAGGTGCCCAAGGTAACACTCTACCCTTAAGAATATTCAGACAGATCAGGCCTGACAAGGTGGATGAGCAAGGATTTCCCACAAGGGATGTAAAAAGTAGGAGTGGCAGGACAAAGCTAAGAGCTTACAATGGAACAAGTATAGACTGTTTCGGAGCAGTAACACTTGAATGTTCATACAGAGACTCTGAATGGACATCGTCAACATTTTACTTGGTAGATGTTGAAGGACCTGCAATTTTGGGTTTACCAATGTGCGAAAAGCTGAGTGTGGTAACTATTAACAACATTAAAGAGGATATAGGTCTTGCAGATGCTCTCAGCAGACTACCAAACCCCAACAAGACAGCAGATCTTACCCCAAACATCAAAAATGATTTTGTCAAGTTTAGCGACAATCGGCTTGAACACATCAGAGAAGACACGATGAGAGATCCTATCCTTAACTCTCTCAAAGAACTGATATACCATGGATGGCCAAGCTCTATCAGAGAAGTTCCAACACACATCCGTCCATACTACTCTATGAGGGATGAGTTAAGCATCGAAGATGGTCTGATCCTTAAAGGAGATCGCATTGTTGTACCAGAAACACAACGCGATATCATTCTTAAACAGCTCCATAATAGTCACCTTGGTATTGTGAAGACACAACTGAGAGCAAAGAAAGATGTTTACTGGCCACAGATAAACAAGGACATAGAAACACTATGTGAAAACTGTTCAATTTGTCAAGAACATGCCAATAGGCAGTGCAAAGAACCTCTCATACCATCAGACATACCATTGAGCCCTTGGAGCATTATAGGAACTGATATTTTCTCCATCGACAATAATGACTATCTTATTATTGCTGATTACTACAGCAAATTTCCCATCATTGAGAAACTTCCACAACCCTCACCATCAGCTGTTATTGCAGACATTACAAAGAAGTATTGCAGCATATTTGGCATCCCAGATGAAATTAGATCAGACAACGGTCCACATTTCTCAGGTCAAGCATACAGAAATTTCACAAAGGACTGGAAGATCAAACACACAACATCATCACCTAGATATCCTAAATCTAATGGCTTCATTGAGAGACAGATACAAACTATCAAGTCAATCATGAAGAAAACAAGAACAGAGGATGTACACCTAGCACTCTTGAGATGGAGAACAACACCAGTAGACAGTAAGATCGACAGTCCAGCAGAACTTATGTTTGATAGAAGATATAAAGACCTTCTACCATCTAAGGTCCACTTCCGTCCACAACATAGAGACAGCACATATGATCAACTTCAGCATCGTCAGCAAGTTCAGAAATCCAACTATGACAAATGTGCTAAAGACTTACCACCATTATATCCTGGTCAGCATGTGACTACCTACAACCACAACAATGACACATGGTCAAAAGCAACAATCATTTCCAGAAACCCTGAACCCAGGAGCTATACTTTAAGACCAGACAGCAGCAGCAACCTCCTGAGGCGAAACAGAGTTAACATAAGAGAAATCCCACAGAATACAACAGAACAGAGAATTCCCATGCTTTCAACAGACAATGCAGTAACTCCAGACCTTGGTGCCCCACAAAACCAACAAGCGCCAAGGCCGAAATCACAACCAACTCAAGCTAAACCAGGGACTTCCGCAGAACCACCAGCACTTTACACCACTCGTTCTGGCCGTACAGTGACACCTCCCAGCCGATACAGACAGTGACATATATATACTCACACTGAGCATTACACATACTTATCCTTTCTCACATGAAACATTTTGTTGGAAATGTTTGCACACATTTTTTTTTTTCAAAAAAGGGGGGATGTAATATAATATGATACATTAATAATACGAACCACACATTGTAATAATATGCGAATCTTCACATGTACGATATTCTGTAAATAAACATGGCTACGAATTGAACATGCTTTTACTGAGTCCCTTCTGAAACGTGTGTGCTTGTGTAGATGACGAGGTAATGATTATATACATACATCATAACATTACAGGCTTCAGCGGTGTTGTCTTCATGGATAGGTCTTCTTGATGCTGTCTTTTAAGTCTTTTTTTTCCGGATGGACAAAGCTGCTACGTTTTAGACGTCCCAATGCCAGATCATCTAGTCTTGCCTTCATTGGGTGCGTTGGCATACTGTTGTACTTTTCCATCTGGATCATGCTTTTGGTGTCTCTTCTATAGGACACTGTCTGTAATCTAGCAGATGTCTGCATCTCTGATATCGGCGTAGTTTTCATAGCTCCTGTAATGAGCCTGAGGGCTTGATTTTGCACTTTGTCCAATGAATGCAGATGTGAGTTAGCAGCTGATGACCATGCTGTTGAGCTGAACTCTAAGTGTGGTCTTATTACTCCACAAGACATTTTAAATGACACAAGTTTTCAACAACAACAACAAAAACTCCCAGCCACCTACAGCACACATACACAAACACAAACCCCTTGTCTCAAGACTGTTTTAAAACAAGCTTACCCTCTCCCACATTACACAAAAGCACCCCCTTTGTCCAAGACATTATAAATGACTAAAGTTTTCAAAAAAGCTCTCTCCTACCTACAGCACATACATAAACACACACCCCTTGTCCAAGACATTGTAAATGACAAAAGTTCTGCAGTGTCGATGCAGACACGCAGCGATTAACACTTGGGGCGTGAAGGGTTAGGCAGAGGTGTGACGCACCGTGATTTATATTTGGTTTAATTTTTGTTAGTAACATTGATGAGGCTACTATGGCTAAGGTCAAATGTTAATCATGTTTTTTTTTTCAAAACGATAGCTCCGTTCAGGAAGAAAAATTGCAATTGGATCAGCATTCCTTAACCTCAGTCACAGAAAATGTGCCAGGTATACAAGCCCTACTTTGGAAATGTGCAATCCAAACTCGCAGGGTCGCATGCAGTGGTACCGTACACGTTATTGAATACAAGGAAACATGCGCGGACCGACTGACAAAGATTGAACGATGTAATTTACGTAAATAAAAAAAGTGTGATCAAATTCAATACAAATAAAGATTAAAAAGTAGAATTATCCAGTAAATTCTAATAACAGGTAAATTATGAATAGTTAAACTTATCGCATCTAACTTTTTTTCTAGGACTTGCGAACTTCATACCTAAAAAGGTTTGACATTTTATTCTGCGCCAGCAGAAACAGGACACAACCTGTCTACGCAGCCACATGTATACAAACTATTCAAGCAGTGGCAATTCAGCCATTTTTATTGCGTGGACAGGCGTGCAGACTGTGAGTTAACTTCAAAATTGCCCCGAAACTTAAATTGAGGCAAACCCACTGGCCCAGTTTTAACACTGGTAAGCAAAACTTTATTTTTATTTTATGCTTTTCGTAAAATAAGCTTACCTATTTCATTAGGTCCTTGAATTTCCAGTTAATGAAACCAGCCAAAGATGTAATAACGAAAAACTGTTTACACCTTAGCCTATAGCCAGAGAAATACGAATTCTGAGCAACGTGACTATAGACACAATGCTGTACGTAAGTGTTCACAATGCTGTACTTAAGTGTTCACATTAGATAAGTTAATGTTAAAACATGAGCTGAATCTACCATGCAGCCGACGGCACACTCGGAACAACTAGACTGGAAAACGATTATTGTTTTTGAGTGAATCTCAGCAGAAAAAAAAAAGTTTCCTCGTGGTCTGCAGTCTCCCCCGCAGTGCACGCGGTCCCACGACACCAGACCGCGGGATTATGGCTGCTGTATGGCTAGAGTTTGTGACGCGGCACATTCATCGCGCGCCGTGCGCCTAATTCTAGAAAATGGAGCTTACTCAAATATTTGAGAGATCAACTAACATGCTTCATTTGGCTTCGTAGTTCGATCCGCAACATTTAATTTCGTTTTTGTTTCTTTAAATACAAGTGGAATTAAACTCCCTGGCACGTTAATGTTATCAAACGGAAGGTTAACTCAAAGATGGAAAAACAGAATAAGCAATACATAGATTTTTAAAATGTACCACGAAAATGAGCTGCATGCAAATTTCCAGCTCTACGATCAGTGGAACATGAGGACTGTGAGTGTTAACAAGCTGAAGCATGAAAAACATATAAACCTCGTATATGAAGTTAAATAAAAGTAGTTAATTATTTTAAGGAGAGAGAGAACGAACGAACGAACGAACTTTATTTTCAAAGGGTTAAGAATTGGGACGCAGGCCCGATTCTTAACCCTTTGAAAATGAGAGAGAGAGAGAGAGAGCGAGAGAGAAAGCGCAAGCGAGAGAGAAGCAGGTCAACAGTCAGACAACACAGTTGATAGCTCGACAACATCGCATGGCATCAAGAGACCCTAACACAGTCTTTCAAAATGATAGTATCATATTACACCGTACAAGCACAGTAAACAGTTTCCATCTGTATGTAGCTATCAAGAGAATGCAGTGATACGCAAACAGCCCCAATTATTATCTGAGTTACAACTAATCCTGTTTAATACTGCACCAGCTTCTCTGTACATACTGTTATCATTTTCAGGGCCTCGTATTTAACCAAATTTATTTATTATTATTCAGTTTCACTTTAGTTTTTGTGTTGGCAGTTTCTGTGTCGATTGATTTATATTTTCTTACTTTTCCTTTCGTTTTCCCTGTTTTTGTAAAAGTTATATTGTTATTTGTGTCTGCTGTGCATTTCGTCATTGGCTGTTATTTTCTCCTTATTCACGTGATTATAATTGTAAATGCCGAAGGGGTTTTCCCGAAACGTTGCTATTGTATTCAGTGGCGTATATATAGGGAAGTTTCAGGGCTCCCCTCCACCAACTTTTCATAATGTGTCCAGAACGACGCTGGTAGCGTACATCCGCAAAAACCCTAGAAGCCGAAACAACGATGGTAACGTCACTTTTGTGTTCCTTGAAATTTGTTCCGTATTTTTGTAATTAGGTATTTAACATAACGGAAGTTACTTTTTTTATTCAGAAGAGCGCTATCTTTGAGTTGTGATTCGGAAACACGCTTGTTCTAGCTAATTTCACTGTGAAAAAACTTTAAATCTGTCAGCTTTCGATCGTACGATTATTGTTGTTTATACAGACAATGTCTAGCGAACCAACCACATCATGTTTATCAAAACGTAGGTCTTTTTTATCTGTAGAAAAAGCGAGGGAACTGTGTATCTTTGACGAGTTTAATGAGAATGATGATTTCGAAAGTGAAAATGATGATTTCGAATTTGAACTTAATGAAGAAGCTAGTTCTAATGAGGAGGGGGCGTGGTCACAGCCAGGCCCTAGTGCTACAAAACGACAACAAGTTTTGACCAAATCATCGACAAAAAGGGGGAAAAGCATTAGTACCATGGAGCAGCAAGGTGCAATTAGTAATGAATGGATTTCAGTACCATACATCAGTATTACAGAGACCCAACACGCATTTAGATTTCTTCCCAAATATGGTCGCAAACCAGGAGTACACGATGACTTAGGTCTTAGTGAGGCATCAACTCCTTTTGACTGCTATAGGACATTGTTTACTGATGACGTTGCAAATTCAATAGTACATTCTGTAAATGAGTATGCAAAACTTAAAGTTCTTAAAAATAATTGTCGTAGATTTTGATAGGAGAATTAAGACTAGGGTTGGTCCCTTCAGAATAGGTTGGAATGGGTGATAGTCACAGTGAGAGCTGGTGAAAAAAAAACCACAATAGAATTTCCCACACGTGAGATGATAGAATGTGATAAAGAAGCTGTCTTTGAGAATCGAGATAATCTTCTCTCTCTCACCTATCTTCTACGACCGCTTTTAAAGGCGTCAGACAGTCTAAACACAGATATATATATATATTAATATATCTCTATCTACTCACGGGCACGCACATACACGTGACGACAGTTAAACACACAGACGTGGGAATCTATCACAATGAATTTATATGTATTTGAACGAGCTGACCAACGCACTGATTTAGTTCAAGAGAGAGATTTTTTTATTATTATCATCAAAAAAAATCTTCTCACAACACCAAAAATACATCAAGGAAAAAACATATACAAATAGTCATAAAATTTAAGAAAAATGCTACAAGGATGATAGCCCCGTTATGATCTTAGCTCTAGGTTTAGCCCACAGCCCCGTTAAGAGAACAGATGATGGCCCAAAGAGTTATAGATACGTAGGGTTTAGGCTAAGAGTTTTTCTTCTTTTCTCGTAAATGTATGCACAGAGTTGAATAATCTGATTTAGCCTAAGAAGTAAAGAAACTCTAGCAAATAGTAACAAATTCTGCAGGTTAAACAAAAAGAATTAAGACAGTAAATGGGTGACAATCTATAACTGTAAAATAACACTCTGATCTGCGTACACTCATTCATTCAGCCATGGCCATGCAGTTATACTCACAACTTTGCTCGCTGCCTCTGGGAACATACTCAATTCTAGGACCTTCACACAGACCCGAAAATGCAGTCCTTGACCAAGAAATCCCCAGTTCCAAAAGACGTACTAAACTCTCAGGGAACGATTCCTTGGGTGTTCTAATTTTTCGAATGTCTGACTAAGTCACATAAAATATTGTCCAGGCACGAAAGTTAGCAGAGCACAATGTCATTAGCTTTGGTTTCTAGAATTTAAGGAATGTCGGATCGGTGTCTACTTTCAGGAAGTTACTATATTTGGTCGCCACAGTACTAGTCAAAACTCTGTCGGAATGTTTCTGATCTTTGCTTGCCACAACGGGCTGAATTGTACTGAAGAGTTATTCTGGAAGAATTAATTCTGGCGCGAAGGCCTCTTACTTCATTTAACTGTTACAGTTCAGGTAATGAAAGTGATTTGTTTCTTCCCAAAATAAAGTTCACGTACTAGAACGCTGGTAAAGTTGGGTACCACCGTTTCACTATATATAAAAGAAAGAACACATATCAAATAATTTTACAATATGTACCCACTATAACTTACATTATTAAACCGCAAGTGGACTGCTTGACTTATCATTTAAATTTCCCGTAAAGTAAGTTATATCTTAAAAAAAAATCATCAATCCCCATGAATTTAGGAACACGTGCGTGTTCCGTCAACATCTCTTGAGGTTTCTAGCATTTGTAAGTTAGCTTAGAAAAATATGATCTCGTCTGATTTCTTAGCAGTAAAATTTAACTTCATTATAGCTACATTTTTGTTTAGTAAGCTAAGATATAATTTATTCTGCTATCCACTGAAACACGTCACTAGAAAATAATACAGACTATATAAATTTGGCACTCTGCGCAAAATCTAACTAGTGAAATATGAAATAAGCGACTTAACACTTTATCATTTCACAAAATACTAGATATAATATATATTACCTCACACAGAACTACAGGTAGTCGCACAACTTAAGAATTATATGCTGAATATTTAAGGAAGTCTAGAAGTTCGACAAATTGCCGAAACAAACTGAGAAACTTCGCTAACAGCTATTCTGTTTCGAACAACCTGTCTACTGCGAATATAGGAGCGAGAATGAAATTAAAGTTTCAAACTCGGGCCAATATCTTAAAAATCAGACAAAGGGCCCAAACTTATTTCGCCAAGCGAAATTATCTCCCCTACTCCCAACATTTACGTCAGCTTAACGCGTGACGTAACTGCCACCAGTGACCGAGAAATGCGCGTGACAGTTGCAAATCTCAGACAACCGTCTACAACTGCGTCGTACAGATGCCGGGTTTGACACCTTAAGCTAGTGACAGGTGAACAAAATGGTAGACCAAAAGTCTGCTCTATGTCCAGCGAAACGAATTTCTCACACCTCAGGCCCAGAAATCTGGTCGGGCCGCGCTCTGACCGGGGGAAACTGCAGACGTATGTCTGGCGAGAACCGTATCTTCACAGCTATCTGCGCGACTGACATCTGATGCAATAAGGTTACTAGTCAGTATGAGAAAGAAAAACGATGATGGGAAAGAAATATATTTTTCGCAACGAATGATGCGAAAAAATACAGGAAAAACAAGTACGGAAAAGTAATAAAATGAAAGGATTAGGGTGAGAGAATAGGAAGAAGATGTAGGTAATTTAATGATATAAAGACCCACGTGACAGGACGTCCCCCCTTAAGATATGGAAGCACTCCATGTCTACGTTATGGAATTAAATTTCCTATAACCGTGGCTTCGGGGTGTCTGTCTTCTTCTTTCTCATCTTCCCCCTCCATCTCTCTGCAAGTCCTACTCATGAAGTCTACTCCCCAAAGTTTCCTTCCTCTGGAATGTCTCCCATGCGCGCTTGAAAGAGCGTCGCCGCTTCTGACATTTTTGAAAGATTTCCTGTGATAGCGGTGGAATATCCCTGCCACTATCGTCATCTTCGTCAGTTTTGGCGATCGTCAGGAGATGGTCGGAGGTCGGCACAGGTCTTTCCAAGTATCTCTTTAAGAGATTTAAATGGAAAACCTTTTCCTTTCCTTGAATAGATATCTGGTAGTTAGCCTTAGAAATCTTTTTCAGGACGGTAAACGGCCCTTGCCATCCGATCTTCAGTTGGTTGTTCTCGGTAGGGAGCAACACCAAAACTTTCTCTCCTGCTTCCAGTTCTCTCTCTTCCGCGACTTTCCTGTATCGGTTAGCGTGCTTGGTGCGTGCTCGCTTAAAGTTAGTCGTTGCTAGGTCCCACCCTAGTTTCAACCGTTCCTTTAAAACCGACACATATTTACTGGCTGAGACAACTGTCTCATCAGCCTTCTCGTCTGTCAGAGACTGAAGTAAGGCTTCAAGCGGGCCCTTAATGGGTCTGCCGAATAAGAGTGTAGCTGGCGGAAATCCTGTGGAAGTATGAGGAGATTCTCTGTAGCCAAATAATGCTGCAGGAATACAGAGATCCCAATCTTCAGGTTTCACTTGTGCCAGCTTACTTAGCATCATGGTGAGGTTTCCATTAGCACGTTCCACGAGCCCATTTCCGGCCGGAGTATATGGCTTAGTGTGGATGTGCTGGGTCCTCAAGATCTTAACGATCTCATCCATCAACAGGTTTCGGTATGGAGATCCATTATCCGTCAACAATTGCTGAGGGAATCCCAACCGAGTGAAAATCTGCACGAGGGCTTCTGCGACATGCTTGGCATCTGCGCATGTTAGCGGGATAGCTTCTGCCCATAAAGTGCATGTATCGACTAAGGTCAGGATGAACCTGTTCCTTCTTTTAGTCCTTTCGAAAGGCCCTAAAATGTCGATCACAACCCGTTCGAATGGTGTTCCCATTATTGGCATTTCACCCAAAGAGACTGGGGGTGCTCGTTGCTTGGGTGGCACACGTTGGCACTGGGCACAGGATTTGACGTACCTAATAATATCAGTGTTTACTCCTGGCCACCAATAATGAGTGGTTATCCGTTGGTTTGTGGCGTTCTGTCCCATATGTCCGCTGAAGGGAAGAGAGTGCCCCATTTCTAGGATTTGGCTTCTGTACTGTTTCGGTACTAGGAGCTGGTTGTAACCTTGGTCAGGCTTGCCCGTTCTCCGATAAAGTACGCCATCCTCAGAAGAAATGTCCCCGTGCTGTTTGGGTTCCTTAGCAATGGGCAGTTTCCTAAAGCAGGGTGGCAAGGTAGGGTCCTTGTATTGCGCTTCTTTAAGTTCCATGGGTAACAAATTAGGCGCAGGCTCCCGTTCCTTCTTGGTTTGCCCTCTTGTAGTTACTGCTGCCACAATCGGCTCTTCCGGTTTCCCAATACACACGTATCTCCCGCCAAGTATGACTGGGTAGATGGGATCATCCATAACAGCCGCTTTGATCACACCTCTGACAAAGTCAGAGTGTATCTCCACCAATGCGATGGGAAGCGCTGTAGGTGCATCACTCTTACGAACTCCACAAAGTTTGACGGTCTCTCCTGTCTCTTGACCGGGTTTAACCAGCTTTCTGGCAACAATGCAATCGTAAGAAAGCCCCGTGTCAAATAAGCAAGAAGTTTGAGAACCGTTCAAAGTAACAGTACCTCGCGTTGAGGGTCTATCCCCAACAGGTTGGGAATCACTGTCAACAATTCCGCCTTGCGAGACTGTCAATAAGCATCCAATGCGTTTCGGCTCGGTGTGCTCGGTCTGATCATATGTCCCGTGCTCAGAGGTTCTCCCTTTGCCACCTTGTCCTTTCTGGCTACGCTGCCATGTAGGGCGGTAGGGTTGATCAGACTGTTTGGGGTGGTTGGGGTACTTGTTCTTGTAGAACTTGGATTTTTCAGGAGGGGGGTTTTGAGGTCCAGTTTCTCTGTGGTTATTTTGGTTAGAAGCCTGAGAAGATTGCTCTAGGTTATGTTTTCGAAAATGCTCCTCTGTCGGTTTCCGCTTTGTGGCCGGTAGTTCAGCCAGCGCATTATGGTAACGCTCAGACTTTTCCAAAATGTCTTCAAGTTTTTTTGCCCCCTGCTCAGCGAGAAATCTCCGGGTATCTGCAGACACTGTGTTCTTTATTTGTTCTGTTAAAACAAATTCCTCAAGACCTTCATAGGTAGAGGGGAGCTGTGAGAGCTCTAGGCACTTTGTCAGATAACCCTTCAAACGAGACGAGAACTGCTGAAAAGTTTCAGAATTCTCTTTCCGGCTGTTGCGAAACAGTTGCAAAAATTTGCGAGCGTTCATTTCAAAGCGTTCCAGTAACGCTTTCTTCAACAGATCATAGTTGTCTTGTTGGCTGCTTTCCAGTTTGGCGTAAACATCATACGCAGAACTTTTCAAAGCCTGGGAAAGCTTCATGTTCCAACGCGACCTCTCTAAACCGTACAGAGTTGCAATTTTCTCAAATTTCTCTAGCCATGTGTCAATCTTCTCATTGGGACAAGGGAAAGATTCTAACGGAAAAGACATAGCAGTGAGATGAGTAGATTGAGTACTAGCAGGATCAGTTAAGGAAGAATGCGGAGAAGACTCTCCGTTGCTGGAGGTAGAGGCAGCACCACGACTTTGGACTTCTAGAGTTTTAAGAGCCAACTCATGCTGTCTCTCCTTCTCTCTTTCCTCTCTGTCCTCCCTCTCCTTCTCATGCTGTCTCTCCTTCTCTCTTTCTCTCTCCCTGCGGATTTCCATTTCCTCGTCCATCTTCTTCTGCTCTTTAGCTTCAGCTGCTTTCCTCTCCGCATCATATCTCTCCAGTTCGTCTCTGACAAAAGCTTTCGCTTCCTCTCCTTCCAGTCCCTCCTCTCTCGCTTCGTCCCTGAGAAGTTGTCTAAGCTTTGCCCTCTCGGCCATATTATGTCAGTGACTGAGACTAGTGGAGAACGAAAATAGGAAAAAGGATACACTGGTTCCTACCACTTACGAGAAAAAAAAATTACCAAAAATCAAAAGATGATATCCTTAACCCTGGGATACCTCCTCCAAGTTAAAATCTAACTATCGCTGCTATTATCGGCAATAAAGCACTTAATGCAAAACACGACTACGCCAACTAAATGGTAGTTGTGATTACTTCTGAAAAATAAGTTGCTACAGTGGAAAAGCAAAATAATTATTGCAAAAATTAAAGAGAAAAATAATCCCTTAATTATAAAGTCCACTATCAAGTTCACCCCTGAAGACAGTTAGGGTAAGGGAGGCAATTAATCTGGACAAATAGTCCGAAACGCACTCCTTAGCTTTTGCTCAAATACCTACTTCTTCAAAACCCAGTGAATGTTATACACTCACTACTTTACCAGCGTTTAGTATTACAAAATCAGTAATTAACATATATTCTTCAAAGACCGGAAACGAGCAACCATTTGTCGTACTCGTCTTCCTATTCTAAGTTCAAAAATCCTACGGACGAGAACCCATTTGTCGTAGATTTTGATAGGAGAATTAAGACTAGGGTTGGTCCCTTCAGAATAGGTTGGAATGGGTGATAGTCACAGTGAGAGCTGGTGAAAAAAACCACAATAGAATTTCCCACACGTGAGATGATAGAATGTGATAAAGAAGCTGTCTTTGAGAATCGAGATAATCTTCTCTCTCTCACCTATCTTCTACGACCGCTTTTAAAGGCGTCAGACAGTCTAAACACAGATATATATATATTAATATATCTCTATCTACTCACGGGCACGCACATACACGTGACGACAGTTAAACACACAGACGTGGGAATCTATCACAATGAATTTATATGTATTTGAACGAGCTGACCAACGCACTGATTTAGTTCAAGAGAGAGATTTTTTTTATTATTATCATCAAAAAAAAATCTTCTCACAACACCAAAAATACATCAAGGAAAAACATATACAAATAGTCATAAAATTTAAGAAAAATGCTACAAGGATGATAGCCCCTGATAAGTGCAGATGTGATGAAAGGGAAATGATCTTGGGAAATACGTGTTGAGTAGAGTTAATTTTGGGTTAGAGTACTTGCTTACAGATTGGTATGGATTTGTTTAAAGATATCTCCTCTTAGTTTCGTGGAAGACAGTATGTCAGATAGCAGGTGAACTCTGGTCATAATGTACTGTTTCTGAACTGGTTTTGAGTGATGTGTGAATAGCTCTCGCGGCTAGTGTCCGCAGGGATTTTTGAGAGCGGTGTTAGGAGAACAGTAGATTCTCGTGACTGTGTGAACGGGGTGTGTTCCCGTGGGTTCAGTCTATGCAGGGTTTTTGACTGAGGTGGTCAGCCCTAAGGTGGTTTTTGGATAATGTATGCCTGCGCAGGGCTAGAGATTTTGTAGGCCTTGATTATTATATATCTGCCGTAGATGCAGTATTTGTGCACTGATGTGAACTATAGAGATTTTGTAGGCCTTGATTATTATATATCTGCCGTAGATGCAGTATTTGTGCACTGATGTGAAGTATAGAGATTTTGTAGGCCTTGATTATTATATATCTGCCGTAGATGCAGTATTTGTGCACTGATGTGGAGTAGAGATTTTGTAGGCCATGATTATTATATAACTGCCGTAGATGCAGTCTTTGTGCACTGATGTGAAGTATAGAGATTTTGTAGGCCTTGATTATTATATATCTGCCGTAGATGCAGTATTTGTGCACTGATGTGAAGTATAGAGATTTTGTAGGCCTTGATTATTATATATCTGCCGTAGATGCAGTATTTGTGCACTGATGTGAAGTATAGAGATTTTGTAGGCCTTGATTATTATATATCTGCCGTAGATGCAGTATTTGTGCACTGATGTGAACTATAGAGATTTTGTAGGCCTTGATTATTATATCTGCCGTAGATGCAGTATTTGTGCACTGATGTGAAGTATAGAGATTTTGTAGGCCATGATTATTATATAACTGCCGTAGATGCAGTCTTTGTGCACTGATGTGGAGTAGAGATTTTGTAGGCCAGGATGTGTAAGGGCCGTATGGTGTGTTAACTACATTATGAAGATTCATGTTTCGATGTAACTGTATTCGTCTAGATCTACGTGATGTTATAATTGTAATAAACCATGGTTAAAATATCATCAGACGTTACACCATTCCATGACTTGGTGTGTGCGCTACTGTGAGTGACTGTCCCAAACCACACTCACCTTCTTCACCATAATTAATTACATATAACATTTGGATTCTCCTTCACTAAAAAAAAGTCGTTAATTATCAGTGGTGGACCAAACCAACGGGTCGTAACACCCACATTACATTCGCGTAACAAGAGGGTAAATTAGGTCAGATTCTGGACCAGTCATTACAAGTGGGAACACTGAACTGTGTTATGTTTGGCTCTGTGTGGGCGTGGCTTAATTCAACTGTACACAGGTATCAGCTGACTGCGCATATCCATCCTCATATCTTGGCGTGTTGTAGCAACTAAACTGACTTTATCAGTTGGTTTCCATATCAAACAGCTGTTATCTGATAGCGACATTGATGCCATAATTGTTACAGTGCTTGTTCCAGTCTTTCCATATGCAGATTCAACTATAGGTGCAGTATTTTGGAGAGTTCGTCTGCACGTATACCTCAAGTGATTGCGGGGTTGCTGTGATCGGTTCCTGTCGTCTGATGCATTGTTGAGGACATACTGTACAGTGGCAGGGATTTGAAGACAAGAGTGCCTAGTCCTTGTACCTTTTCTGCAGTGGAGTGTTTTAACGTCAGAACTTTGTGATATCCAGTGTGTTAGCGAAAGGGTCAGGATTACCTTCAGTTAAGTGCTTTTGTTGTGTGTAAATGTTGCCACTTCTGTCCATGTCAACAAGCCTCAATCTGCACTATCCTATTCTATCGATAACTATTGTTGTTGTTGTCGATAATTATATCGATTAATTATAGAATGTGATGATGTACAGGGATTGATGATACAATATTTGAGATCTAAACTTGATTTGGTATAATGAAAGTTTAATTAAGACATATATGGTTGACTAAGTAAACAAGTCACAATGGATTCTGATACAGATCCGGAGGATATGAGACCTGTATTAGAGTATCTGTTTCAGGAAGGAACAGATTATCAGGGATTAAAAGGCCCAGAGCTTGAGTCACATGTTATGGACAAGTTTTTGGTCTCTGCATCGAGATCTCTAAGAGAGTTTGCTAATGAGAGATTTCAGTCAATTCCTCATGTGAGTATGGCTGAGGATCTGGCAAGGTTATTGGTTTTGGACCTTCGTCTGTTCTTGGACAATTATATTAGTATTAAACGTGATAGCATATTGAAGAGTATTCGTACGTTATTGCTCGACGGCATATATAGTGACCAGGAAGAAGAGTTAAAAGAGAAGAAGCAAATAGGAGACATAAAACAGAGTACCCTAGAGCAAAGGGAAAGTTTTATAGAATGTACTGCTGAAGTAAGTGAGTTACATGAAAAAGTCTCTAAACTTACAGATGATTTAGGCAAATCAAACTCAGAACTTGCTAGTGTTCAAGCAAGTTTGGATTCAGCATTGTTGAACATAGAGCAATTGGAAGTTCAGATGAAAGAGAAGCAAATTGAGGTTGAAAAACTTACACAGGAGACTCAACAAAAGAAAGAGACATTAGTAGAGTTGATGGTTGAGAAAGAGAAGGTTGATAGGCTTACGAATAGTCATGATATTGAGATTGAGAGGATTGATAAAGAGAGAGTGAAAGAATTAATGATGGAGAAAGACAAATTGATTAAGATTGAAAATTTGCTAGCAGAGGAAAGCTGCAAGGTCTTAAAAGCGGAGAGTTTAAACAAGAAATTAAGTGAACAGATTGCACTTAAGGACTTTGAGATTGTAGAAGCAAGAAGAAGAATAAATGGTCTGCTTGACGTAGTCTTGAATAGCAATATGTGGTCTTCCGTCAGTGTTGGCGATGATAGACAGAAAGTTTCTTATCATCAGAACACTAAAGCAAAAAGCCAGCCTTATACACTTTTTGCGGATTCTACGGTCAAGAATGGTGGACATAGATCTTTCCGTGGGAGATATAACTTCTCACGCAATACAGATGATTCCAATGATAATGATTGCTGGCGGCAGAATAACAAAGGAAAATCTACAGTAATATCCAGTCCTGTAGATAAGGAAAGAAACAGTGCTAAATCTCAAGTCAGTGTGTTAAAAACCAACAGCGTATTTATTGACAGATCTGATAAATTGGTTACAAGTAACAAACATACTACTGCTTGTTCCATGAAGGAAACAAATGTTGTGAAAAAAAATAAAGAGATTGTCAAACCTTCTAGTCATACCCAGTCAAGGCAGTGTGACTCATTTTTTAAACACATTGCCACAAGCAAAGAAAAAAAATAATTTTGATAGGAGACATAACCCTAAGGTTATAAAGTACCAAGGGAGTTCATCCTACGGTAACGTTTCTTCTCCCAAAAACAAGAAAAAATGTGACAGATCTCAACATTGTGATTCTAAAAGTTTAGAAAACTATAGCAGAAGTAATTATATGAAAGTTCATCAGTCTAGTAATAATTTTTCTGCTAAAAAGTCAGTTCTATCTGATGGACATTGTTATCTGGGAAGAAGTATTAAGAATAACTATTGTAACTGGGATTTAAATCAGTACAACGGTGTTAATAGAGCAAATAACAATGCTCTCAAAAGAAATTATACAGATCGCAACCAGGTTAACTGTGCTCCATATAAGAGCAAGATTATTAGCAATCAGAGTAATAGGAACGGTAATAGGTTCTTAAATGCTTTTGCTTGTCATGCTGATAGATTTGAGAGATCATCTCGGTCTTGTGAAGGTAGTAAATTTTTTTTCAGCCTACCGCACTGACAACTGTGAATTATAGGTCAGGTTGTCCCTGGGACGTCTATGTTGTCTGCTATGTGACGAGAGTTGTTGACATCGCAGGAGGGCCACAACCTTACACCACGGAGTTCGGGTAATTGTGTAGTGAACTTTTCCGTGTTTCCTCATAATCTTACCATGGATTAAAATAGATATTTTCATTTGTATTGTCTCACAGCGAGCGACTTTGCGAGGGGAATCACCATTCTAATTTTACATTACCTGGGAGAGATGTAGATCACTGTGTACCATTTATCCATTCAAGCGAGCCTAGACAGTACGTTAACCCACCGTGTCATGATGTCACCTTGCGTGTTGATGAGATGTTCGCAAGACCTCGAAGGAATTTTTTTTTTGGTTTTTTTTTAAAGGTCCTGTTTATTTTTTGTTCTGTTTACAAACACTGAATGTTATTGTATTCTTTAGTATAGAACTTTATATGTTGTTAATGAAATATTATGTAATCTTTGTAACATTTGATTGCCATAATTATTTGTTGGTTGTTACTTATATGACTGTATTTTAATTATGCATTAAATAATTTCTATGCACAAACTTATTTACTGAGACAATGTAATAGTCATTTTCATAGATAGTCCTGAGTGTTTATTCACTACTTAAAATTTTGTTTTGTTTTTTTTCATCATGGATTTGATACCATGTTTAATTAACATATTTATATACAGATTATTTGAATTAATTGTTTAGTGAAAGGTAATTTTAAACATAACTTGTATGTATTATTAATGATTTTTCGTTGAAGTTAAGGACGTATTCTGAAACTTGGTTTCCATTTTTTCTCAATTATGATATTTGATAATTTAAACGATTCGATTTTTTTTTGTCAGCTAGAATTAACTTAAATTTCCTATTAAATTAAGTGGGTAGAATTAACAGCGACGGCTGATACTCTTGTTCATTTAAAGAATTTAAATATCTGATTATAATACATAGTTAAGATAAATAATATTACACTTATATATATTTATAACTCGTTTGTAGTTAACATTTTATTACCCAATGTGACGTTTCTTTGATGTATTTTTTTTTTTAAAAAAAGAAGAGAAAAAAAAACTTACACGTTTTGATGTGTGTCTATTTAAAGATAAGATTATTTTTATGTTACTCAGCTAATTTAATTGTTAGTTATTAATTATAGCTACATATTACTTAGAAATAAAAATACTATTTTTATTTAACCTAAAGAGAAGAAACATTTTTTGTATTGTAAATTTTTGGAAAATGTGTTTTGAACATTGTGATATTTATTTTTTTCTGCGCCAGCGCTAGATTGTATGTTAGGGTTACTATTATGTAGTGACATTAATTCTTTGAAAATGTTGTGATGTTTGGATGTATTTTTTGGTTGTTAGCGCTTGACTATGCGTCAATGCGGAACTTGTGTTATCGTTAATAATTTTTTGTTTGGGTGATATTTGATGTAATTTATTTTTAGTTATGTATAAGTTTATAATTTAGTTAAATTACTTATTATGCTGTGCTTGTCATAAGCTTTCTTTTTTGTGTTAGTATATAAATATACTTTAGCATTTTTGTATTTTACAATACGTTGTTATATTTGGATAGTTATTGTTAGGTGTTGTTACCAACTTTCTTTACATTTGCATCTTTACTGTCATCTCTCTTTGTTGACTATTCGTCATTTCTTTACATCTTTTCTGTTGTCTTTTCAATATTGTCTGATATTTTGTTTATGCTTCCGTGTTTCATCTTTGATGTCATTCATACTTCTAGTATACTTTTTTCGTGTTACGCTATTTATACTTTCATTCTTTGTATTGTTAACTTAATTATGTGATTTTAGATAATGTAATTGGTTCTTATAGTTCTATTTGTTTTACATGTATGGAATTGTTGTCTTCATTGTCATCTTATGATTCTATTTGATTCTTATCATATTCCCATTTCATATTTTGTCTTTTCTCGTATGATAATTTATTTTCTGTTTAGTTTGTACTATGTATACTTAATTTGGGTTTTGTATTAGATTAATTTTTATTTTGGTATGCTTGAATGATTATGTTGGATGATTTAGTCGTTATCTTACATTTATTGATGATATTTTTTTAGATGTGCTATGTTCTCTTGTCATAGGTATATTTTTGTAGGTAATTGATAGAACTTCATTAATTTTTTAAAAAATTTTTGGGAATTAATTTAAGAGGTATCTGATATAACTTCATTGACCGTTAAATTTTTGGGAGTTAATTTTCAACAACAAAAAAATGATATAATCATTTTTTTTTTTCCCTGGGAGTGTGGCAAACTGATAAGTGCAGATGTGATGAAAGGGAAATGATCTTGGGAAATACGTGTTGAGTAGAGTTAATTTTGGGTTAGAGTACTTGCTTACAGATTGGTATGGATTTGTTTAAAGATATCTCCTCTTAGTTTCGTGGAAGACAGTATGTCAGATAGCAGGTGAACTCTGGTCATAATGTACTGTTTCTGAACTGGTTTTGAGTGATGTGTGAATAGCTCTCGCGGCTAGTGTCCGCAGGGATTTTTGAGAGCGGTGTTAAGAGAACAGTAGATTCTCGTGACTGTGTGAACGGGGTGTGTTCCCGTGGGTTCAGTCTATGCAGGGTTTTTGACTGAGGTGGTCAGCCCTAAGGTGGTTTTTGGATAATGTATGCCTGCGCAGGGCTAGAGATTTTGTAGGCCTTGATTATTATATATCTGCCGTAGATGCAGTATTTGTGCACTGATGTGAACTATAGAGATTTTGTAGGCCTTGATTATTATATATCTGCCGTAGATGCAGTATTTGTGCACTGATGTGAAGTATAGAGATTTTGTAGGCCTTGATTATTATATATCTGCCGTAGATGCAGTATTTGTGCACTGATGTGGAGTAGAGATTTTGTAGGCCATGATTATTATATAACTGCCGTAGATGCAGTCTTTGTGCACTGATGTGAAGTATAGAGATTTTGTAGGCCTTGATTATTATATATCTGCCGTAGATGCAGTATTTGTGCACTGATGTGAAGTATAGAGATTTTGTAGGCCTTGATTATTATATATCTGCCGTAGATGCAGTATTTGTGCACTGATGTGAAGTATAGAGATTTTGTAGGCCTTGATTATTATATATCTGCCGTAGATGCAGTATTTGTGCACTGATGTGAACTATAGAGATTTTGTAGGCCTTGATTATTATATATCTGCCGTAGATGCAGTATTTGTGCACTGATGTGAAGTATAGAGATTTTGTAGGCCATGATTATTATATAACTGCCGTAGATGCAGTCTTTGTGCACTGATGTGGAGTAGAGATTTTGTAGGCCAGGATGTGTAAGGGCCGTATGGTGTGTTAACTACATTATGAAGATTCATGTTTCGATGTAACTGTATTCGTCTAGATCTACGTGATGTTATAATTGTAATAAACCATGGTTAAAATATCATCAGACGTTACACCATTCTATGACTTGGTGTGTGCGCTACTGTGAGTGACTGTCCCAAACCACACTCACCTTCTTCACCATAATTAATTACATATAACATTTGGATTCTCCTTCACTAAAAAAGAAGTCGTTAATTATCAGCCCCGTTACGATCTTAGCTCTAGGTTTAGCCCACAGCCCCGTTAAGAGAACAGATGATGGCCCAAAGAGTTATAGATACGTAGGGTTTAGGCTAAGAGTTTTTCTTCTTTTCTCGTAAATGTATGCACAGAGTTGAATAATCTGATTTAGCCTAAGAAGTAAAGAAACTCTAGCAAATAGTAACAAATTCTGCAGGTTAAACAAAAAGAATTAAGACAGTAAATGGGTGACAATCTATAACTGTAAAATAACACTCTGATCTGCGTACACTCATTCATTCAGCCATGGCCATGCAGTTATACTCACAACTTTGCTCGCTGCCTCTGGGAACATACTCAATTCTAGGACCTTCACACAGACCCGAAAATGCAGTCCTTGACCAAGAAATCCCCAGTTCCAAAAGACGTACTAAACTCTCAGGGAACGATTCCTTGGGTGTTCTAATTTTTCGAATGTCTGATTAAGTCACATAAAATATTGTCCAGGCACGAAAGTTAGCAGAGCACAATGTCATTAGCTTTGGTTTCTAGAATTTAAGGAATGTCGGATCGGTGTCTACTTTCAGGAAGTTACTATATTTGGTCGCCACAGTACTAGTCAAAACTCTGTCGGAATGTTTCTGATCTTTGCTTGCCACAACGGGCTGAATTGTACTGAAGAGTTATTCTGGAAGAATTAATTCTGGCGCGAAGGCCTCTTACTTCATTTAACTGTTACAGTTCAGGTAATGAAAGTGATTTGTTTCTTCCCAAATAAAGTTCACGTACTAGAACGCTGGTAAAGTTGGGTACCACCGTTTCACTATATATAAAAGAAAGAACACATATCAAATAATTTTACAATATGTACCCACTATAACTTACATTATTAAACCGCAAGTGTACTGCTTGACTTATCATTTAAATTTCCCGTAAAGTAAGTTATATCTTAAAAAAAAATCATCAATCCCCATGAATTTAGGAACACGTGCGTGTTCCGTCAACATCTCATGAGGTTTCTAGCATTTGTAAGTTAGCTTAGAAAAATATGATCTCGTCTGATTTCTTAGCAGTAAAATTTAACTTCATTATAGCTACATTTTTGTTTAGTAAGCTAAGATATAATTTATTCTGCTATCCACTGAAACACGTCACTAGAAAATAATACAGACTATATAAATTTGGCACTCTGCGCAAAATCTAACTAGTGAAATATGAAATAAGCGACTTAACACTTTATCATTTCACAAAATACTAGATATAATATATATTACCTCACACAGAACTACAGGTAGTCGCACAACTTAAGAATTATATGCTGAATATTTAAGGAAGTCTAGAAGTTCGACAAATTGCCGAAACAAACTGAGAAACTTCGCTAACAGCTATTCTGTTTCGAACAACCTGTCTACTGCGAATATAGGAGCGAGAATGAAATTAAAGTTTCAAACTCGGGCCAATATCTTAAAATCAGACAAAGGGCCCAAACTTATTTCGCCAAGCGAAATTATCTCCCCTACTCCCAACATTTACGTCAGCTTAACGCGTGACGTAACTGCCACCAGTGACCGAGAAATGCGCGTGACAGTTGCAAATCTCAGACAACCGTCTACAACTGCGTCGTACAGATGCCGGGTTTGACACCTTAAGCTAGTGACAGGTGAACAAAATGGTAGACCAAAAGTCTGCTCTATGTCCAGCGAAACGAATTTCTCACACCTCAGGCCCAGAAATCTGGTCGGGCCGCGCTCTGACCGGGGGAAACTGCAGACGTATGTCTGGCGAGAACCGTATCTTCACAGCTATCTGCGCGACTGACATCTGATGCAATAAGGTTACTAGTCAGTATGAGAAAGAAAAACGATGATGGGAAAGAAATATATTTTTCGCAACGAATGATGCGAAAAAATACAGGAAAAACAAGTACGGAAAAGTAATAAAATGAAAGGATTAGGGTGAGAGAATAGGAAGAAGATGTAGGTAATTTAATGATATAAAGACCCACGTGACAATAATCCATCCTTAAAAAAAAAATCAATATTTTTTAGCTGGACAGCACTATCAAACTATGAGTTGTTAAAATTTATGGCTACAATAAATGCTATGGGCATTGATCACAGACCTTCTATTAGAGACTATTATTCATCAGAAACTGATTGCCTTTATGCTCCATTTTATCACAAAAACTTTGAAAGAGATAGATTTTTGTCTATCTATCAAACAATTTTGCATGTGGGACAGCCTGATGCTGAGGGAAAAAGTAAAGTGGAGCCATTCATCAACTCTTTGATTGAAAATTTCAATAATGCCTTTACGCCCTTTGAAAATGTTTCGGTTGATGAAATGATTGTAGGATTTAAAGGGAGATGGAAATACAAGCAATTTAAAGCAACTAAGCATAGTAGACCTAAGTATCATATAAAGAGTTTTGGTCTTGTTGACAGTACCACTGAGTATGTTTTATCCCTGCTTACGTATTATGGAGCGAATACCTCATATGATCCAAGCACAGACACCAATAGTGGGATGGCAATAAAAGTCTTTGGAACTCTATTACAGCAAATTGGAACTGATTATCATATATTTTCAGTCAGGTTCTACACCACCAGGGCACTTATTGACTATTTGCTTCAGCAAAAGCAATACTATACTGGCACCCTCCAGTCAAACCGAATTGGCTTTCCATTAGAAATAAAAGCACTTTCCATACCACACATGGAACGTAAATGCTGGCAAACTAAAGATTCATCTTTGCTTTGTATTGGATGGAGGGATAAGAAAGCAAAAAAGCCAGTAATCATTGTTTCCACCAAAACAAATACAGGAATGACTACCACGACAAAACCAAAGCCAATAACAGTCCATGACTATAATCAGAGCATGAATGGATGTGACCGTGCTGATCAAATGCTTGGGTATTATGGCATTCACAAACGACGCAGCAACAAGTGGTGGAAAAAAATGTTCTGCTGGATAATGGAAATTACTTGTACCAATGCTTTCATCCTCTATAGGCTCACAGGCAGTAGAAAAATGACATTAAAACAGTTCAAAATATCTCTGATTGATGCTTTGCTTCAGTGGGCCGCAGATCTAATGCCCGAGCCACAGAGGAGTATCAAGGCAACCCCGGGAAGACCAAGGACAGCCAACCCAATTCAGAGGCTTGAAGGAGCTAAGCATATGATAGCTTACACAGAAAAAGACAGAAGATGTAGAGTCTGCAGCAAACCAGATTCTCCAAAAAGAACAAATTTTATTTGCGAGGGTTGCGATGATTATCCTCACCTCCACCCAAAACACTGCTTCAAGATATGGCATACGCAAGCCACCATTGACTAAAATGTAAATATCCTTTCAGATAAAATTGTGTACATATTGTTTATGCATAATAATGTAAGTACAATACAATATATGATTTACTTTGAATATGACCTTTTTGTTTCCAAATTTTAATAATGATAGTACGGTCCGCTGGAGAGTCTCTTAAACATTAACAAAACATCACAGAAAGCTGAAACTTGTAATTAATATTTATATATGGATTAGTGTTATTTAAAAAAAACCATGGAGCACTTTGGATAATTTTTCAGTCTTTATGCATGGGTTGGTGGGTACATTTTTCATTCACTAAAATGAATTTTTAAAAAAAATTGTTTACATTATTACTGATAATTGAATATAATATGAAGAATAGCACTTAAAAGCCCCAATATTATAATTCTAAATATATTTATCTTTACTGTGAAACATAATTTGTGTGTCTTTTGTTGTGTAATATCAACACAATATATGATATAATTTAAAAGTTCACGCGGCCTTGAATATCTTCTTTTTTATTTTAATGATGATGGTACGGTCTGCTGGATGGTCTGTAAAACATTAACAAAATATCACAGGAAGCTGACACTTGTAAATAATATTCATATATGGATTAGTGTTATTCTAAAAGATGCTGGAGCACTCTGGATAATGTTTCAGTTTTTATGCATTGGTTGGTGAGTACATTTTTCATTCACTAAAATGAGTTTTTATTTTAAAAGTAGTCTATAAAATATGTAGAATATCACTAACATCCTTCATATTCTAATTCTACATTCATTTATCTTTACTGTGATGTATAATATGTGTGTCTTTGTTGTACAAAAACAATACAATATATGATTTAATTTAAAAGCTTCACGCGGCCTATAATGTCCTTTTTCTTTCCAAATGTCTATAATGTTTTTATAGTTCGCTGGATGGTCTGTAAAACATTAACAAAATATCACACGAAGCTGGCACTTGTAAATAATATTCATGTATGGATTAGTGATATTTTAAAAGACCCTAGAGCACTCTGGATAATATTTCAGTCCATTGCATGGGTTGGTAAATACATTTTTGATAGACTAAAATTAGTTTTTTCTTGAAAGTGGTCTATATTATTACTCATAACTGATTACTGTATGTAGAATATCACTAAAAGTCCTTCATATAGGAAGGGCGTTCAGAAAGTAATGCACCACATCGTTTTTCTCAGGAGCTGTTTATTAAAAAAGCATGAAATTTATACACAATATACTTGGATATGTCATGTAAACATCGATATTATTCAACATAATCCCCATCAACTTGTACGGCTTTATGCCAGCGCGAAACAAGTGCATGTATTCCTAGCCCGTACCAGATTTTGTCTTGATCATGTAGCCATTTCTTCGCTGCATGAATCACTCCTTCATCATCTTTAAACCTTGTCCCACGGAGTGCATCTTTAAGTGGACCAAATAGATGAAAATGAGAGGTAGCCAAATCGGGACTAACGAACGAACGAACGAACTTTATTTTCGAAGGGTAAAGAATTGGGCGCGCAGGCCCGTCTAACATTCTGCCCTTCCACTCTCATTAATCTTGCATACTATATCCTTTCATTCCCACATGATGCTTTAAACATTAATTTAAAGGCATGCAACATTATAAAGTTAAGCATTCATTTACAGTATGCAATCATAATAAAAAAAATGAGTAGGGTTTTTTGTTTTTTTTTTTGAACTATAGGGTGGATGGGGTAGTACAGTCCAACCCAATTTGGTGATTGCTTCCCGTGTTGCCAGACTTGTGTGAGGGCGCGCATTGTCGTGAAGGAGAAGCAGGTCTGCTGGATTCTTGTGCGGCCGAACTCTGCGAAAACGTTGATTGAGGTTTTTCAATGTCTTAATGTAAGCTTGCGAATTGATTGTCTCTCCTCTTGGTATAACGTCCACAAGAATCACACCTTCATTGTCCCAAAAGACAGTGATTATGACCTTTCCAGCTGAAGGAATTGTCTTGAATTTCTTTCTTCGTGGTGATTGCGAATGATGTCACTCCATTGACTGTCGTTTTGTCTCAGGTTCAAAATGATGTGCCCAGGTTTCGTCACCTCTAACGATCTCAGCCAAAAAGTTCTCTCCATCAGCATTGAAACTCTCCAACAATTCAGAAGAAATTGCTTTCCTTTGCAATCGGTGGTCATTTGTGAGACTTCGAGGAACCCATCTTGCGCAAACCTTAGAAAATCCGAGAGTTTTTATAACTGCATTTGCCCTGCCAATGCTGACTGACAGCTGTAAGGCCAATTGTTGAGTAGTGATTCGCCTATCAGTAAGAATAATGCCCTCAGCGCATTTCAACATTTCTGCGTTGGTGGCTGTGGCAGGACGTCCACAGCGTGGCCGATCAAGCAGCTCCGTATCTCCACTTCCTGATTCTTTGATTCTCTGAACCCAGCGACTGACTGTACTCCTGTCGACTGCAAAACTTCCATACACATCACATAGACGCTTGTGAATGTTCACAACAGCTTCCTTCTCTGCAACGAGAAATTCTATCACAATTCGCTGCTTATAACGCAAGTTGCTAACACGCTCCATTTCAACGGTTTAGGGCAGCCGTATTATATGGCTGGTTGCGGTGCAATTTGGTGCACCCAATTGGCACATGCAATAATTGAAGTGTGCAAAATTTCATGCTTCTATCTTCATTCTTAGCTGAGAAAAACGATGTGGTGCATTACTTTCTGAACGCCCCTCGTACTAACTCTACATTCATTTATCTTTACTGTGATGTATAATATGTGTGTCTTTGTTGTATAATAACAATACAATGTATGATTTAATTTAAAAGCTTCACGCGGCCTCTAATGTCCTTTTTCTTTCCAAATGTCTATAATGTTTATATGGTTCACTGGATGGTCTGTAAAACATTAACAAAATATCACAGGAAGCTGACACTTGTAAATAATATTCATATATGGATTAGTGATATTTTAAAAATTTGCTCGAGCTCTCTGGATAATATTTCAGTGTTTATGCATGGGTTGGTGAGTACATTTTTCATTCACTAAAATGAGTCTTTTCTTGAAAGTGGTCAATATTATGACTCATAACTGAATACTATATGTAGAATATCACTAAAAATCCTTCATATTCTAAATCTACATTCATTCATCTTTACTGTGATGTATAATATGTGTGTCTTTGTTGTGTAATAACTTAGAAACTTTAGAATTTATAAAGGTACTGCTTTAAGGTACAAAAATAATTCTGGCAAAACTGATGAAAAAATTCCGGCCTGCAAGAGTAATACTGCACCAGCTTCTCTGTACATACTGTTATCATGTTCAGGGCAACATACGAGGGGCGTTCAGAAAGTAATGCACCACATCGTTTTCTCAGGAGCTGTATATTCAAAAAGCATGAAATTTATAAACAATATACATGGATGTAAACATCGGTATTATTCAACATAATCTCCATCAACTTGTACGGCTTTATGCCAGCGCGAAACAAGTGCATGTATTCCTAGCCCGTACCAGATTTTGTCTTGATCGTGTAGCCATTTCTTCGCTGCATGAATCACTCCTTCATCATCTTCAAACCTTCTCCCACGGAGTGCATCTTTAAGTAGACCAAATAGATGAAAATCAGAGGGTGCCAAATCAGGACTATAGGGTGGATGGGGTAGTACAGTCCAACCCAATTTGGTGATTGCTTCCCGTGTTGCCACACTTGTGTGAGGTCGCGCATTGTCGTGAAGGAGAAGCAGGTCTGCCGGATTCTTGTGCGGCCAAACTCTGTGAAAACGTTGATTGAGTTTTTTCAATGTCTTAATGTAAGCTTGCGAATTGATTGTCTCTCCTCTTGGTATAACGTCCACAAGAATCACACCTTCATTGTCCCAAAAGACAGTGATCATGACCTTTCCAGTTGAAGGAATTGTCTTGAATTTCTTTCTTCGTTGTGATTGCGGATGATGCCACTCCATTGACTGTCTTTTTGTCTCAGGTTCAAAAGGATGTGCCCAGGTTTCGTCACCTGTAACGATCTTAGCCAAAACGTTCTCTCCATCAGCATTGAAACGCTCCAACAATTCAGAAGAAATTGCTTTCCTTTGCAATTGGTGGTCATTTGTGAGACTTCGAGGAACCCATCTTGCGCAAACCTTAGAAAATCCGAGAGTTTTTATAACTGCATTTGCACTACCAATGCTGACTGACAGATGTAAGGCCAATTGTTGAGTAGTGATTCGCCTATCAGTAAGAATAATTACCTCAGGGCATTTCAACATTTCTGCGTTGGTGGCTGTGGCAGGACGTCCACAGCGCGGCCGATCAAGCAGCTCCGTATCTCCACTTCCTGATTCTTTGATTCTCTGAACCCAGCGACTGACTGTACTCCTGTCGACTGCAAAACTTCCATATATATCACATAGACGCTTGTGAATGTTCACAACGGTTTCCTTCTCTGCAACGAAGAATTCTATCACAATTCGCTGCTTATAACGCAAGTTGCTAACACGCTCCATTTCAACGGTTTAAGGCAGCCGTATTATTTGGCCGGTTGCGGTTCAATTTGGTGCACACAATTGGCACATGCCATATTTAAAGTGTGCAAAGTTTCATGCTTCTATCTTCATTATTAGCTGAGAAAAACGATCTGGTGCATTACTTTCTGAACGCCCCTCGTATTTAACCAAATTTATTTATTATTATTCAGTTTCACTTTAGTTTTTGTGTTGGCAGTTTCTGTGTCGATTGATTTATATTTTCTTACTTTTCCTTTCCTTTTGCCTGTTTTTGTAAAAGTTATATTGTTATTTGTGTCTGCTGTGCATTTCGTCATTGGCTGTTATTTTCTCCTTATTCACGTGATTATAATTGTAAATGCCGAAGGGGTTTTCCCGAAACGTTGCTATTGTATTCAGTGGCGTATATATAGGGAAGTTTCAGGGCTCCCCTCCACCAACTTTTCTTAATGTGTGCTGGATGACTCAGACTTTTTTTATTGCACTTCTGAACTGTGGATGGCATTCTCGTTTTAAAGGATGTTTATTAAGTTTTTAAATAACATGCTCAGTATCATTTAGAACTTTAGATCGTATTATAACAAAATGGCTCATGAGATATCTTCTAAGACTGAGCCCCCGAATATGCGCCTTGCACCAGAATAGTTGACCCATAAGACATTTCAGCATACGCCACTGATAGTATTTGTGACAGAATGGGGCGACCTCTTCTCGATCTCTGTTTAACTACGGCAGTATCAGTTACATTTGTTGTACTGACTTTATTGCGTGCTTTTCAATGGTCGTACGTTTGTTCTGCTCTGTAGCAGATATTTTGTATCTACATTCTTTCACTCCTCTCAGGGATAAGTTGTCATGTCTGTTTGTTATCCATTTCTCCCTGCTTTACAAGGAATGGCTGAGATAATATTAACAACAACCATGTTGGCTAATCGCAGGTGCAGCCGACATCAGACTACAGATTAGCCCTACAAATCGCCAGCATATTTGCTAATCGCTGACAAAGGCCAGGGTGCGTAACAGATAAGAGATTACTTGTCTGTGCGACAACATTCTGGACATGATGCATTGCATCATCGCGTCCTGTCCGACTTTCAGGTACAAACACACGCATGTTTGAAATGATTGGAGCCCTGAGTAGCTTCATAACACATAGATGCGGGGGTAGGACAGGCAATATAACCGGGCGTTTGTTCAAGTCTAACTTCACTGTGAGAATCGCTTGCCAAAAGATGGCACCAGGCTTGCCTGAAGTTAGAATTCAGAAATTCCATTTATCAGACCGGACTTTGTGGAACAATCTTGAAGGACTTACAGAGCCCAGGAAAACCATTTTAATAAGGAAGGCTGAGGAAACTGAAACTCACGGAGTCATAGAGGGAATTATGTTATAAAAGTAACAACGCCCATGTACACGTGTAAGAGGCCTAGTCAAGTGCCTTAACTTTATTCATCTGAGCAAAACAAAAAGTCTGAGAGCCAGGATTGGCATAAGTTGTCATTTGAAATTCTACATTTTTCGTTACTAACATGTGAACTAATATGTATATAATACCATGTGAATATTAATATGTAAAAATCACTAGTGGATGTCCAAGTCATTTGAGGCTGGCCACCTCAGTGTATATAATGATGATTTCATGAACCACCACTGAAGGGGCTGGTGACTGTTTTATTGCTACTATCTTAAAGATAACTAAACGCTTAAATAGTCCCAGGTTCTATATGAAGCAGGGAAAGAAAGATGAAGGAAATAATGTACATTCTAATTATAATACTTACAGTTTCAAACCAGTGTAAATGTCTATGTAAACATATTTACTTTAAAATTAATGAAAGCTTCAAACTTTTCAATCAGTGTAAATGTAAATGAAAACATATTTAATTTATATGGTGAACACTTTTCAAACAGTGGAGATGTAAATGTAGACATATTCTATCTGTAAAATAAGGATAAAGCTATTCAATTTAAATGTAAAGAAAGTTTTCTCTTGAGGGATTAAGTTTAATTCTCATCGAGGGTAAATTCTGAGGTAGACGGGATGGTGGAATAAGAGAAAGGGGGCACAAAACTATGTGTCGGAAAACGCAATACTCAGGAGAGCGTGTCGTTTCTATTCTTTTACTATAGTTGTTGGTGGTGGTACCATTTGAGGCTACTATCTCTGGAACAAGAAAGGAAAAGTGGCCTGAGCTTTAAGACGAGGGACCAGCTTTGTAGACAATCCCTGACACTTCTGGGAACGTGCTTCACCCTACACCCTTGACCAGCGATGAGCGTGATCAGTCTACCAGGAACCAAACCATTAGAAGGAACAAAACCGTCACTGACAGCTAAGTAGTTCTATAAGCTGCCACGTGACTTCTTAACTATACATTCTACCATCCTCCAAGGATGAACATTTTCTTTTAAAATATTCAATTTTTTTAAACTATTAAAACTGAAGTGATTATTACATTTTGTTATTTGTAATTATAAAATTTAACTTCAATTTAATAATTTTAGATGTACTGCATGTTTGTCTCAGTCAATTTACTAAATACACTCTAAACAGAGCTATACCATAATAGGAAGAATTCCCATAAGTAAATCAGGGTTGGGGGCTTAAATGAGCTGAAATTATTAATAGCTTAATCCTTCACAAACGTTGTCAGCAGATCATAGAGTTAACGTGCTCAGCCAATACAGCATTGTTCTCGCTTTTCTGAATACCGTGTGAATACTAAATTGAGATAGAAGCGTCATTATCCTTCTATCTACAACTCTGCCAAGAGTAATCTTGTGCGAAGATAGACACCTTTGAAGGCCCATATTATATACTCTTGAGTTTTGACCACTGTTGAACCACTACAGCAAAGCAGGGGAGGCAACCCTTGACAGTATTGTGGCTTTGTGAAACCGAACTACATGCAAACTTGACATTTTTAATTTCTCAATTTTAAGTGTATTAGAACCGATCACACCAGCATCGTCGTCGACTTCAGTACGTTCAGCCTCCTCATAGCTCTCAGGCTGAGCTGTTTACCTCCAACAACAGAGTACGATACAGCGCCCCAAGTCCTCCTCCAAACTCTGGTGAGCACGAAAGAACGTCGCCTTGAACGCTTGTCAAATAACAGTGGTAAGACAACGCCACTGGCAACTTTTATTGTAAACACTTTTAATATGAAATGTGATTATGAGAATGATGTACGGACAAGACCCAACGGACGTCTGTTGCATATTTTTCTTATATGTAGATATCAGCGATTGATTTAGTGAAAGTGCAATTAATTAATGATGTCTCGTAATTCATAGCCTGAATAATTTTTTATGGCTTCAATAATTTTAATTTAATCCCCGTGATCAAAACTCGTTATGCCGCTGATAACTGCATTACAATTTTTTTTCTTCCCTCTGATTTCTCTAAATCTGCCTCAAGGAAGAAATACCTACTTAATTAAACCGATATTTCACGTAAGGAAAGATTCGTTGAAGTGTTCCACAACTTGCATGACTGATTTCGCCTAACATGGGAGGTAATTTTTAAGGAGATCGATTGATAAAAGATCGATACACGAAACAGTTATTTAGTCACGTGATTATGTGCAATGACGAAATCGAATTACTAAGTGTGTTGAGTGGAAATAATAAAATTCACGTGCTGAATTCTAATAGCTCTCAAGTTTGGTTGATTAGTCGGCTTCCTATTTTCCCATCTGAAAATCGCAACTAAGTGAAGTGTTTTCAGTTCCGCGAAGCGTCGTATGGGATTTCAATGGCTTTTCCTAAAGGCCATTTCTTACGGGGTAAAAATGGGAGCAAAGTATAGCAACACTGTAACATACAATGAATGTCGTTAACGGCCATTACGGAAAGTTGGGCTACCCCATTCGGTAGACACTTTAAACCATAAAACCTTCAACTGCAACAGGGACTGGTCAACTAAAGAAATGACAAACAGTACAAACAACAATCAAGACGTTACACATTAACGAGTTTTTGTGTAGAACAGAAGGATTGAAATGGTACGACAAGGTCACCAATGTGAAACTGATGAAAAGAACCAGACAAAGCCAATGGAACAAGAGATGAGAGGTTGACGCTGACGGTTGATAGGATAGACACCGAGGGAACCTGTTAACAACAATACAAGACAGTTTTCTATCTGGAATTCCCAGGGTAACAGGGTAAGTAGGGAGATCGAAAAAACACGGAGAAGAGAACTTGAGGCAGAACTGAAAGGGATCGGTATGAAATGGAAAGACTCTGAGCTGATGACACAGTACAGAAGGACTCGGTATGAGTTTTTCGAAGGCCTATTCTCCCTGGAAAGGGCAATGATGATGGTGATCATGATGTTGAGATGATGTTTAATAGTGAATCATCTCCTCGCTAAAGCTTGGCCACATACTCTATCCATTGTTTCTTCTCTACAACAAAGCCAAGCTGACTCACACAATTCTATCTAACTATGCCCCGTCGTACCTAAGATCATTGTTTCAAACCAGTAGAAGGGAGGGACAACGATTACATCAGTTACGTCTGCCCAAACCTAGGATCGACCTGTTCAAAAAGAGTCTAGCCTACTCTGGTGCCTACTTATGGAACAGCCTTCCACACCACCTAAAAAGCCTACCTACACAATATTCTTTTAACAAAGCACTTTTCAAACACTTCCTCAACACTGATTATCTACCCCCATAGAAACAGTATTTGCCTGTCAACATCTCATCCATAGGTCAACATTTCTTTTCCTCTTCCGCTCATTTTTGTGTGTGAATAATTTGTTTTATATCCATGTAATATCATTATTATATTCACTTTAAAATATTATTATATAATGTAATGTATGTGTGAATGTACCCACATAATACTGTACTTTAGAAATGTGAGTCGTGAGAATGTACCCGCATACCAAAAATACAGATTAATTGTAGACGGATTGACCGCATGAGTGAGTGTCGGTATACAGAATTTATTTATTTTTATTTATTGTTTTATTTATTTTATTTTATTATTACTTTTTTCCCCCATTTACTAGCTTGTTTGTTTCAAAAAAAAAAACCTACTCATTTTTTTATTATTATGCTTGCATACTGTAAATGAATGCTGTTATGGTAACTTTATAATGTTGCATGCCTTTAAATTAATGCTTAAAGCATCATGTGGGAATGAAAGGATATAGTATGCAAGATTAATGAGAGTGGAAGGGCAGAATGTTAGACGGGCCTGCGCGCCCAATTCTTTACCCTTCGAAAATAAAGTTCGTTCGTTCGTTCGTTCGTTCTTTGTCTTTCTCGTGCCACAGGTTCATATAATATTGCTTTAGCTTGTACGGCTGGCAATTAAGGTCAGTCTGTTTCTATTCTGAAGTGTGTCATAACAATTTCATTACTTGCAGCCAGTACTGGATTAACCATTAAGCAAAATAAGCACGGGCTTACGGCACCAAGGGAACGGGGCACAGCGGAGTTTTTTCCCCTAGCTACCATGCCCTTTACTCTCAACTCTTTCACTGTCCCACTCGACTTTAGTCGAATTTTTTGTAATTGTCCTTATCTGCCGTGTTCGATTTTGATCTGAACTGTTAAACAAAAACAAAAAAAAAAAAACTTTTTCTTTGGTATGGTGAGTGACTAAAGTTGAAAAGTTTGAAGGAGTCAGACATAGACCTGGAGTTCAGTACGTTTGACTGTCTTATGTTTTGCAGTATGAATTCCATAGGGGTCTGGCCTGGAAGAAGAGTGAATTTTCAATCTCTTATTTCACCTTCAGCACTTACTGAGTATTAATGTCTTGTCAGTCAAGCAATGGAATGGCCGATGGGGGCATCATTGTTGGATTATGCTTAGGGAGTCAGTTGGCTGTCATAACACGGACAAGACACTCTGGAATTGCCTCGTAATCTAGTGTCTTTATGATAAATTATGAAAATTGTACAACAGAAACTCTGCTATAACTTTACGGCTAATGCCCCGAACAGGATAATTCATTTTGGATTGGAACAGCAACTACAGATATATGTAATTATGGCAATGGGAAATCATTTTCTTTGGTATTTGACGAGGAAATTATGATTTTGTCGGTAAATTTGCACAACAGCATTGAAATCCAACGAAAGTTCACAAGAGTAAAAGTGAAAGCAGGCGCGGACCTCTGAGACAGCAAGGGTTAGCCCTGAGATTGGGTATAAAAGCCATGTCTCATACACACGTCCTTACTCGTTTCGGTCTTTTTTTTTTTGTTTGGATTATCACAACGGGGAGAACTACAAACCAGATAAGTTGAATTTAATTTATTTGCTGTTTCTATTTTGTATACAATTTAAGCAGTTAGTATAATTGTTGATTGCTTGATACTGGCTAGGAGTGATAATATAAATTAGGAATAGCCATAAATTAAAAAAAAAACAAATAAATTTTAATAGGCCCAGGCGCCACGTGCTTTCCATTGCGTGGTACGGTAGACATTTTTACTTTACTTAACTCATCAGAAAATAGCAAAAAGTTGAATCATCCTAAACTGTAATCATAGATCCTAGTAGTGTTAATCAATTATTAATAATAAATATTAGTGATTAAGGAAATTTTAGATTTGCCAGATCAAAAGATTTGAACCAAAATAGACCAAACTTCTAAGAATAAGAACAAGATAGCACAATAAAATAATTAAATTAATAATAACAAAATAAAAGAAAGGGAACTAAAAGAAATAGGAAAGAACAATAAGTAAAAAAAATTCAAATAGGAAATTAGGACATAGCTCATAACCAAACATGGCACCTATAGTCCTAACTAGATCACAGTCAGGTGAAGGCAAAACGTGGGCAGAAACAGTTAAAACCAAAGATAGGGACACCAGGCACGATAAACTAGGAGAGAATAGTCAGGCCCCCATAGAAGAAATTTCTAACCAAAAAAATAGCAATGAAAGTACCAAAGAAGACTCAAGACATAAAGCAACCCAGGCAGTTTCCCAAAATAAAGATGGAGTAAACATATGTCGTTTAAAGATAACACAAGTAGCTGGTGAGGCTGTAAAGATCAAGGCACTAGATGAAGACAAAATTATAAACATCCTTGATCCTGTGTTAGGCAAAAAGGCGATAGCCAAAATTTCCAAAACTCATTTTGGCATAATAATTACCCCAAATCAGAGTGACAGAATAAAAGAGATGTTAGAGGAACTCAAAGTAGAAGCAAAAACAGTGACTCTTGCACACGACATAGAAGTAAAGATAGAGCTAGCAAAAGAGACCAGTAGATGTGTGTTAAAAGGGATAAACACTACCCTTCCAAGCGAGGAAGTTATGAACATCCTCGCAAAACATAACCCAGACATAAAGCTGGTACACGTGGACAGAATAATGGTGAAAGGGAGTATTGTAACCCCAGTGGTTATAATAACGGCAGAAGGGAGGGAAACCCCTAAAACGCTACTATTTGGGAAAACCAAGAAGCACACCGAAGCTTACATTCCCCCTGTGCTACAGTGCTCCAACTGTCTGAAATTCGGCCACGGAAGGAACAATTGTAAGGGGAAAACAGTTTGTAGGTACTGTTCCAGTAATCACCCTTCTACACAGTGTGAAAAGGCAAAGGCAGATACCGACTACAAAAAGGCGAATGGAAACAGAAAATGTATCAATTGTAAAGGGAACCACAGTGCCAGGTTTCAGGGCTGTCCAGTATACCAGCAAACAAAACAAGCACTAAAAGAATCCATCCTAACAAGAAAACCATTTAAAACAGTAATGAAAGAAATAAAAGAAAACACAAAAAAACACAAACAGTAAAGTTGCAGAAGAAATCAAGTCTCTTAAAGAAGAAATTAAAACTATTAAAACGCAGCAGTCAAAAGAACAGAAAATAACTAACAAAACAAAAGAAAACAGCCAGCCAGACAGTTCAGCTACAACACTGGAAAATGGGAATTCACTGAAAAGTGCAGAGGCATTGCTTCAAGAAGTGAAAGCCATACAGTACCAAATTTCCCAGGATATAGCTAAACTGACTGTACTGAAAGAAGAAAATGAAATGATACTAGTCAAACTGTCCGAACAAAAAGAAGAAAGTGAAATAATACTAAAAAGAATGGAAAGTGAAAAACAGGAGATTAACATAGGGAGAGAAGGGAATGTAGCATTGGATGAAAATAGGAAAGTGGTCAAAAAGAACAAAAGGCAACAGGAAAACAAAAGCAACCTAGAAGAAACTATCAAAGAAACTATCAAAAAACATTTTGAGGCACATTTACCACACTTAGCGGAAGAAGTTAGGGATATAATGACAAGTATAAATAGGGATTTTCTTGAGAACTTGATGGATAGTGGGTCCACAAGTACAGGAAATGCAGAATAAGAGCAAATTTGATAGCTACCAAAATAAAAGGTACACTAGATGATGTTAAAATTCAATTTAGAAAGATTTAGAATTATCCAGTGGAATTGTAGGGGTATTAAAAAAATTTTTTGCACCCCTACTATCAGAGACTGGAGGAAATACTGATATATATGCTCTTCAAGAGACCCATTTAAACCCAAATAATAGATATAGTTGTAAGGGCTTTAAGATACTTAGACACGATAGGAAAGAAGGTAGAGGAGGAGGTGTCGCAGTATTAGTTAGCGAAAAATTTAAAATCATAGACTGGGAAGTATTTAATACAACCAATATAGAAGGTATCCAGGTTACTATAGCAGCTGAACCAAACAATCTAACAATTCTAAATGTATATGCTAAAGATGGCACAATTAAAGATGAAGAAATACTAGCCATAAGCACCAGACTAGGCCCCAAAACAATCATAGTAGGCGATTTTAATTCCCATCATTGTGCTTGGGGTGGACAACATGCAGATAATGCAGGAAAATGCCTACTTGACTTCATAGAAAACAATGAACTACTAATACTAAATGATGGATCTGCAACAAGAATTAATCCACAAGCTAATAGGGCAGACTCAGCAATAGACATAAGTATAGCAACTAACAACCTAGCGAATGTAAATTGGGAAGTGTTACAAGACACAAACTCAGATCATCTGCCCATTGTAATAACCATGCATGAAAATGTCATTCCAAACCCAGAACCAGAGAAACCTACCTTCAACTATAAAAAAGCAAACTGGGAAGCTTTCCAATCAGAGCTGGAGGTGATGGAATATAAAGACATGGAATCAGATGATACTGACTTGTGGGCAGAAACACTGACCAATGAAATTCTGAAAATAGCAATAAAGTATATACCAAATAAAAATATGCCACAACACCTTAAACCAATAAATAACATTAATAAGAAAAGAGAAACTCAATGGAATAAAGAACCAGTTGCCTGGTGGAATAAAAGCTGTGCAGAAATTCATGAGAGAAGAAAAAGGGCCTTACAAAAATATAGAAATAACAGAACAGAAGAAAACTATGATAAGTATAAACTTATTAGGAATGAATCTAACAGAATAATATTCAAAGCCAAAGAAACTAACTGGAAGGAGTTTTGTCAGTCACTTAAACCTAGCACTCAAATTAGAGAAGTATGGAAAAAGCTTAAGGCAATCAAAGGGAACAATAAGAAAACAATAATGCCAACAATCAAACTACCAAAGAGAGCAGAAACAGATAAAGAAAAAGCTAATGCCCTTGCCGAGTATTTCTATAAAGTCAGTGCAAAAAGTAGCCTTGGACAGGAAGAAAATGAGAGAAGAGAAAGACTTAGGATACAGTTTTTAAAAGAACTACCAGACCAGATAGATGAAACAAACTATTTAGATGCTGATATAACAGAGGAAGAAGTAACTAATGCAATAAAAGATAAATCTAATACTGCCTCAGGGCAAGATATACTTAGTTATGAAATCCTTAAGAAAGTACCCAAAAGAACTATAAACATAATAACTTCACTTTATAACAAAATCTGGAACTTAGGAAAGATACCAAAAGCATGGAAAGTAGCTATGATAGTACCCATTCTAAAACCCAATAAGGAAGCCCATGATGTAAGTTCATATAGGCCTATCTCCTTAACATCACAACTAGGTAAAATACTGGAAACTGTTGTGAATAAAAGAGTTAAATTCTACCTAGAAAAAAAACCAGTTATATAGCCCAAACCAGTCAGGGTTTAGAGCAGACAGAAGTACAGTAGACCAGCTTGTAAGATTAGAACATGATGTAAAGCTAGGGTTCAAGAGGAAAGAGAAAAACAGTGGCAGTCTTTCTAGATGTAGCTAGAGCATATGATGAATGCTGGCGAGATGGAGCTCTTTACAAAATGAAAAAGATTGGCATTACTGGTAAAACCTATAGGTATCTAGAAAACTTTTTACAGGACAGGTATTTTGCTGTACAGGTGAATAATGATAGGTCAGAAATATATGAACAACAGAATGGGATTCCTCAAGGATCAGTGATCTCTCCTTCAATTTTCACTATAGCTGTAAATGATTTAGCAGATGAATTTAATGACATAAAGAATGCAGTATCACAATTTGCAGATGACTGTGCCATTTGGCGATCTGGAAAAAACTTGGACCATGTTTACAAAAAACTTCAAAATCAAATAGACAAAGTTTCAGAGTGGATGAAAAGTTGGGGCTTCCAAATTAATGTAAACAAAACAGTAGGTATGATTTTCAGCAAAGGAAATTTAAAAAAAAAAACAAAATCAATATAACCATTAAAGGACAGAAAATATGTACCTCCTCAACAACTAGATTTCTGGGCATAACTTTAGATAAACAACTAAATTATAATAAACATATAGACAATTTGGTAGAAAGCTGTAGGGGACCCCTAAATATACTAAGGATTGTAAAAGGTAATGGATGGGGGGCCAGCAATAAAATAATGCTTATGTTCTACAAGTCCTTCATCAGGGGGAAACTGGATTATGCCAGCATAGTCTATGACTCAGCTGCAGCTTCTAACAAAGCAAAACTGGACAGGATTCAAAATGCAGCCATGAGAACTATTACAGGTGCATTTATATCGACACCAGTAGAAGCTCTAGAAGTAGCTCTCGGCATACCTCCCCTTGGTCTAAGACGGAAAGAACTGAGATTAAATTATTGGAGTAAAGTAGCACAAGAAGTGACCCACCCAGCACATAAAGCATTTGTCAAAAACCAACCAAGTGTATGGGACGTCCCCTTAAATAAAGATAGATATCCAACAGGGTGGAGAACTATAGAAGACCTAATGCAGTTCAAAGAACTATCAAACACAATTGAAAATAGTAATAAATACAGAAGCAAAATACCACCATGGGAACTAAAAACACCAATCATAGACTACTCACTTACTGAAAAGATCAAACAAAACATAGAAGATAAGGAAGCCAAAATGATAAGTAGAAAGTTCATAGAGCAACTAACTAAACAAAGTCTGGCCGTCTACACTGATGGATCCAAGGGTGATAGTGGGCAACTAGGTGCCGGAGTTGTAATACCACAATGGGGAATAAAAAAGAGCTACAGTGTAACGGAAGGGGCATCGATTTTTACCGCAGAGATGGTAGCAATTCTTAAAAGTCTAGAAATAATCGAAGATAACCCACCAGAAGCTGTTACGATATTTACAGACTCACTATCATCACTACAAGCACTAGAACACCCAGGTAAATGTAGCCGGCCAGACATCAAGGAAGAAATTCTAGCAATTAATACATCACTAGAGAACAGAGGATGTAGTGTGAGGCTAGTGTGGGTTCCAGCACACATAGGTATAGCTGGCAACGAGTTGGCAGACCAGAATGCCAAGAAGGGAAGAACAAGTAAAAACAATTTAAAAGCAGGACTGGGAAGGTCAGAGATCAAGAGCCAAGTGAAGGAAACTATAAACGAGGAATGGAAGACAACATGGAAGGAAAGTAGAAAAGGCAGACACGCGTTCAAACTGCTGTAAGAACCAACGAGGACATGCCAGGTCAGAGAAGAATTAAAGATACCATCGAACAAAAAACTGTGGCGTCTCCGACTCGGTGCAGCATACTTCATGGTAGAAGAACCACACTGCCAAGAATGTCAGGAAGAGAATGACATAGACCACTACCTGATCCACTGTAAAAAGTATGAACAACAAAGGCTTGAATTAAAAACTTACTATAGAAATCACAATATAGACTTAACAGGTGATAAGGTTTTAAGTATAGATGCCCCAAGAGATGCCCAATCAATACTTAAAAGATATATACATAAAACAAAGGAACAAATATAAGGTTAGAACTTCAGGAAAATCATCCAACTAAATAGAAATTAAGCAGCAAGAACTAACAAAGCATTAACAAAAAAAAAACTACTCAAAGGACAAGGAAAGACAAGGTATTAAAAAAAAAAAGGGACAACAACTCAAAAAGAACAAATACTAATACAAATTAAAACCAAGTGTAAAGGACAATAGTTATCTAGAAACAATACAAAAGAGAAAATAAAATTGACAAATACTAATATAAATAAAAATCAGCAACTGCAAAAGACAACAGTTATTTAAATTGAATACAAAATTAGTAAATAAAATGACACTAAATACCCCAATTATAACCAACTTTCAGGTTGAACAGGGTAGACCAAGATGGAACGAGAAGAGGCAACAATGATCAGATGTTGAGTGCCCGATCTCCACCCATCAATTCATCAAAACAACAACAACAACAACACGTCCTTACTTCCCGAAATTACTTCAAGATCTAACTGAATCCTGATGGTTGATTCATTTTGTTAGAAGCCTTAACACACAACACAATAAGATAACTGAGAGGAAGCCACAACCGACTGCTATTGTAAGCGATTCGTAGACTAAAGCTTCAAACAGCTGCAGACTTCGAAGTACCGCTGTGTCTGAGCGTAATGTCTATAAGATTTCAAAATATCTTAGGGAATTAATGTACATTTACATTTGATGAATATTTAAATTTAATGTTAAGCTTAACATAAATCCTCATGTCTATATCTTGCCCGAAGGAAGATGGTTTCCACCACTATATAACCTCAGTCCTATACAGCTTTGGCTCAGCTAGAAGTCCTTGTTAGAACTGACCAACGCTAGCAATAAAAGCTTACAATTCTTTTTAAGGCTTTGCTTTTGGTTGCTGTGCCCAAAGAGTTCGTATTCTCTTTTTCTTTTTTATCTTTTTATTTCGGCACATTTTGTCGATGTTTTGTAAGTGAAACAATTTTGCTAACTTTGGCATAACGCTAACCCAAAGGTAGGCAATCATGACTGGGTTTTGAAAAAATGTCTTTAATTGATGTCAACATTTTAAAATGTATTGTACGGCTGTACGATGCGCCCCCTTTTAACTGACTTAACCACAACCTCAAGACAGTGCTGTAGACATGAGGATCTGATCAACAATAGCTAGTCAGCATTAGAGGGGTGTAATGGTGATAAACCACAGATACCATAATCTGGTCATGTTTTGCAGGTTCAACTAGTGGTGAAAAACGTGACACAGTTTTGGAAATTGTGAACTGTTTAACAGTAGATCAACTGGCATAGAGTCTTCAATGTCCAGATGTTTTAACGACCGAGGGGAGTCAGCTACTACGACCGACCGAACGAACGAACGAACGAACTTTATTTTCGAAGGGTTTAGAATTGGGCGCATACACATACTAACATGAAATGTAATACATTGTATTAAGAAGATAAATTGAACGTTTAAACTTTAGAGGTACAAAATATGAAACCAGATATAGTGTGACTAGCAACGTGTCAAGCAAGTTAAGTACAACTTAACGTAAAAACAAAAACCAAGACACACAAGCCAATAAGATGATGAAAATGACAAAACAGTGACAACATATTTTTTTGTAAATTGTGTAAAATCTTGAAAAATATTGATATACCAGGGTGCTAATTTGTTTACCTATGTCTAATCATTAATCAATAAAGTTCATTGATTTGTTTATAACTGCAGTTATTGAATTATTTAAATTTCCAGTTATAATTTTATTGTGTGGCTAAAGAAGTATTAATAATTTAACATTGGTAGGGAATAATGTGAGCTGCACTGACATATTTATAGAGATACCCTTGGAGCATAGGATACGTCTAGCGAGAAGGTGAGTTACTTTACAGCTCTCTTCTACAGCTACCATCTAGAACTGTGATGTTAACTATCTGACTTGTTCTGTGCCATCCCTACCACTATTTCACTAGTCTCTCTTCTCCATTTCTGGGAATTATACTTTCTAATTTTCTATCCAACGTCTATCTCGCTACATTGGCCTTAATCCTGTACTTCTGGCAGCTCTGTATATTCCGACTAATACGTCACGTGTTCAACAATTTAAAAAGGCACAGGCGATCATTCGTTCCTTTTGCAAAGAAATTGCATAAAACGTCCTGAAAAAAATGTCTGATCCACAAGAGGAGCACATTGACAGTATGTCCTTAACCAACACTTGTAAGAATGAAAATGTTTGAGGATTCCTCAGACACACGTCTTACTGTGACATACATAGATGGGGTTATAAAGGACTGAGGAAAGAAGCCTTAGACAGACTGCCAACTTCAGGGGAGAAATAGTTGTGGTTACAGAGTTGTGAGAGAATCCTGAAACAGACTCACAACTTTATGAGAGAAGTACTGTAGATGTGATTTTATGAGAGTGATGAGTGATGCCTGTGGCAAATGCCAACCTTATTAGAGACAGAAACATGGTTATATAAGAGCTAAAGATGTAGAAGAAGAACGTATAATCCAAATAAGGTAATTTAAATGTGTGCTTGTAGTTATAATTCTGACTGTATCTGTCTTTTCTCACATATCTCACTCAGTTCACAATCTGTGGTTTTCATACTTATGTTTTCTGCATGTTTGTTTATCATAGCACAGTGTGTCTAAAAACTGTACTGCTCATTTATCCTTTCCTGTTTTTCTATTGAGAGCCAGGTGTAGTGGATTTGATGGTATTGTATGATTGTGATATTACCTAGTGTGATGCATGAGGTCAGCTGTGAAGGCTCCTGAGATAAATGTAGCTGTGAATTTACAGAAGGCCCTTCTTGCTACCACTACGACCTCACACCTATCTTTTTACTAATGAATGTGGCTACGTTAAAATTCTAGGGTACTGATATGTAATGTGTTGTGGTAGTTTACATACACACACACAGATATTTAATAAGTCTAATAATATTAATAAAATGTTATAACACACTGAACTAACTCAAGCTGTGTAAAATTTTGATAGTAAATTTTCTTTAAGTTTATTTGTTCTGAACCAAGGTTTTATTTTGGTCAGAACATAGGAAAGGTTTTGCAATTATGAATGAAATGCATGAATATATGGCATAATAAATGAAAGGTGTGTACATATGTATTTTACAAGACTAGTTAATATTACTACTGTTTATAGTTGTAATTTATCTGGGAGAACGATTAATGGATGTGCTGTTGGGGTGGCCTTATCACTCCCTGTCTATGGCTACTAACATTGTCCATTTATTGATGGGAATATAGTTGGTGTGTTAGAAAATAAGTTGGTGAATTTCCAGCAGGCCAGACGCTCACGTATCTTGAATGAGTAGTTCTGGTGCTGGAATCTGGTGGCCCCACCTCTCCGTGCTTGGGGGCAATATAAGGCTGCTCTGCCAAAATATTAGACTGCACGGTCCCACTCTTGTATTATTCAACACATCATTTGACACCACATTGGTGCCAAATAAAAAAAACTCACAGTTCAGAATTATGAATAGAGAACACAGTTATATGCTAGCAAAACTCAGCTGAGCTGCTGGCTCTAGTATGGCGTCCCTCTAAATATTTCAATTAGCTTTTGGGAAATACACCACTGAATTATTTACTGTGTCTACTACTGGACAACTTATGATGAATGGCAAAAATGCGCGTCTGAGCGCCAATAATATGTTTATCTGTGGCCAATCACCGCCTTTTTTCCTTTTCAATTCAAACCTCCTACCAAAAGTCAATTCAGTCATACCTCAGTCAAGTATGTATTATTGTCTGTTGGTCCGTCTGTCTCTACTTGCGTTTCACAAAAAAACACACTTGTTTTTTGAACCAACTCTGCCGTCCCCTACACAATTTTGCCTTTAAAGTTATTTTTAGCCACAATTCTCCACCACATTCCCTCTCTTTCATTCCAACTAGATTTTAGCACTTGAGTCTCAAGGCCGCAATTTTTGAAAATTAGGGACATTTTTTGTTTCAATGCAGTCGCTCGCTGATATGAACAACACAGTCTTTTGTCAATATCTTTCTTATTATCTATCCGTCTGTATAAATGAAAGCATATTATTTCACTGCTCAAGATGGGCCATCAGACTAGCTAGGTTTTATATTCCTAACATTATTATTAAGAAAAAGTTACTTTTCAAGGTTAGTTGGTTTTTTGAAATATTTTCGAGCATCTTCTGTAATGCGTTTGCCGCTGAATGCAAATAAACGGACTAAGTTATCGCAAAAGCGTCCAAGAAATGACTGTTGCGTATAATAGCTAAGGTCCCTTTTGTCGATTTCTTTACCTTGTGTCAACTTGGGGACGTGAATTTTTTTCCTTTCCCCACCAATTGCGTCTTTTTAGCCTTGCTAGTTTCAAGCACGTGTTCAGTCATATTTTTTCCTTTTTATCTCCGTTCTCATCCCGTTCCAAGGGTAAATGTTTTGCCTTCACGTCTAACAAGTTAGTTTCCATGGCGGGTGGTGACCCGCGGCGTGGGCGATCATGTCTGCTAGTAGCTTACGCATTAGTTTTTATCTCTACATTTTATCTTTGGAGATATTTTAACGTTGCATCACGGTTAATTTTATCACACATCTCCCCACTTGAAAACATTCCTACGGCAAGTTCCAAAACCAGTGACACATAGATAAAATTACTCCTTACGCCTGCCACTTCTCTAATTTTGATCACAGGGGTGCCGACTGAGGAAATCTGCACCGACATTCAATTTGCCTGGGATATATTGGATACTAAACTGATAAGGTTGAAGCAATAAAGACCACCTCAGCAATCTTGCGTTTTCATGCTTAGCCTGAGATAAGAATACGAGGGGCTGATGATCCGTCTGGACCACAAAAGTCCTACCATACAGATAGATTTGAAACTTCGTTATTGCCCAGATTAACGCTAAACATTCTTTTTCGCTTGTGGAATATCCTTGTTCCGCCCTATTCAATTTGCGGCTTGCATAAGCGACTGGGTTCAGTTCCCCATCAGGTGAAGATGATCTTTGCAACAAAGCCGCCCCGAGTCCTACATTACTTGCATCTGTTCTTATGACAATGTCCTGTGTCAAATCAGGCAGTTTGAGAATAGGCTTGCTAGTGAGTTTTTCCTTTAAGTCTTGGAACGCTAATTCACTTTGCGCAGTCCAAATAATTTTATCTGGCAGTCCCTTGCGAGTTAGATCAGTCAGAGGAGCACAAATAGAGTTAAAATCTTTGATGTATTTTTGATAAAATCCGCATAACGACACGAATGATCGCACGTCCTTTTTTGTTTGTGGTCTAGGTGCTCTCTGCAGTTTTTCCAAGTTCTTGGGGTCAGGGGTCATGTTACCCTGATATACAGTGTGTCCCAAGAATTCCAACTCTTTGCATCCAATACAACATTTTGTTGGCCTAGCAGTTAAGTTCGCCTCCCTAAGCCTATTAAATAACATTTTTAGAGCGTCAATGTGTTCTTCAAATGTCTCTGTGGCGACGAGAATATCATCCATGAAATTCGTGATACATGGGTTATTCAGGGGATCCAACAATTTGCGCATCATCCTTGAAAATACACTCGGAGCATTTTTCAGTCCGAATGGTAGCATGTTGAATTCATAATGTCCATCCGAAGTGCTAAAAGCCAAATAAGGTCTCACTTCAGGCTTCACTGGAATCTGGTAATAGCCTTTACTAAGATCCACCTTAGAAAAGTATTTTGCCTTGTTTAATCTGGCAAATAACTGTTTTGTGTCTGGTAATGGATCCACTTGTCCTTCTGTGACAGCATTCAGTTTCCTGTAATCTATGCACAGTCTGTGTTCCCCAGACGGTTTCCTCAACAAAACGACACTGGAGCTAAAAGATGATTCACTGTGTGAAATAATCCCCTCCTTCAACAAATAATCTATTTCTTCCTTCAATGCCTTCTCCTTCGCGAACGGAATAGAATAGGCTCTCATACAGATTGGGTTTGAGTCTACCAGTTTCATGTCATACTGTAGCAAATTTGTATGGCCTGGTTTATCTGTTAATGCATCTGTATGTTCCTCCAGAACCTGTTAAACTCTCTCCCTCTGATTTTTAGTCAGGTGCTTACTGACTTTTACCTGTGCTGCTGTTTCACAAGGATGTAATCGGTATTCATGTGAGGTGAGTGGTTCCTTTTGCATTTGAGTTGCGATAGCCAAGGTCAGTAAGGGGGTGCTTTCTTGGAGTGGTCTGTCCAGATACTTCTTTAACAGGTTTACGTGATAAACTTTCTCCTTCCCCTTTTTGTCAATTTTATAGTTTGTTCTAGACACCTTCTCTAGAACCGTATATGGACCTTGCCATCCAATTTGTAATTTATTCTGGCTGCCGGGTAGTAGAAGCAGCACCTTCTCTCCCACAGCTAGTTCTCTGTCCTTTGCCTTCCTATTAAAATATGCTGCATGTTTCTTCCTGGCTTGTTTCAAATTATCATTTGCCAGTTTCCATCCAGCTTTCAAACGAGTGGTCAGTTCGTTCACGTATTGATAAGATGAGGTAACAGTCTCTTCCGCCTTCTCATCTGTCCAGGTCCTTAATAGTGCTACATCTGGATTTTTAATTTTCCATATTTATTTTTCATGGCACCCATCGGGTCCCGTCCATTAGAAGCATTATAGTGAGGACTTTTCTTCCTAGAATCATCACTCACAAATCGACCACTACCAATTTTTTTCTTGGGTTATCGACCCACTTTAGATTGCTTGTGAGAGATCTTCGCTCTCTTTCAGTTTCATCCAGTTTATATAACTCTGACCGAGGGGTTGTCAGTTTATTCTGGGGTAAATTTCTTCTTTGTACTCGTCGCATAGTGGCCATGTTAATCCATTCAAGTGAAGACTGGGTGTGAAAAGGGGGCTCCCATTCCACTTTGTCTACCTGAGTATAATTAGTTTTCCTTCCAGGCCTAATTTTGCCCCGTGGCGTTTCTAGGTCCTGCACATATTTTCCCTTTGTGGGTGTTCCCTCATGAAATATGCCACATGCTTCTACAAAGTTCTCAATATCGACATTTACGTCGGGCCAATAGTATTTTCGAGCAACTTTTTGGCAGATGGTACCGACATTTTCATGGTCACCATCTTTTCCAACATGTAAGCTCCTTATTAAATTTGCCCTATATACATTGGGAAGAACCAACTGTCCGTGACCAGTGGATCTAGTTCCTGTCTTCCTATATAGCAATCTGTCCATAAAATATTCCCCCTTGCTCGGAGGTGTGTGGCATTTGGGCAATTTTTAAAAACATGGCTTGAGTGTCCTATCCTCAGCCTACGCCTTCCTCATCTCCTCTGGATGAGCATTTATAGGTTCACCTTCTTCCTCCTTCTTCTGTGACCTGGTCTGCACTGTCGCCATGATCACAGGTCTCTCGGGATTCCCCAAGAAGACGTATCTACACCCAATATCAGAGGGTAGATTGGTTCATCTATCACTGCTGCTCTGATTTCTCCTTCCACATAGCGAGTTTTCACCGTTATCCTTGCGATGGGAAGTGTCATGAGTGGTATGTCCTTAGTTGCCCCTTGTATTTCCACTGTTTCTGTGGTATACTGACTTGGGTCCACTAGGCTAGACTTCACAACTGAATCATAATCCAAACCTGTATCATAAAGGCACCTTATGGTGACCCCATTACAAATAACATCCTCACAAACTGGGGGGTGATAAGGTTCCTGCTGTCCATTAGGATTAACCTTTAATCTTTGAGTCCCCGACTTCATTGCAGCAATGTTTGAAGGTTTCCTTCTACAAAATTCGGTGTTATGGTTATCTTTCTTGCACCATTTACACCATCTTTTTCCTTGGTTAAACGGTTTTCTTTCATTGTATTTTTGGTCATTGAACTGTGAGTTTCTGTCTCGATAGTCATTTCTTGGCCGTTCAAAGTTTGTCCTACCTTTATTTCCCTGTTCTCTATTATCAAATTATTAAATTGCTGTGGAGCTTTAAAATTGTCTATGTGCTTCTTTTTAGCACCACTTACCTCTGCCTGGGCTGCCTGATACCTCTCAGCGACATTTAAAACCTCCCCCAACTTCTCTGCACCTTGTTCCATGAGAAATTTTCTCATCTCTGGAGCCATGGACTCTCTCAATTGCTCTATCATGATCATCTCCTTAAGATCTTGGGTCTTCCCCAGAGCCGTCCATTTCTCCAAATAGGTTTCCAGTCTGGCAGAGAATTGGTGGTATGTCTCCCCAGACAACAGTTTGGCATTTCTAAATTTCTTACGATAAAATTCAACATTTTTTTCGTACCTTAATAACAAAGCCTGCTTTCACATGTCATAATTGTCTTGGTCTTCTCTGTTCATTTTTGCGAAGACTTCATAAGAAGTACCTCTCAGTCCCTGTGATAACTTTAAACTCCTCCTCTCTCTCTCTAACCCATATGTAGTAGCTAATAACTCAAAACGTCCGAGGTACCCCTCTATGTCATCGTCTTTCTCAACAAAATGGTCTAAATGAAACCCCATAACTGATGTTGAAGCTCCCAGACTGGGCGTAGCATCTGAGGCAAAAGGGCTGGCACCATTTTCAGGAGCCTGGCCTTGTAATTCCAGCTCCCTTAGTCGTAATTCGTGCTCCCTTTGCAACCTTCTATCTTCTGCCTCCCTTTCGGCCTTTTTATCTTCTGCCTCCCTTTCGGCAGTCAATCTTTTTTCTTCTGCTTCCCTTTGCTGTCGTTTTTCTTCTGCCTCTAATGTTTTAGCCTCCTTGTCAGCCTCAATTTGTACCCTCTTAAGTTCTCTATCAGCCTCAATTTGCAACCTCTTCTCTTCAGCTACCTTCCTATCTTCCCTTTCAATATACGTATCACATTCAGCCGTTACATATTGAATTAAAACCTGACCATCCATTCCCATATCCTTTGCCGTTAGCACAGCAGCTGATCTGAATTTGGCTAGCTCCGCCATACTTTTTAGACAATTTAGCAATGAGCAAGTTAAATTTCCAACCACTAAAGTAATTCTAATTACTATAGTCTAAAGTAATTCTAATTAGCCAGTTAACTAATTAATTACCACTGGCTGTGAAGATTCACCAACTTTTATTTTCCTTTTTAGTTTGAAGGGACACTTTTAATTTTTATAATTTGTTCCCCTAATTTAATTCTCCCACCAGGAGATCCTAATATTACTGTTTGAGCTAACGATCCCTGGACATGAGACCCCAATATATGTAGTGGATTTGATGGTATTGTATGATTGTGATATTACCTAGTGTGATGCATGAGGTCAGCTGTGAAGGCTCCTGAGATAAATGTAGCTGTGAATTTACAGAAGGCCCTTCTTGCTACCACTACGACCTCACACCTATCTTTTTTACTAATGAATGTGGCTACGTTAAAATTCTAGGGTACTGATATGTAATGTGTTGTGGTAGTTTACATACACACACACAGATATTTAATAAGTCTAATAATATTAATAAAATGTTATAACACACTGAACTAACTCAAGCTGTGTAAAATTTTGATAGTAAATTTTCTTTAAGTTTATTTGTTCTGAACCAAGGTTTTATTTTGGTCAGAACATATGAAAGGTTTTGCAATTATGAATGAAATGCATGAATATATGGCATAATAAATGAAAGGTGTGTACATATGTATTTTACAAGACTAGTTAATATTACTACTGTTTATAGTTGTAATTTATCTGGGAGAACGATTAATGGATGTGCTGTTGGGGTGGCCTCATCACTCCCTGTCTATGGCTACTAACATTGTCCATTTATTGATGGGAATATAGTTGGTGTGTTAGAAAATAAGTTGGTGAATTTCCAGCAGGCCAGACGCTCACGTATCTTGAATGAGTAGTTCTGGTGCTGGAATCTGGTGGCCCCACCTCTCCGTGCTTGGGGGCAATATAAGGCTGCTCTGCCAAAATATTAGACTGCACGGTCCCACTCTTGTATTATTCAACACATCATTTGACACCACATTGGTGCCAAATAAAAAAAACTCACAGTTCAGAATTATGAATAGAGAACACAGTTGTATGCTAGCAAAACTCAGCTGAGCTGCTGGCTCTAGTATGGCGTCCCTCTAAATATTTCAATTAGCTTTTGGGAAATACACCACTGAATTATTTACTGTGTCTACTACTGGACAACTTATGATGAATGGCAAAAATGCGCGTTTGAGCGCCAATAATATGTTTATCTGTTGCCAATCACCGCCTTTTTTCCTTTTCAATTCAAACCTCCTACCAAAAGTCAATTCAGTCATACCTCAGTCAAGTATGTATTATTGTCTGTTGGTCCGTCTGTCTCTACTTGCGTTTCACAAAAAAACACACTTGTTTTTTGAACCAACTCTGCCGTCCCCTACACAATTTTGCCTTTAAAGTTATTTTTAGCCACAATTCTCCACCACATTCCCTCTCTTTCATTCCAACTAGATTTTAGCACTTGAGTCTCAAGGCCGCAATTTTTGAAAATTAGGGACATTTTTTGTTTCAATGCAGTCGCTCGCTGATATGAACAACACAGTCTTTTGTCAATATCTTTCTTATTATCTACCCGTCTGTATAAATGAAAGCATATTATTTCACTGCTCAAGATGGGCCATCAGGCCAGCTAGGTTTTATATTCCTAACATTATTATTAAGAAAAAGTTACTTTTCAAGGTTAGTTGGCTTTTTGAAATATTTTCGAGCATCTTCTGTAATGCGTTTGCCGCTGAATGCAAATAAACGGACTAAGTTATCGCAAAAGCGTCCAAGAAATGACTGTTGCGTATAATAGCTAAGGTCCCTTTTGTCGATTTCTTTACCTTGTGTCAACTTGGGGACGTGAATTTTTTTCCTTTCCCCACCAATTGCGTCTTTTTAGCCTTGCTAGTTTCAAGCACGTGTTCAGTCATATTTTTTCCTTTTTATCTCCGTTCTCATCCCGTTCCAAGGGTAAATGTTTTGCCTTCACGTCTAACAAGTTAGTTTCCATGGCGGGTGGTGACCCGCGGCGTGGGCGATCATGTCTGCTAGTAGCTTACGCATTAATTTTTATCCCTACATTTTATCTTTGGAGATATTTTAACGTTGTATCACGGTTAATTTTATCACACCAGGGTGTTTCAGAAAAGACGTTACTGGCAGTGGCGTGTTCTTATTATGAAGGATAACGACACCGTTACCATGAAAGTGCCACAAATCGCAATCACCAATTAGAAATGTGGTTTTACTGACGAATGATAAGACTACCATGGATTAGTGAAATAAAAACCATCTCCACAACGAATTGTCGGCTGTAATAAATCTCCAGTCATATGTCTCTTGTATTGATTGTGCACTCTGATAGATTCTATCCTGTCCATCTCTTGATGTTATCTTCCCACTTATAGCGATGTCTTCCTCTTGATCGTTTGCCTTCAACTCTTCCTTATGGAGTTAACAGATTGCAATCCGCCGCTGCGTTCTTTGGGTACGTTTAAAATAGGAAAATTGAGATAACATGAAAAATTGATGGAAAAACAGATAGAGGGCGGCAAAGTGAGAAAATACTTGGTAATTTAATATCGTGACATGGAAAAAAAGCAACACATTTAATACACGGCATTAGGAACTGGAAGCTGCCGAGAGGTATGAATTCGAACGCGACAGAGGGGAAGAAGTGACACATGAAAGCAGTATGCGAACATTCTAGATGGACGTACAGCATAGCATGGGATGAAATCACAAGCACAATTCATACGCAACTCCAGAGGGGGATTGTGGAGATAAAACATCGCTCCCGCTACCTTGCATGGCACTTTGATGATAATGATGATTGTACTTAATTCAAACTGTGAGAAGGATCAGGACGAGAAAAGAAGACGCTGGCTTTCGATAGAACACACACTAAGACCATCTGATAGCATTACACGGTAGTTCCTTGTCTGGAATCCCCAGAAAAAGAGTATAAGAAAAAGAGTGATATTTTAGAAACACGTAGAAGAGAAGTGAAACTAGACATGAAAGGGGTAAAAAAGACACAGAAAGACAGTGGACGAGTGACAAAGAAATGGAAGGCTTGACATTTTTTATTGCTGAAGATCTATACTTTCTGTTAGAACTGAAAAGTATTTAAAAGGATGATTAATAATGTAAAAAAAAATTAGTTAATTTAGATTTTATAAAAAAAATTTTTCTTAAGTAATAACTCAGCTAACTACTTGTTTGTCCATAATGAATCGATACAAATGTAATTTATAATCGTTTAGAGCACGAACTAGTTTTTAAGCGGCACGTTTATACACCGACCGACTAGAAAATACACATCTAGTGCCCACATCGTTTATCTCAAGACGCTAGAAAAGATACGAATCAATAAACTACACATAGTCCTACTAGATATGGAATAAACGTTCCATCGTGTCGCATAAAATAGATAAAACAAATCGGTTTGTTCCACTTTGTTTTTTGTTTTCTTAAGTGTCGACTTCGCACAGTGTGCTTCAAAATTACAAAAATAGAAGCCATGAGTTTAATACAATTTTCTGTGACATTTAATGTGACAAGAGTCAACTGAAAGAACATGGGAGTTGTGTTTTAATGCAAGCCAAAAGCAGGTCTAAAATAGCCTGGTGGAGTCAGCGTAAATAGCAGACATTTGTAAAAGATTACAGAGTTGTTTCTGAGAATAAATATCGATGGCCTTGCGGAAGCAGAACATTCCAGAACATGCATTGAGCCGTCTTCACAAGTGGACGACCAGCAAAAGTCTAGACGTGACTTCTGAAACAAGTAGAACACAAAAATTGGTCACGAAATGTGGTAAACAAGTCTTTGCTTTAAGTGTATCCCTTGTTCCTGTTGTCACAGTGTACAGGTATTTTAATTTACCTCTTCTCTTCTCGTCACATACCCAAAGAACACGGTGAACTGCTGTCTTTTGATGTTTGTAATCAGGAGCCTTTAGGAGCTGGCTTTTATTATGATTTCCTCGTTATTCTGTCTTACTAGTCCATTGTAACCTTTTAATTCTTCCGTAAAAGTTTATTTCTATAGCTATGGTTTATAGTGGTCAATGACTTAACTGCCACACGACAGAACTGGTTCTATGCAACACAGAAAAAAATAGTTTTCTAGCTTAAACTGACAATTTGTTACATAGAATGATAGAAAGATAGGAACGGTGATGGTATTATTATTTTACTTAGTCATGTGTCGTAGATTTTTGATAGGAGAATTAAGACTTGGATTGGTCCCTTCTGAATAGATTAGAATAAGTGATAGTCCCAGTGAGAAGTAGTAATAGCAATAGATTTCCACGAGTGAGATGGTAGAAATGTGATAGAGGCTGTCTCTGAAATCAAGAAATCTTCTCTCTTTCACCTATCTTCTACGACAGATTTAGATTGAGTCAGACAGTCTACACACATATATATGAAATATACATATATCCATCCACTCACATACATACACACATAAGACGACCGTTAGACGTACAGACGTGGGAAAACTATAACAAATGATAAAAATGGATATTTGGAACGAGCTGACCAACGCGCTGATTAATTTCAAGAGAAATTTTAATTATCATCTAAAATTTCATCACAACACATAGAAATTACATCAAAGCATATACACATAGTCATAAAAAAAATCAAGGAATTGCTACAAGAAATGATAGGCCCACAGTTAGATCTTATCCCTCGAGGTATGCCAACAGTCCTGTTGGAAGAAAGTGATAGCCCCAAGGAAACAAGGATACATAGGATTAGGTCTAATATTTCCCCTTCTTAAGGTATGAACAGACTTGATATCTCTGCTCTATTTTAAGGGAAATAGATTAGCAATACTAGCCTACAGAAAGTTAAGACAGCAAATGGGTGCCCAATTACAGCAATAAAGAAATCACTCCGTCCTGCATTCACTTTATTCATTCAGCCGAGCACACGTGCACATGTTCATACTCACAGCTTAGATAGCCACTTCTGGTAATACAATTTTTAGGACATTCACCTACAGACTCGTCAAGGGCAGTCTTTGACCAAGAAATCCCCAGTTCCAAAAAGACAGGATGAATTCTCTGCTTCCGGGAACGACTCCTTGGGTGTTCTTATTTTTCGGATGTCTGCTTAGGTCACATTAAAATTGTCCAGGCACGGAACATTAACAACGAGCACAGTGTCAATAGCTTAGGTTTCTAGAATTGAGGAATGTCAGATCGGTGTCTACTTTCAGGAAAGGACTATATTTGGTCACCACACCACTAGTCGAAACTCCGTCGAAATGTTACTGACGTGAATATGTTACTTGCCACCACGACTAAATTTGTACATAGAGTTTGTGCAGAAAATCTGATCTGGCTCAAAGGCCCAGTATAAAACAGTTAGTCTTTAATAGAACCCGTTAGTGAGAGTTATACTCTGTCTATTTATGAAGACAAACGCAGTGTCAGACAGGTGTTAACTTGTAAACCCACGTGGTTAAAAGATAAAACTGTTTATGTTTCTCACAGGTATGTCTCTGTACTAAATGCCGGCAAAGTTTTGGGTTACCCCAGTATTCACTCCATACAGAACTACAGACTAAACCATGAACTAGAATACTGCAATCTAATGGTAGTCTAGAACTCGGCAAAATGGCCAAGAAACGCAGACTTCGCCAAAACACAGATATTTTGATCTAGCACAGCGATCTGTCTACTGCGACATTTTAGGAGTCAGAATGAAAATCTAGTTTAACATTCTGGTTATATCTATTACCAGACAAAGAGGTAAACGTTTAATTTCGCAAAACGAAGTACTCTCCCCTTTCCGTCTTTAACACTTACGTTTAACACCTAAACGCATGCCGTAACTGCCACCTACTGACCGAGAGGGCGCGTGTCAGTTGCGAATCTCAGACAACCCGTTTCCATTGCAGAAACAGTTTTTTCACACCTCCCCGAGAAACTCATCCTGAGAACCATAACTGACACTTTGCCTTCTCGCACCTTACGCCAAAACTGGTCGTGGAGCGTGAGTGTCATATCACACTTCACTCTGAGAGAAACGTTAGTGTCAGGTGAAAATGCTAGACAGTATGACACCTAGCCTGACGAAACGCCCGTGACATGAGAAAAGTACAGACGCATGTCTGCTATCTCTGTCTGCCCAGACGAGTATTCACACGTTCTATCGTCCACTGACATCAAATGCAATAGAATGCATTTAAACGCTCTCTCTCTCTCTCTCTGACACGTTATGTCATAAATGCGTTCTCAGTTTTGAGTAAATAAACACGTAAACGTTAGAATGGGAAAATAGTAATGTATATAGTCGCAAACGAACGAATGCGAAAAACACAAAAAGGATAAAAGAGTGATAATAAATATGCAATACGCTCTCCGGTGTAACGTACTTGGGGGTAACGAGATACCTCCGCAGAGGATATAGACCCTCATGGATATGATGTTGCATTTCCAAGTGAATCACATTAACAGACCTCACGTATAGATTTGTCGCTTGTCTAAAACTTTTACAGGTTCATGGGTTTTATTCCGGTGAATAGCTTGTCCTGATGAGTAATAATACAGGTTTTCATTTGTATTGTCACTACCTCAAACATGGTCAGCATAGCCAACCTTCAGGTTCAACTGGAGTAGACATGGTTGAATATTCTTTCTATTGATATCTCCTCCTTTTCCCATGAGTTTTATTTAAGAAAGTTGGTACTGAATTTATGAAAAGATCTACTGTAGTGTTGGGACGAATTATCTGTACCTTTTATGGCCTTGTAGAAAGCGATGAATAACAAGTCACAATTTGCTTTTAAGGGGGTTTCTCAGAAGCTTTCATTCTTGACTGGGATTCTTATCCGGTTTTTCTAAAGACAGTCGAAACAAAAATGGCATATTTCATTATTAATTTCCCGATAACATTTCTGAAATGTCTACTTGGGGTATGTTTCATAATTAAATATTGTAATTTTATGAAATTTAGAATCCCCCCCCCGTCCCCCCCCCCCCCCCCCCTTCTTAATGTTGCATGATCCCCCCGTTTTGTATGTGATCAATGACAGATCTCCCCAGGAGGTATGTGCTATTATGAAAGGTAGGGTGCGAATCGAGCATGGTATATTGAAGATATCTCCTGTTTGCTTATTTGTGAAAGCATGAGAGCTTGACAATGGCGATGCTCATCAAAAAAACATTTCCTGTTGACTAAGTGGCTTGCCCTAGAACTGTGTAGATACACAACCTATCCCTTGGTGAGACTTGCACAACCATATGGAATGGTTCAAAGATAAAATTTACCTGCTTCACTAGTTACCAATCAGTGACGGCCTTACACTCATTGTTGCGTCGAAAACCCCAAGTGTAACACATTTTCAAGAGCTCAAAAGCTTTCGTTTGTGAAAACATAATAGTGTACTGTTGTGAGCTAAGAACAAATTGCTTTATAATTTTTTTGTATCTTATTGATGGTTGCACTCCAAAATGTTCAATGAACTAGCGAAAAAGAAACGAATGAAAACGAATGGAAGGACAGAATGGTTCTAACGTCTGGCCCATGCGCGTCAACGATTTTCAGAGCAAAACTGGATCAAGGAGAGTAACTAAGTTAGGTCTCGAAAACATCTAACAGACTGGTTGGTAGCAAGGACTCAATATTGATTATAACTGCGAATTAGTTTACTGATAGGGTTGCGTGAATGTCAAATTCCAACAGATTTATACCGATCTCGAAAAGAGGGATACAAAGATTTAAGCTTGATTGCCGATATCTTCAAAAGATTTGTAACAAAACAAATGGTGCTACTCAGAAGGTGGTGTTTGGACATACAACCGTTATCCTTTGTTGAGCAATTGATTAAAAAGCAATAAAAAGAGGTCGATTTAGTTTTGCATATGCTTGATCAACGTGATGTTCTATTATATGGTTGGCAACCTTACATGTTACGCACTAACATGTGTATGGTTGAGGGGGAATTAAATCACTTACGTTTAGGTTGTATCGCATAGTTGTAGGTGGGATAACCTAAAGCACTTAGTTAAACTGCCTGAGAATTAGAAAGAGTAAAGTCTGCAAAGTTTTATGTATACAGGGTTGTCCATAATTAACCTCTGTATGTTAATAGGGGAATAAGGGATGTGTTAATGCCAAACGCGATTTCATGCTCTGTAGTCCGACGGCATTTGAATATAGTTACAGTTTAGACAAGTAACGAACCTATTGTCTTGATTGTGGTCGTGATATTTTTAGAGGAAAATCACCAGTAGACTGGATAATTGTGATTAATTTGTCTCTAGTTTAGATACTCATTCCCCCCTAATTTCCTGTATAGTAGAATTAAAATCCAGGGTTTATTTGAGGACTGCTGTTTTATATGTTTTGGTGACTTATTAAAAGGGGGGTTTAGGATGTAGCCTAATATAAATGTCGTGAATTAGTTAGATGAAAATATTACTAGTTACTGTTCTGTATTAATATAACATTCATAGAAGACAAACCATTCCAATTAAAGTTTGCTTTCTGTGGAAAAAATAAAAGGCTTATCTTTTAGAGGTGCCTTGTTCAACCCGCATAATGAAAAAGATTTTGGAGAAATAAGATTCGTATTGTGCGCGTTGATGAATTAGAGGTTTCCATATTTATTAATTTTTTTTAAACGGAGGGAAATTGCAAAAAAAACAAACCGAAGGAAGGAAAATTTTAGGTTTGACAACGACTCATAAGGAAACAAATACAATTTGATTTATTATTAAATGAAAGGAAAATTTTTTAAAATATGTACTTAGCAGGATCCGAACCAAGAGATTGTTTTTGTAAGTGAAAAACAACATTGAGGGGGCATAAGGGCTTTGATTGTAAATTTTTTTGTTCCAGTATTGGGAGGAGGACCAACCGTCCAAATTTCCCTGGGTAAAAGGCGAGAAAGCCACTGAATAAAATTTGGTTGGAAAGTTTTTTCAAGTAACAAGGGGTTTTTAATCTTAAAAGTGGTTATTAAAATTTGGAAAGTATGAAGTGTTTTAATGAGGTTCATTTGGAGGAATTTCAGACAGAGATGGTAACGAACATTTTTGATTTTGAGAGGCGGGAAAAGATAGTTTACGCAATTTTATACGATGTTAAATTGAAATTTGTAGTAAGAGTGGAGATAATTGAGTGGATTTGGGAAGATTACTTAGTTTGAGTTAAAACATTTTTATTTGACATATTGGTTGAGGCATTTTTTGGAGGGCGTTTTTGTTTGTTGAATGTGTGGGAAAATTTTGTTTGGTGGTACAATTTGGGTAAGGGATTTAGCGTGGTTGGGTTTGCGTATGGTTTTTTGATAGTTAGAGGGATGGGTTTGTAAGGTGTTACAGTTATGGGAAAATTTTTTTTTGGTGGTGAATTCAGGTGTTTTGGAAGAAGATGGGGGGGATGACTATGTGTTCTTTTTAGAAGTTATGGAATTTTGAAGATGGAGTGATTTTTTTTTACCATTTGGTTTGTTTTTTTAGTGAAACCGAGTGCGAGGGTTACCTCAAGTTAGGGTTGGGGGGTTAGGTTTTGTTTTAATAGGGAATTTATTAATGGGATTTTTAAATGGGTTGGGGTTTTATTTTGTAGGGGGGGGAATTTTATTTACATAGATGTTTTGGTTTTTTTAGGTAAGTGGAGTGTGGGTTTTGGGAGGAATTTTTGTTTTAGTAGAGTTTTTTGGGAAATTGGAAGAGAGTGTTTTTAAGTAAGGGGGAGTTGTTTAGTTTGGGGGGGGTTGTTGTTGAATTTTGAATTTTTTGTAATTTGGGGGTGAAATGTTGGGGGGGATGGGTTACAAGGGGGTTAGACAGGGGGGGGGGGGTTGGGGGGGTGGGTGGGGGGAGGGGTAGTTGTGAGGGTGAGACTTGTTTTGGGGGGGGAGGGGGATGGGATTGGGTGGGGTGTGGGTGGGGGAGGAGGTTAGGGTTCACAGGGATGGATGGGGAAGGGGATGTTTTTTGTAAGGTGTAGTTGGGGGTAAGGGGGGGTTATTGGGGGGGTTGTGTGGGTTTTGGGGTTTGGGAGAGATGGGGTGTGGGGAGTGTTTGGGGGGGGGGGGTTCTTTTGGGGGGGATAGAATATATTTGGATAAGAAGGGGGTTTGGTATTAGGGGGGGTTGGTTTGTGGGGGGGGGTGGTATGGGGGGGGGGGGGGGTTTAGGGTTAGGGTTATTCATTGGGGGTAGTTGTAAATGGGGGGGTGTAGGGGTTGGGTTGGGGGGGATTGAATTGGGGGGGGGGTTGGGTATTATTGAGTGAGTAATTGGGGAAAAGTGGGGGGGGGGAATTGGGGGTTGTGGTTTGGGTGGGTTTGGGATTTATGGGGGTGGGGGGTTTGGGGGTGTTTTTTTATGTAAAGGCGGAAGGTTTTTTGGGTGGGAGGGGGGTTTAATAATCCACTTTGGGATGGTTTTGGGTTATTTATGGGTGGTGGGAGTGGGGGGGTTTTTGGTTATTTTTGTTGAATTGGTGGTTTGGTGTGGGGGGGTTTGTGTTAAGGGGGAAGGGGGGGAGGTTTTGGGGGGGGTGGGGGGGGGTGTTTTTTTAGGGGGGGGGTGATAGGGTGAAGGGGAACCTCAGGGTTTGGGGTGGGTTTTTATTTTGGTTTTGATGGGGGGGGGGGGAGGGGGGGGGATTTTTTTGGGGGGGTGTTGGGGGGGGGTGGGGGTTGGGAGGGGGTAGTTGAAGGTGGAGAGGGTTGGGGGGGGGTAGGGGGGTAGGGTTTTTGGTATTGTATGTGTTTGGGGTGGTGAGGGGGGGGGGTGATTTTTTTGTGTGGGGGGTGGGGGGGGAGGGGGGGGGGGGGGGGGGGCGGGCGGCGGGGGGGGGGGGGGGGGGGGAGGGGCGGGGGTTTGGGGGGGGGGGGGGGGGGGGGGGGGGGGGGGGGGGGTTTGGGGGGACACCCCCAATTTTGTATGGGGGGGGTGGGGGGGGTGGGGGGGGGGGGGGGGGGGGGGGGGGGGTTTGGGTGATTGGGGGGGTGGTTGGGGTTTTGTTGGGGGGGGGGTGATGGGGGGGGTGGGGGGGGGGGGATTGGTGGGGGTTGGGATGGGTGTGGGGGGGTTTTGGGGGGGTGGGATGGGGGGGGGGGGGGGGGGTTAAGTTTATGGGGTTGGGGGTGGTGGGGGGGGTGGGGGGGTTTGGGGGATGGGGGGGGGGTTGGGATGGGGAGGGGGGTTGGGGGGGGGGGGGGGGGCGGGGGGGGGTGTGGGTGGGGGTTTGGGGGGGGGGGGGTGGGTGGGTTTTGGGAGTGGGGGGGGTGGGGGGGGGGGGAAATTGTAGGGGGGGGGTGGGGGGGGGGGGGGGGGGGGGGGGGGAGGGGGGGTGGGTGTTGGGGGGTGGGGGGGTTAAATGGGGGGGGGTGGGGGGGGTTGGGGGGGGGGGGGGGGGGGGGGGGGGGGGGGGGGGGGGGGGGGGGGGGGTGTGAGGGGGGGGTGGGGGGTTTGGGGGGTTGTAGAGGGGTGGTAGGGGGTTGGGGGGGGGGGGGGTTGGTTTTGTGGGAGGGGGGTTTTGGTGGGAGGGGGGGGGGTTATGGGGGGGGGGGGGGGGGGGGGGTGATTGGGGGGGGGTGTTTGGGGGTAATTTGGGGGTTTGATGGGGGGTTGGTTTAGTATGGGGGTGGGGGGGGGGGGGTGGGGGGGTGGGGGGGGGGGGGTAGAGGGGGTGTTGGGTTGTGGGGGTTTTGGGGGGGGGGGTTTTTTTGGTAAGGAAAAACCTTTGTAGTGTGGGGGAAATGGGTTTTTTTTGAAGGGTTTTTGTATGGGGGTTTGTGGGTAATGGGGAGTTTGTTTTGGGGGTGTGGTTTTGGTTTGGGGGGGTGGGGGGGGGGGGGGGGGGGGGATGTTGGGTTTGGTTGTAGGGGGGGGTTTGGGTTGGTGGTTGGGATGGGGGGGTGTTTTGGGGGTGGTTGATGGGGTTTGGTAGGGGGTGGGTTGGGGGGGGGGGGTATTTTGGGGTGGGGGATAGGGGTGGTGGGGTGGTTGGGGGGGGGATGGGGGTTTGGGTTTAATGGGGGATTGGGGTTGGGTGGTGGTTTTGGTGTTTGGGGGTGTTGGTAGGGGGTTTTTGGGGGGGGGGGGGGGGGTGGGGGGGTGGGGGAGGGGGGTTGGGGGGGGGGGGGGGGTGGGGGGGGGGGGGGGGGGGGGGGTTGGGGGGGGGGGGATGGGGGGGGTGGGGGGTTGTGGGTGGGGGGGGGGTTGGGGGGGGGGGGGGTGGGGGGGGGGGGGGGGGGGGGGTATTGGGGTTTTTGGGGGGGATTGGGAATGAATGGGGTTGGTGGGGGGGGGGGGGGGGTGGGGGGGTTGGGGTGGGGGGGGGGTGGGGGGGTGGGGTTGGGGGGGGGGGGGGGGGGGTTGGTGGGGGGGTAAAAGCGGGGGGTTAATTGGGGGGGGGGGATTTTTGGGGGGGTTTTGGGGGTAAGGTTTATGGGATGTGGGGGGGGGGGGGGGGGGGAGGGTGGGGGGGGGAGACATGGTGGTTGGGGGGGGGGGGGGGGGGGAAGGGGGGGGGGGTTTTGGGTTTGGGTTTTTTTGGGGGTTTTGGGGGGGGGGGGGGTGGGGGGTTTTGGGGGGGGGTGGGGTTAGGGTAAAGATTGTTGGTTGTTAGGGGGGGGTTTTTTTTGTTTTGGTGGTGGTGGAATTTGGGGGGGGAAATATTGGGGGGGGGTTTTTAAGGGGGTGGTGTAAGTTTATTTGAGGGGGGTTAAAGTTGTGGTAGGAGGTTTGGTTGTTTTGGGGGGTTGGGGTTGGGGGGGTTTGGGGTATTGTTAAGGGGGGTTTTCTTTTGTTTTAGGTGTGGGGGAAATGTTGAAAATGTTTTGGTTGGTTAGTATGTGTGAGGTTGGGTGGTGGGGGGGGGTGGTGGGGGGGGTTTTTTTTTAGTTGGGGGGGGGTTTTGTTGTTGGGTTGAGTTGGTAGTTGGGTGATGGGGGGGGTGATTGGGGGGGTTTGGGGTTTTTTTGGGGTTGTTGGGGGATTATTTATTGTGAATGGATGTTTTGGGTTGTTTGGTGGTTTGGGTGGGTGTGTTGGGGTTTATTTTGGTTTTTATTGTTTGATGGGTGTATAACTGTTTTTGGGTGGGTTTTTAGGGGGTTTTTGTTTTGGGGGGGGGGGAGTTGGTTTTGGGGGGTTGGTTAAAGTGTTTTGTGGGGGGTGGAATGGGGTTTTTTTTAGATGGTATTGTTTTGGGGGGGGGGTGTGGTTGGTGGGGTATTTGTTGGGGGGTTGATGGTTTGGGTTGTGTGGGTGTGGTTAATGGGGTATTGTTGGGGGGTGGTTGTGTTTTGAGATGTGTGTGTTTTGTGTGGAAATGGTTGGTTGTAGGGTTGGTTATTGGGGTTTGAGTTGGGGGTGGATGATTTTAGGGTGGGTGTGGGTTGTTTGTAGTTTTTGTTGATATGAATAAGGTTGGAGAATGTTGTTGGGGGTGGTGGGTATTGTGTGTGGGGATGTGGTTGTTGGGATGTGGGTTTTGGCCTAGTAGTTGAGAAGTGATATGGTAGTGTGTACTTTTGTTTAATGGTTATTGGGCAGGTTGGGGGGTGGTGGGGGTTGGGTAGGAAGGTATATTGTGTATTATAAATTTTGTTGGATAGGGGTTATTGTGGGAATGTGGGTGTTTAGTGTATTTAGTTGAGAAGGGGTATGTGGGAATGTATTTTTGGGGTTGAGGTGTCTTTGAGTGAAACGAGGGTGAGTTGAGGGGTGGGTGTTGTATAGTGGTAATAGTAAGTAATGGTGGGTGTAGTTTATGACATTTGACATGTAGGAGTGATAGTTTTTATGAGGCGATAGGTGTGTTGTGTGACATTTATAATTAGACATGATTTAAAGATTTTGAACATTTATAGTGTTTGTTATAGGGGAGTTATGGTACCATGAAACTTGTGGGGGTGTGTGGAGTGGGTGATTAGATTACATAGTTTGTTGGGTTTTGGGAGAGGATTTGGATGGGGGGGGTTTATTGTTAGTGTGTTTGTGTGTGGTTAGATGTTTTGACAGATTTAGATTGAGTCAGACAGTCTACACACATATATATGAAATATATATATATATCCACTCACATACATACACACATAAGACGACCGTTAGACGTACAGACGTGGGAAAACTATAACAAATGATAAAAATGGATATTTGGAACGGGCTGACCAACGCGCTGATTAATTTCAAGAGAAATTTTAATTATCATCTAAAATTTCATCACAACACATAGAAATTACATCAAAGCATATACACATAGTCATAAAAAAAATCAAGGAATTGCTACAAGAAATGATAGACCCACAGTTAGATCTTATCCCTCGAGGTATGCCCACAGTCCTGTTGGAAGAAAGTGATAGCCCCAAGGAAACAAGTATACATAGGATTAGGTCTAATATTTCCCCTTCTTAGGGTATGAACAGACTTGATATCTCTGCTCTATTTTAAGGGAAATAGATTAGCAATACTAGCCTACAGAAAGTTAAGACAGCAAATGGGTGCCCAATTACAGCAATAAAGAAATCACTCCGTCCTGCATTCACTTTATTCATTCAGCCGAGCACACGTGCACATGTTCATACTCACAGCTTAGATAGCCACTTCTGGTAATACAATTTTTAGGACATTCACCTACAGACTCGTCAAGGGCAGTCTTTGACCAAGAAATCCCCAGTTCCAAAAAGACAGGATGAATTCTCTGCTTCCGGGAACGACTCCTTGGGTGTTCTTATTTTTCGGATGTCTGCTTAGGTCACATTAAAATTGTCCAGGCACGGAACATTAACAACGAGCACAGTGTCAATAGCTTAGGTTTCTAGAATTGAGGAATGTCAGATCGGTGTCTACTTTCAGGAAAGGACTATATTTGGTCACCACACCACTAGTCGAAACTCCGTCGGAATGTTACTGACGTGAATATGTTACTTGCCACCACGGCTAAATTTGTACATAGAGTTTGTGCAGAAAATCTGATCTGGCTCAAAGGCCCAGTATAAAACAGTTAGTCTTTAATAGAACCCGTTAGTGAGAGTTATACTCTGTCTATTTATGAAGACACACGCACTGTCAGACAGGTGTTAACTTGTAAACCCACGTGGTTAAAAGATAAAACTGTTTATGTTTCTCACAGGTATGTCTCTGTACTAAATGCCGGCAAAGTTTTGGGTTACCCCAGTATTCACTCCATACAGAACTACAGACTAAACCATGAACTAGAATACTGCAATCTAATGGTAGTCTAGAGCTCGGCAAAATGGCCAAGAAACTCAGACTTTGCCAAAACACAGATATTTTGATCTAGCACAGCGATCTGTCTGCTGCGACATTATAGGAGTCAGAATGAAAATCTAGTTTAACATTCTGGTTATATCTATTACCAGACAAAGAGGTAAACGTTTAATTTCGCAAAACGAAGTACTCTCCCCTTTCCGTCTTTAACACTTACGTTTAACACCTAAACGCATGCCGCAACTGCCACCTACTGACCGAGAGGGCGCGTGTCAGTTGCGAATCTCAGACAACCCGTCTCCATTGCAGAAACAGTTTTTTCACACCTCCCCGAGAAACTCATCCTGAGAACCATAACTGACACTTTGCCTTCTCGCACCTTACGCCAAAACTGGTCGTGGAGCGTGAGTGTCATATCACACTTCACTCTGAGAGAAACGTTAGTGTCAGGTGAAAATGCTAGACAGTATGACACCTAGCCTGACGAAACGCCCGTGACATGAGAAAAGTACAGACGCATGTCTGCTATCTCTGTCTGCCCAGACGAGTATTCACACGTTCTATCGTCCACTGACATCAAATGCAATAGAATGCATTTAAACGCTCTCTCTCTCTCTCTCTCTCTCTGACACGTTATGTCATAAATGCGTTCTCAGTTTTGAGAAAATAAACACGTAAACATTAGAATGGGAAAATAGTAATGTATATAGTCGCAAACGAACGAATGCGAAAAACACAAAAAGGATAAAAGAGTGATAATAAATAGAGGATACGGGTGAAAGAAAAAGAAGAAGATATAGGCAATTTAATGATCATAACCTCTGTGACATCATGGATGGGTGGAAAAACGAATAAAATTACCACACATTTTTTTCCCCTCAATAGCAGTATCTAATCCAGACGCTGCCAATGAATAAGACAAACTATGAGGACACCTCTTGATAAAGTTTCAAGGCAGTTCTTCGTTCTGGAATCCTTAGGAAAAGAGATTATAGGGAGAAAGATAAGCACAAGGTGGAGAGTGTGGCGAGAGGATCGATGTGTTGTCAATACACAGACAGACAGAATGAGAGGAATGAAAGTAATTGCGTGTTTTTTCTTTCTCGTAGATGTAGCCAAGTTGTGGCTCGAGGAATAATAAGGAATTATTGCAGGATTACCATGATTCGGCGAAATTTAAAAAAAAATGAAAAAGAAAATAAGTAACGTTTTTCCTGATGTGTAAAAGTTCCCTACGAATATTTATACATGTAATGACCTATTACGTTCACAGTCACACACACACCACAGTCATGTAAGCAAAATAGAAAAGGAATTAAGCTCCCGCTTAATTTTAGTGAAGAAAATCACAGATAACTAGTCATACACCAATACATGAAAACTACTTCCTTACTTAGTTGTTCTTCTTCTACCCTGGGGTGTAGAGGTTTGCCCGAGAGAGTGCCATGACATCATATCGGCTGTCTTCTTCTTGGCCTGGTTCTAATCTAGTCCTCAGTTCTTCAGAGATTGTCTAATGTTGTTCTCCCAACGAACTCTGGGTTGTCCAGGAGGTTTGGATCCCTGACTCAATATTTGTCGTGGTAGCCGATCTTCTCCCATTCTGTAGACATGACCAAATCATCGTAGTAGGGACTGTTCCACTTAGGTCTGCAGGGGCTACGTTTTGAGGCCATGACGTATAGTCGTGTTGCGGACATATCTTTTCTTGTTACTTCAATCACCTTCTTCAGATATCTTACTTCTGAGGTTTGGAGCTGGCTTTTGTGGGTTATAGTCATTGCCCATGTTGCGGACATATCTTTTCTTGTTACTTCAATCACCTTCTTCAGATATCTTACTTCTGAGGTTTGGAGCTGGCTTTTGTGGGTTATAGTCATTGCCCATGACTCTCACCCATAAGGAAAGACTGGAAAATAGGTGGAGCGGCAAACAGCCATCTTCGTTTTAACGCCAATTTCTCTTTTGCTGAGTCATCCTCGGTTTATGGCCTGAAAAAGTCTCCCATTAGCTGCTTTTTGGGTTGCCAACTCTTTTTTATGCCTCACTTCCAATCTATGACAGCTCCAAGGTATTTAAAGTGGTTGACTTGATCCAGGACCTGTTCTCCCAGCATAATCTGATGCCTTTTTTTTCTTTTCGTGATATCATCATGATTTTTGTCTTGGAGTTGCTGATGACCATCCCTCTCTTCCTCAGCTCTTCCTTTCAGATTTGGATTGAAGATGGGTCTCTGGTATAGCATGACCAGAGGTGCTGGAATGTTCTACCTTACCAAACAGTCCTAAAGCTTTCTCTAGGAGACTTTGTCAATCACCTTCTCCAGATCCCAGAACCGAAGAAGCATCTCACCTGAATACTCAAGGGCCTTTTCATTCAGCTGTCTGAGTGTGAAAATAAGGTCTTGAGTACTTCGGTTTGCTCGGAAGCCACACTGGACCTCATCCATTTGGGGCTCAGCCAGACATCTGCGTCTCTGCTCCAGGATTCTAGAATAAATTTTCCCAAGGACACTAGGAAGAGATATGCCTATATGATTTCCACATTATCGGCTATCACCATTTTTTAGTATGGCATGTATAGATACAAATTACAAACAGTTCAGTAGTCAATGAACACTGAAACTGGTTTAATGAGATAACAACGAATGAGTGGGTGTTTATCATGTTGTGATAAAGTGAATGATAGGAAACTCTATACAGAGCATTAAAACATAAACAATCTGATCATCAGAAGCGATCTCCTAATTTGACAAGTGTTTCGGTCCTTTAATCCCTTTTACAGTCTAAAGAGTCATGTCTCCCAAGTGTCAGCCTCCTGTTGTCTTTCCAGTCTGCGCTGGGAATAGAACATACTACACCGTGGTTGCAACTTTCAACTTCAGTATATGAAGAGTATAATAATGGATGAACAGAAAGTGTTCATTGACATAGACACAGTTTGTTCTAAGCTAAGTGTAAAGTTTGCTTGCACACACTGTTACTGTAAAATGTCAGTCTGTAAAGAAGTATCAGTTGTATACTGTAAACCTTCTGTAAAGTGTGGTGTGTTCTCTTTCTTCTGTAAAGCTCCACTATCAATCACTGTAGCATGTTGTTTGTGATGCCACTACTGTATGTGTCCATGGTAGTGTACAGAGTTGTCGAGATCAGGCATGCTCCAGTCTACCCAGCTATAAATGGGTAACTCACCCTAGTCCTAAGTTAGGGAAGGCAAAGGCAGCTGTAAACAGTAGTTTCCCTCTAAGGCTCCAGGGGAAGCAGGCCCTAAACTTGGTCACTTCAACCGACGCAGGATGGTGTAGATATGGGTAGAAGTGTAGAGTGTGTTTACCGCGAATGGTGTACTGTTCGTGTTCTGACCAATCTAAACACTCATTCACTTGTGTCTACAAGGCACCAATGCAGACTGCTGGAATCTTTGTTTACACAGTTTATTTGGACGCTCACACTGGGACATAACGAGTAAATCATGGGTATGTTGACATATCAATTTGCAGGCATACATAGTAGATCCTATGTCATGGCACATTCATAAATAATAGGTAGTACATCAATGGCCGCATCCCCTATCTGACTAAGCGCGTCAGTGAAGGCGGATCGGTAAGTAACTAAAGTTGCTTTATATTCACAGTTTATCATATTGTGAAACCACGATAAGGGGTTTCTATCCAAATTGAGATCTCCTTGCCACTGTCCGAATAATAAGATACATGCCCCGTTCTTTAGACAGTGATCCAAAAAATGCGAAGACAGGAATGTAACATGGCCGCCTCCCTGAGTTGTCGCTCACTCGCTCACAGGAGGATATATATATAAGCCAAAGTTAATTTGCAATACATAAGCATAATTTCATAAAGTTCCTCCATACAGATCTACCGTAATCCAGTTACCTCACGTAGACATAATTACAGTATGGAGCCTGTCATCTCCGTCGATACAAATTTGACCCTAGCGTTGCGAAGCACAAAATTCCCGCTAGGCCTAACCGACCTGAGATCATCAAAACAGGGACTGGAATTACCGGGAGTCCGAATCATACATGGTACCGTACATTAGGAAAGTCTCTAACACAACTCTAGTAGAGACACAATCTCCTATAGAAGAAAAACTACTTCGTAAATCATTTTTACTGAAGAATATACCAGCCCTGGAAAAATGCGTACCCGCCATTGTCACGGTACATCGGAACTCATCACGACTAGACAAGACAACTCCTACTTCCGCTAGAGCGGTGTAACATGAATATAGTCCTGCCTACCCATCCAAAATATACAATATAGGACTGATTCTACTTGTACTAATAATATGTAATACATATGAATTCAGGCCATAAACATAATAAGCAAATTAATCTATTTTCTGGCCCTAAGAAATATGTACAGACAAGGGTGTCATATCCATGCGCCGAATTAATATCAAGAACGATTACTCCTATAATCAACAGGGTAAAACAATTATGGATTATCTAGCCTTCCCCATAGACAGCATTTTCATACACAAATGAATGAATGTCTATATCTTTTCCATATTAAATAGCCATATCGATTTTTGTAATATGTGCGTCAAAATATGCACGCAACAGATTACCACACCCCTCGGGAAAAAAAAAATTGTACATTTTTTTTTTTTTTTGAAATACATCTAGGAGCAACATACAATAGGCTCACAACGCACCCATAACAATGCGCAGATGATAAGCATAAGTTTTCTGACCTTAGAGAAAGTATTTCTCTAAGTATAAATATTTCCAGAGAGGTGTCACCAACGCATACTACAATATTAGCAATGACACAATTTGTACATTAGTTTATACATAAATTTCATCTAAGATATCTTAACATCATGATCATCAAAGACGAAAAAAACATTGAAAAATCAGCGGTGAATAAATATCAATGAACCGCTAAGTAGTGTTACAATCAATATATGATATTACATATGTGTACACATTTCAACATAGGAACAACTGTATCAAAGTTGTATAACAGTTATGAATCATGTGGGCATCTAGACAAAATATCTGCCATCACATTTTCTGACCCACGGATAGCTCGCACCGAAAAATGAAATGGCTGCAGAGCAATCGCGTAACGCGTTGATCTCGCGCTCTTCAGATTTTTACTCTGAATAGCCGTAAGAGCTTTCTGGTCAGTTTCCACAATGAAATGCGCGCCAAGAAGAAATCTTTGCAGTTTAAGGATTGACCAAACCATAGCCAATAATTCACGGTCTAGGACCGAGTAATTCTTCTCTGCGGCATTTAATTTCCGAGAAATATACATCACAGGATGCAGAGTTCCGGAGTACTCTTGCATTAGTGCTGCTCCAATCCCGGTGGATGAAGCGTCACTACGAAGAATAAATGTCTTATCCTTAGAAGGCAATACTAGGATAGGTGAAGTAGAAAACATAGTTTTAACCTTATCCAAAGAGGATTGACATTCTTGAGTCCAGTGGACTACATTAGGAGACCCTTTCTTTAGCAAGGAAGAAAGAGGTGACATAATGGAGGACAGATTCGGAATGAATCGTCCATAAAATTGTATTAGACCTAAGAGACTTCGTACTTGCTTTTTAGTCTTAGGAATAGAAATGTTAAGTATCTTACTTGTATTATGGTCTTCTGTTTTTAGGAACCCATGACCAACACGGTGTCCTAAGAAAGATATTTCGCTAAAACCAATACATGCTTTCGATGGTTTCGCTGTCAGGTTATGCTCGCGTAAGATAGACAATAGTTCATTTATCCCATTATAGTGATCGTTCCAAGTATCACTGAAAAGACAGATGTCATCAAGATACGCAATGACATCTGAGCGATGAGATAGGATTCGACGCATCATGCGTACGAATGTTGCAGGGGCGTTCATAAGACCGAAAGGCATGAAATTCCATTGGAATAGACCCCTAGGCGTCGAAAAAGCAGTAAACGGTTTGGCGTGTTCGGATAATGGAACTTGCCAATATCCCTTAGACAAATCGAGTTTAGTAAAGAAATGAGAATTCGATAGTCTCGTAAGTAGCTCTTCTAGTAAAGGCATAGGTTCAGCATCAAATTTCGTCACTTGGTTCAATTTGCGATAATCCACGCAAAGACGTATGTTATTGTCTTTTTTTCGTACAATAACCATCGGCGAAGAATATGCTGTTGTGGATGGTTCAATAATTTTTAACTCTATCATCTCATCCAACTCTTTCTCTACCTGTGCTTGAAAATGTATCGGAATAGGATACGGTCTGACTCTTATAGGACTATGGTCAGTAAGAATAATGTCATGTTGAATGACATCAGTTTGACCAGGAATGTCAGTAAGGACATCCTGAAATTGTTCTAACATAGTAGAAACTTGTTTCTGCTCTCCTGGAGATAATTCTGGAGAAATTGCAACATCTTTCCATGATTCATTAGAGTGAAGAGGAATCATTGGAAAAGGTAAATTTACATCCGAGAAACTCGTTTCCTCATCCTGTATTACTGACAGAGATGAGTACTGTCCATGTTGGACTGGAAAATCGTCCGTTGCCTGGAAAACAGGTTGTAAATAATCAGGACGTTCATGGAATTCCGTGAGCATGTTGATGTGGAAGGTTTTACGCTTCCCATCAATATCGACGATATAGTCAACGTCGGAAACTTTTGATATTATATCGTACGGACCTTTCCAAGAAATAAGAAGTCTATTTTCCCTACAAGGTAGCAAGACGAATGCTTTGTCACCTGGACAAAGTTGTCGCAAGCATCTCTTTTTATTGGCAAATTCCCTTGCCTTCTGTTTCGCAAATTCAGAAGAAGCAGTTGCCAATTTGCATGCTTCAATAATCTTGTGTCTAAGTGCGATGACATATTCATAAGAGGATTTTGTGTCATCGACAATATTATCAGCAGTTATAAGATCATGAAGTAAGGACATAGGACCTCGCGGTTTCGCGCCAAAGACAAGTTCAAAGGGAGAAAATCCTGTATGTTCGTTGGCGACCTCTCTATATGCAAAGAGAGCCGCGGGTAAAACCCTATCCCAATCCTGAGGATGATCTTCTGTTATCTTACCTAGTAGGTTTTTCAGAGTTCTATTCAGACGTTCCACCATCCCATTGGACATAGGATGATAAATACTACTCAGCGATCTCTCTATCTTAAGAGTCGACATTACTTGAGACATGGTATCCGATATGAGTTGGGTACCATGGTCGGATAATATTTCTGCTGGAAATCCCAGACGAGAAAATATTAACCAAAGAGCATCTGCGACATCAGCAGTAGTTATGCTCTTTAGAGGAACAGCCTCCGGCCAACGTGTGCACATATCAACACACGTCAAAATAAATTGGTGTCCTCTAGCAGACTTTATCTTAAATGGACCAATGATGTCTATCGCCATTTTTTGAAATGGTCGAATGGGAATGTCTGCAGCCTGAATAGGTGCATCATGGCGTGGACCTCTGGATTTAATCTCTTGACATACTTTACAAGATCGACAATAGATTCGTATGTCCTTATTCACAGCAGGCCAAAAGAAAGATTCAAGAACTCTAGCTTTAGTACGGGAAAAACCCATATGTCCAGCACACTGCGAATCATGAGCGTGCTGTAAGATTTTAACTCTCATATTTTTAGGCACAAGGATTTGAGAATGAATGGACTTAGCGGAGTCTTGTACCATACGTACAAGTACGCCATTCTTCATCGTAATCCATGATTTACGATTTGTATCCTTATTCGGATCACCTTTTGTTGCCAGAGTAAAGAATTTCTTTAGAGTAGGATCATCTTCCTGCTGTTTTATAAAGGAATCATGGGAAATCTCCAAGGGATCATCTTGGATCTGCGCATCATTATCTTCAGAATGTGAAGATTGCGGCATATTAAGAGCTTGAGCCCTAGTGATTACTGCTTTAGCAGATTGCATATTAACATTTTCCCAATTAGAAATTTGCTGTGGAGTGCATTCTTTCACTCCATGAATGCGACCGATGATAAGATCAGCGATCGGATTCGGCAAGAGACATGCTTGCACCTCTCCTGTAAAGAAAGGTGTAGCAATATTGATAATGGCAGTGGAGTACTTCTCCAATGTGCCACCAAATGTTACACATTTGACTATATTGCCTGTAGCTCGAGAAGGATTTACGAGTGATTGCCTCACTCCGATGGTAGTGCACCCCGAATCGAAAAGAATTGATACCGGAGTACCATCTATTAGGCCCCTATTAAAGACAAGAGCACCCCTTCCATTATGCGCGATTGACGCATGGAGCGCGGGAAGCGGGTGACCGCAGCTTAAAGTAGAAACTGTGGTTGGATCGAATAATGTTTTGCATTGCGAACACTCAGATGCTCTAGCAAAATCGAAAGCGGAATTTGCTACACTGTTGGAGTCTTTTTTATCATTATTCTGATTATCGGTGTCGTGGAACTCCTGTTGTGCAGAGTTAGCCTGGTAATAAGATTTACCATGTCTTTTGTGTTGTGATCTACCTCGGTTATAATTGTCTCTATAATTATTATTGCCTCTGTTATAACCCCTATTTGGGTTTGAATCATAATATTCATGATCATAATCATCATGCTCATTATATTGAGTATCCCTGTAATATTGGTTTTTTTTTGTCTCCATGAAGCACTTGGGTAGTTCCTATAGCTACTCCCTTTCCGAGAATTTCTAACATTATGGGTACCCCTCGCGTGTCGAGGACTATCAGCCCGATTCCAGTTCTTCGAAGAAGAACCCTGATTTGAGTGGTTATCTTGGTTTTGATACTTATTCCAATTAACCTTTTTATCAAATTTATTTTTAGTTCCTTGGAATTTGTGTGAGTAATTCTGATTATATTCTGTTGCCGAAGCAACTGGCATACTCTCTTTAATGTTAGAGTTACTAAGAATCATGTCAGGGTGTGCCGTGGCATACTGGTCACAATATTCTTCCATTTGCTTTAATGTACTAGGTTTACGCTCATGTAAGAACTCTAGGAATGATTTATTTACCGAAGACATGACCTTGTCTCTTAGCAATAAATCCGTAAGACCATCAAATGTTTTCTCTGTTTTGGATAATTCAATCCATCGTGAAAGTGTAATTCGTGCTTTTGAGATGAATTCTGAGAATTCTACACCTACCTCAGGTCTCATTGTTTTAAACAAAAGACGATAACCTTCCTCAGACAGCTGATATCTCTTCATCAAAGCTGCCCTAACAGCATCATAATTATCCTTGTCGGCCTCTTCGACGAAATATAACTTACTCAGAGACTCCCCTTTTAGATTTTCAGACAACTGATTCACATACTGTGATTTGTCAACATTATGAGCTCGAAAAGCCCGTTCAAATCTATCAAGCCAGAATGCTATATCATCACTGGCAGAGTTGAACGCTGGTACCTTGACCTTGTACACAAAGGGTTTACCATTACCACTAGATGCCTGATTAACATTACTCATACTTGTCAATTTTAATTTCTCTAACTCAAATTCATGTTCTCTTATTGCTTTTCTCTCTTCAGCTTCTCTATCTAATCTTCTCTGTTCTGCAGCAGCTTCTAATTTCTTCTGTTCTGCAGCAACTTCTAATTTCTTCTGTTCTGCAGCAACTTCTAATTTTTTTTGTTCAGCTGCAGCAGCAGCTTCTAATTTCTTCTGTTCTGCATCAAATCTCCTTTCCTCCACTTGCATCTGCAATTTCTTTAGTTCAGCAGCAGTATCAGCTTCTTTTTCTAATCTTTTTTCTTCAGCTAGAGCTTTCCTCTCTTCTGCAGCTAATGCTTTGTCATATTGAGCAACAGCCCATTGTTCTAAGTCTTTCCCAGTCTTATCAAGGGATTTTCCTTGTGCTATAAAGTAATCTAATGTAGACATTTTGTCTTCTTAAATCAGAAACCTGAAAAAGTAAATAAATTACCTTATTTCACTTTAATGGGATACAAGTCTATACCATAGACTTAGTCTTAGTGAAAACTTGTATGGTTTATAATACCCAATGATAACTTGAGTACCTGTGGACAACAATAACTGTATCTCAAATACTGTGGGAGACAAGCCTTACAAAGGTCTTGTATACCCTAATGTAATCAATGATCACTTGAGTACCTGTTGAAAATAATATTTCCCTTTACCAATCACTTTGGGAGACAAGCCTTATAAAGGTCTTGTACATTTTGTTTTATAACAATAACAATTATAAAGTACTGATCTGTACTATAATATAAGTGTATTCCACTATACCTCATATGTCATATGTCAACTAAAGACATTACAAAGGACAAACAAGAAAAGACAATCTGAAAACATTTGCAGAGATCAAATTAAATTAAATAGGAGAAATGAAAAAAATGATCACAGAATCCGTGATGATAACTGCAATAAGATAACAAGACAAATAACGCCACAGTGTATAAACATAAGGGTGTAAAGAAATCAAAAATAGAAAAGATGAGACCTACAATTATACAAACAAATCAAACAAAACTAAGGAACACAAAATTATTAACAAAAACAACGAAGAAAAGAACACCTCATCACAACTAACAGAAATAGCAGCAAATTGTTGCTAACAAATTTCCAATTAAGAAAATGTGTACCTATAGAATACTAGTACCAGACCAATGTCACTCGGCATACCTTGTACTAGTCACACAGAACATAAACTAATTTAATACATAACAAATAACATAAATGCATATATAATATAATATATGTGTTGTGGATAGAATGTGTTGCAAAGTATGCTCAGATTTAATAAATTAGACTACCACTTTATTGAGTAATAGATTTGCTTTCTAACTATTACACTGTCCAATTTTTTTTGAGCACATTAGAAGATCCACCGATGAAATTTGCACTTTATGTTCAACAATGCTCTTCTATTACAGCAGGATAAACAATCACTGGTTTAGAACACTGACTGTACTGTGCCAAATGTCAACAAGTGCTGTCCCAGATATTGCTACACTTGTCAGAACAGGTCAAGCTGACATTGATTGTATAGCTGTCCTATTGGTATTGATGTGGTCAAACAAATGTTCTTGTAACTGTAAAATGTGATTCTCAACACAAGACTGCGTAGGCTGGACCCAGGGATCTGGCTCACCACTGTAAGTTTGCTTGCACACACTGTTACTGTAAAATGTCAGTCTGTAAAGAAGTATCAGTTGTATACTGTAAACCTTCTGTAAAGTGTGGTGTGTTCTCTTTCTTCTGTAAAGCTCCACTATCAATCACTGTAGCATGTTGTTTGTGGTGCCACTACTGTATGTGTCCATGGTAGTGTACAGAGTTGTCGAGATCAGGCATGCTCCAGTCTACCCAGCTATAAATGGGTAACTCACCCTAGTCCTAAGTTAGGGAAGGCAAAGGCAGCTGTAAACAGTAGTTTCCCTCTAAGGCTCCAGGGGAAGCAGGCCCTAAACTTGGTCACTTCAACCGACGCAGGATGGTGTAGATATGGGTAGAAGTGTAGAGTGTGTTTACCGCGAATGGTGTACTGTTCGTGTTCTGACCAATCTAAACACTCATTCACTTGTGTCTACAAGGCACCAATGCAGACTGCTGGAATCTTTGTTTACACAGTTTATTTGGACGCTCACACTGGGACATAACGAGTAAATCATGGGTATGTTGACATATCAATTTGCAGGCATACATAGTAGATCCTATGTCATGGCACATTCATAAATAATAGGTAGTACATCAATGGCCGCATCCCCTATCTGACTAAGCGCGTCAGTGAAGGCGGATCGGTAAGTAACTAAAGTTGCTTTATATTCACAGTTTATCATATTGTGAAACCACGATAAGGGGTTTCTATCCAAATTGAGATCTCCTTGCCACTGTCCGAATAATAAGATACATGCCCCGTTCTTTAGACAGTGATCCAAAAAATGCGAAGACAGGAATGTAACATGGCCGCCTCCCTGAGTTGTCGCTCACTCGCTCACAGGAGGATATATATATAAGCCAAAGTTAATTTGCAATACATAAGCATAATTTCATAAAGTTCCTCCATACAGATCTACCGTAGTCCAGTTACCTCACGTAGACATAATTACAGTATGGAGCCTGTCATCTCCGTCGATACAAATTTGACCCTAGCGTTGCGAAGCACAAAATTCCCGCTAGGCCTAACCGACCTGAGATCATCAAAACAGGGACTGGAATTACCTGGAGTCCGAATCATACATGGTACCGTACATTAGGAAAGTCTCTAACACAACTCTAGTAGAGACACAATCTCCTATAGAAGAAAAACTACTTCGTAAATCATTTTTACTGAAGAATATACCAGCCCTGGAAAAATGCGTACCCGCCATGGTCACGGTACATCGGAACTCATCACGACTAGACAAGACAACTCCTACTTCCGCTAGAGCGGTGTAACAAGAATATAGTCCTGCCTACCCATCCAAAATATACAATATAGGACTGATTCTACTTGTACTAATAATATGTAATACATATGAATTCAGGCCATAAACATAATAAGCAAATTAATCTATTTTCTGGCCCTAAGAAATAGGTACAGACAAGGGTGTCATATCCATGCGCCGAATTAATATCAAGAACGATTACTCCTATAATCAACAGGGTAAAACAATTATGGATTATCTAGCCTTCCCCATAGACAGCATTTTCATACACAAATGAATGAATGTCTATATCTTTTCCATATTAAATAGCCATATCGATTTTTGTAATATGTGCGTCAAAATATGCACGCAACACTAAGGTTATCTGTGGAGCGTCACTCCCTGCGCGTCATTTTATGGTGGCAACCTGAAGGTTCGTGACGTCAACGTCGTTTTACCTAACTGAAAGGTCTGGTTAGGTCAATGTTCTTCAGGCTCATTGTCTGGTTACGTCACAGTTTATCTAGTGGTACATTCAAGCCTTGTTGGAGAATCAGTCACCGTCAGGTCAAAGTCGCACCTTGTCTGTTTCTAGCAACTGTTTTGATGCTGAAACACGAGGCTAGGCTCCTGGATAAACTGGATAAATCATAATATTAATCCCGAATGATTAAGATTAATAGATTATTAACCTCCAAGGAGGTGTGCCTGCAAATTCCTGTCGGGTTTCTTCTATCAATCCATTGTTTGTCAATTCTCTCTCTCTCTCTCTCTCTCTCTCTCTCTCTCTCTCTCTCTCTCTCTCTCTCTCTCTCTCTCTCTCTCTCATGAAGGGCTAGAATTTTGTCTGTTTGTTTGTTTGTTTGTTTTTTTTTCCCTTTTTTTTTGGTTTTCTTTTTTTTTTAAACGTACCTAAATTTGATTATGATTGTTATTGCAAATGTATGATGTCATTTTACTTTCATAATGATACATGCCTACATAATGCTTAAAGTAAATGTGAGGATGCATGGATACATTATTCATGATAAGAGAGAGAGAGAGGAAGTGCAGAATGTCAAGCTGACATGGTGTTATTGTGGCAACCTGAAGGTTCGTGACGTCAACGTCGTTTTAACAAACTGAAAGGTCTGACGGAATGTCTAACAGAATGTCAGACGGGCCTGCGCGCCCAATTCTTAACCCTTTGAAAATAAAGTCCGCTCTCTCTCTCTCTCTCTCTCTCTCTCTCTCTCTCTCTATATATATATATATATATATATATATATATATATATATATATATATATATATATATATATATATATATATATATATTGTGGTGGATTTGATGTTAAGAAATGTTGTTGTTATGTACTCTTAGTGTACTGAATGAGGTCATCTGTGAAGGTCCCTGAATATAATAGATATTATGTTAAGTTACAGGGTACCTTTCTGCTACCACCTTTATGATCTCACTCAGACTTATTCTTTGACTAGAATGTATGATGATGATGACTACGTTTGGTGTCTAGGGTTATGTATAAATAGTGTAATGATGCATTAACCAACTAAACATATACACAAGTATTTTATTATCCAACACAACACAACAGTACTACAACAATCACATACACACTACACTTTAAAAGACTATCTTAAGTAAGTCCGTGGTTGAATTTTGTGTAACGTTAATAATTTTTTCAATTTATTATCCTGACTCTATTTTGTTTGAATCAGGATTGACAATCAAAAGTGAAATCAATGGAATTATTTACAATATTCAATTTATACAATGGATCTTCTGTCCATAATACAAGTATTAATTTAATCAAAGTGTGTAGGTGTAGTTTTCTAAATAGGATAATACTGGTACATGTAAAATGGTAGCTTGTTGGTTATCATCACTCCCTATCGTTCATTTTCTTTTCATGTATCACAGGTGGAATTCTTTTATTTGATAATGTCAGTTTTTATGTTTAATAACTGAGGTTCATAGAGGTTGAGACTCTCGGTGCCGAACGGGCACTTAACTTCGAAGGAGAACCCTGGTAAGTCTTGTCCTATGCTCGATGGACCATCTGGTTCACTTCATAAAAGGCAATGGCCTCCAGTACGTGCCCGAATTATGCAACAAAGTCAGGAATCAATCAGTTCCCACGAGCCTGGTTTTATGTGACTGTCAGGGCCACAAAACCCCTGAAATAAGAAGGTTATGCATCCTTCTTTATAATAAGTATACAATAATATTCCACAGTTAATTACATGTACAGTACAAACAAACGCATAGGGTCAGCTCTTAATGACAACCTATTGTACCATTATATTTTGAAGTGACAATGTATACCAGTATTCCTCTCCCCTAATGGTTACAACGCCTCTGCAATTCCAACAGTAATCTTTTTCCATACAATAAGATAGGTGTTATGCTCCTTGATGACAATCATATATAATTTTGTAGTTCTACACCTCTCTGATAGGCTATCATATGATGGATCAATCTCTAGGCTTTGCCTAAGTCTGCCATCGACTCACTTACTTACAGTCGTATGTTAGTATCTCACATTCAAACTTTATTTTAAATAAAATGGTTAATAAATTCAATCTTACCACAATTTCAATGAATATTACACACAAACAACGATGACTGGCAGATCTGGCCCAAGTTATCACTGCCCAGTCCAGAAGTTTATAATATTGGTATTTAGAATTACACTTCTGCTCTCATCGTCTCGTGGCAAGATTTTTTAAAGAAATGGCGTCCTAGCCTAACAATTTTTCCTCAATATCAACTAAGCTGGCCAATAGAAGCAGACGACTATGAATTTTAAATCGAACTTTAAAAAACCAATTCCCAAAATACTACGTTTACTATTACAAGTATATTTTTAGTGTTAGGTTAACCAATCCCCTCTCGCCTTCCTTTAAACTACAGCCAATCAAAAACTTGGTACCTTTTAGTCCTATTTACCCAAAGCTTTTTTCAAAATATGTTATGAAAAAATTAAGGAGGCGTGATCTTTTTTCTCGTCAGTCCGTCTTATCATACATAATATTATTGCCATTATTTTGGTTATTTTTTGTACTAGTGGGTAACTGACACCATATTATTGCTCAGGACATCATAAGGCATCCGAATATATAATTTTTATGGCCCTATGTATTATGGTTCATAATTCCATATTTTTTTCTATGTTAGTCTTCAAAACTAGAAACTACCACCTGTTCCATTCTTTTTCTAACTATTTTCAACCTAAATACGAGAATCTTCCGTAGTACGTTAGAATTACGTCATTCCTTATAAGAGCTAAGGTTGTTTACATGACCAATTGAAGAAAACATTTTTTAGTTTTGTATCGTAATTTGAAAAGTGCCCAAGGCTATGTTGCTCGAGTTGGCTTTTGTGAAATCCACGCGAGACGGCGTTCTCTAGGTTCTGTCTTTCCATCCCGCCCCTCTTTTATTCTTTTATTCTTTCACTCTCGTCTTGGCAATCCGACTTGACCTTGCAAAAGTGTTACATTTATTCTCAAGGACGAAATTTTCGAAAAGACAGTATCTTTCATTCGGCTATTAGGTTTATCAAAATCGACATGCGGGCGGGCGTAGGAGAATACTACGCTGGACTCAATTTTTATTTTCTATCTTATTTTTGACTTTATGCACTAGAATATTATCTAATTTAGCTATTGTATTGAGAATATCGTCACACACACACACACACACACACACACACACACACACACATATATATATATATATATATATATATATATATATATATATATATATATATATATATATATATATATACCAACGGGCTGATCACCCGTTTGCCAGTCACTTCGATTACGGAAACAACAGCAAATGGATTGATTTGCCGTTGCCCTAAAGACGCCAATATGCGTGATGGGAAACAATGGCAAAGAAAACCTATCTGCTGTTGCCCTAAGACGCCACTAGGCGTAATGGCCACTGACTGCTTTGACGGTCGGTGGCTAAGGACGGAAGAAGAAGAAGAATAAAAAAATATATATATATATATATATATATATATATATATATATATATATATATATATATATATATATATATATATATATATATATATATATATATATATATATATATATATATATATATATATATATATATATATATATATATATATATATATATATATATATATATATATTTATATATATATATATATATATATATATATATATATATATATATATATATATATATATATATATATATATATATATATATATATATATATATATAATAGCCCCTTCAGTCATAACTGACTATGGGAATGCGCCCCTGAGGTGACAGCCCTCAGCTGCTTATTTTTCTGGTGCTCCTATCGACGTTTTCTCCTCTCTTCTGCTTGTTGTGTGAGTTCTTTTCGCTCAAACTGAGGTGGCGTAGCATTGCCATTTGGTGCGATAGGCAGCTTCATACTCATTCGTTTCTGGATTTATGTCCAGTGATCTCATGTCTCTTGCACACATCTTTTAACATCAGGTGCGGTCGCCCAACTGAATATATATATATATATATATATATATATATCAATACCCTTTAGCTCCCAGAGGAGCAAAGGCCTTCTACAAACACATGCCAAGTCTTCCTGTCCTGTACCATCCGCTCAAGTTCTTTCCATGTTTTCCTCATCATTTTCACCTCTGTATCCAGTTCTCTTCTCCATGTGTTTTTGGTCTACCTCTGCCTCTCTTTCCCTGTAGACTCCAGAACAAGGACTGCCTTGTAATGCTTTCAACAGGTTTCCTCAGTGTGTGTCCTATCCATCGCCAGCGTCTTCTTCTCAACTCTGGTTCTTGTCATCAATTCCACATTTGTGACTTTGTCATACCATTTCAGTCCTTCTATTATACGCAAGCACCCGTTTATAAAAGTATAACTTGTTGGTTGTTGTTTTTTGTTGCTCTCCATGTCTCAGAGCCATATACTCGTAATAGGACTGACTTGACATTTGAGTTGAAGATTCTTATTTTTGTGTTGGACTTGATTTCTCTTGTTCTCCCTATGTTTACTAATGCAATGAAAGCTCCTCTTGCTTTTTGCATTCTTATTTTGATATCATTGTTTGTTCCTCCAGCTTATTTTAATAGAATTGTATCAGGATCAGACCAGGGGACTGAACTGAAATTTAGTTGCGAATGAGTAAAGGAATTTGATGACAACCAACGATTGTGAATTGGATAATAAATTAAAAGCTATTACATTTGAATAATGGACTTGGCACTCCATCTGTGAAAGGCGAAGGTAGCATCATACTTATGTGTAAAGTGTATTATGCTTTTAGTCATATATTATATTATTTGTTAAAAAATGTTCTGCAGATATACACCTGTCTTGCCTCGCTATTCCTATTCAGAACTGATCCATGTATCATTCATATACATGCAAACATCTGAACACACTCATTCATGAACACATAGGCTTGTGGGCTCCATAAACAAAGGCTAGACACATGTCCAATATTGTCCTCAGGTTCTTATGTGTCATCATACATCAGAGGTCTCGAATCCACATCAACAAATGCTTCACGAAACAACACAGGAGCCTAAGATTGTCATCTAGATATCAGCCCTAGTCCCCATCAGTGTTTGGTGGTCTAGAGCAAGACCTTCAGCCTATATTGCTGAGAAATCTCATTGAGGACAGTTACAGACATTATGATAAGTAAACTGTAATAAATTCCTGCAACCAGCGTGAACAGTCAAAGCCAGTGACCATTGTGTCATGATGATAAACAGATTTTGTTTAATAGACCAGACAAGAGACTATAGTGAGAAAGGTACATTGGATGAACCTTTAAGTTAAATTTAAGATTTCACTAAGGACTTTTTAATTAGTTCTATAATATAACTCAACAATCAATCAATTGTGTACTTAATTTTATTCATTCACTTTCATCTTTTCACCATTCATAATTTCACAAGAAGAACAAAAGATAGATGTAAATAATAAATGATTCATAATTGTAAATCTCTGACTTTTTAATTTTATATTGTTGAAGTTTGAGTTTTACTGAATTGTTTGATTATCAAAGGCAGTTTCATAGCAAAGGTGGCAACTTAGGGCCTGACTTTAATCTGAATACTATCTAAAGTAGATACCTTCACAGCCGTGACTATCCAGTGATACCAGCGCTCTTCGCTAACACTGGGAATTCACTCTTTTCAGACAGAATTCTATTTCTGTTCTTTCAGTAACTACCACTGACACTACACTCATAAAAAACATTTCGTTACAATCGTCCAAGTTCTCATTACTACAAAGATTTTCATAAGTACGTCCTCCTCTTGTAGATAACCCGCACGACATACCATACACCTACATTGGGCAGTTTATGCATACCTGTGTATAATCATACAGTGGAGGAAAGTGTAAAGACACATAAACAGTGTAGATTGGACATCAGTGTGGTAACACTTAATATATCACATCATCATTTCACTATTCACATAGTATCACGCTCATATTTAACTAACTACATTATTTACATCTCATCTGTGTGTGTGTGTGAAATGTCTTTCACCATCATGACTTTTTATTTTCTACTAACCTTATTTATTAATATATTTAATAATAAACCGAATAACCGTTTTGATCACTATCTACTTCGTTAATGTATCACTTGTGCTGTCGGTGTTAAATATTTACATATAGGTAACATCCTTCATTTAAGTGAGGTTGGGGGCTCTTTCTTTATCGGGATCTGAGGGCAGAAGCTAAGGTCGTAAGGAAATAGAACAGCTCTGCTGTGTATGTAGATCTAGAGTTCTAATGAAGAATGGGTTGGGATTATTGGTCTGGTTTGATGTAAGTGTTGTCGGTCGGATTGGATTGATAGTGTGAGGTGGGTTCCATCGTAGAGGGTGGGGAGAGTTGTATGGTCGGGTTTAGTTTTAGGAAAGGGGTGTTTTAGGTTTTTGGTGAGTGGAGTAGTGGTAGTTCTTTTGGTTTAGTTCGTGGAAGGGTATAATTTTTGGATGGAATCTGTTTTATTTGAAGTGTTGGGATGTCAGGTTGGTCTTGAGTAGGTAGAGGGATAAAGAGGGGGATTTGCTTGTGTCGTGTGTAAGTTTATGTGGTTGTAGGAGGTGGGTGGGAGATTGAAAAATAAGAGAAGTAGGATGGTAGGGATGTGTTTTTGGGAAGCGGGGAGTTTGGATTGGGGGTGAGAGGATCGATTAGGAATTTTGTATCTAGATAAGAATTGATGTCTAAGGGATTGTGAGTTGTTGTGGGGTAATTAATGGAAAGAGTGTATTTTCGTTAAGGGTTGGGGAAGGTTTTGAAATGTAGGAGTGTGGCTAGGGGGGGTGGGGGGAGAGGAGGGGGTTGGCACATTCTAGGATTGGTACTGGGTAAGTCACATGTGGATGAGATTTTACCGTGATACAACGATAAAATATGGGGGGGGTGGTAAGGTTGTTATGGGGAGAGGTAATGGAAGAAAATGAGGGGGGGACAAGAAAAGGGATGAGGGGGGGTAAATACCGCCTGGAAACTTAACTGTGTGTAGAAGGAGTGGGAATGGGTTTAACCTTGGGGTGGTTGTGGGGGGGGGGGGGAATAAGAATAAAAATGCATTGAACTCGTAAGATTGAATATTGCAAGGCTATAAGACTGAAATTGGTACGCTATAGATTAAGGAAAAGAGATTCACGTCAAAGTTGATACATTTAAAGATAGCGAAAATTATACGGACATTAGAATTATACGAACAGTCAGTTATTGGTAGATGATGATTTGGACGTGAATTTGTAGATATGATTGTAAAGTTCAGCGGAAGAACGTATTAATCAGGACAGAGGGCAAGGTAACATATCTGCAATCGAACACACCACACTAACGGGCATAAAAAAATCTTTTTCTATAGAGCAATTGTTAGGTATAGTAAACCAAGCTAGTCTGAATAAGGCCCATCTTGAAACAGAGAAATATTTTTGCATTTCGTTATACCAGGCTTCAGGTCTAGCTGAATTATGGGGGATATTGTACAAAGGAACGTCGTTAATTCTTAAAGACACAGACGACTGAGCCCCTTAAAGAAAAAGAGACAATATCATTTCAATCAGCGCGTGCCCAATGCTGCTCAAGGTACTAATATCTAAACTTGGAAATGACCGCCTGTCAACTGACCATTTTAAAAAATGCGGCTAATATAATTCCAGAGCGCAGGATCCTGTAGAAGGCATAGCACTATCAAGAACTGTTTAAATAAAACCACAGTAGACTTTCTACACAGAAGTTCCAAAATAAAATAAAATCAGACTATACACAGCCGCCTAGCAGTGCTGTAACAATTGACTTTTGGTGGGTGGTCTGTTTATCTAACAATAGATGGAACATATAAAAATTGGTAGCAAACGTGTCAGGGGGAAGAGTGGTTTAAAGGTAGATTTTATCTTGAACTTTCGGTTGGGTTCGAGTTTTTTTGGGGGGGGGTGGATTGTTGGTTGTCGGCAGTGTGTTAGGATTCAATCATGGTGCCAAGAGTTGGGGGGTGCAGTTATACTGTTTCGGGATAGGGGAGTAGTTTATGGGTTGTAGATTTGTGTTGAGGTTTTGGTGGAATAGTAAAACAGGGGGCGGTGGTATTTATGTGGCGGCTGGGCTGTGATTGTGTGCAGGTTAGTCGCGTTCGTGCGTTTGTCCCTTATGACAAAATACCTGACCTATCCATCCTGATTTACGATATCGCTCGGCGGAACTTTTGGGCGTGCATCTTCGGAATAACGTCTGAGCTGTTTGGCATTATGCGGGGGTGGGGGGCGTGTGTGAGAGGGTTTATGGTCTAGTGTGCGTGCATAGCCTGCCTGGGTTTAGGTTCAGCTTTGGAGGGAATCTGAGGTGGAATTATGGTGGTTGAGCAACAGTGGAAAATTCATTTGTCAAATGTACCTTTAATTAGCTTCCTGTTAATTACAGCAGGAAGATAATTTTATGACAACAAGTTTCAGTAATGTTCTTGGGAACGAGTTAAGACTATGGGGATAGAGACAATTTTGTATGGTAAAGATGTGCTGAATATGAAAAGAATAGTTTAAAGGTCTATTGTTTGTTAATTGTTGTCAACTGTATTTGGAGTTGTAGATGTGATGAAGGATGATCAACACATTCTGACGTACAGGACTCATTTTGATGGCAATTACATGGTGGAAATTACAGTTGGGCATACATGTAGTGTTGTACAAAATGGGTGTGGTCTGTTTTAAGACAAGTTGGAACAGTGTGTCTAGTCCACATGTTGGGCAGTTCTTATTGATTTTTGGGATATGGCTAAAGATGGTGGGGCAAACTGATTAGTATTTGCATGTTGACATGGTATTTATAAGCTAATGATACATGTTTTGTCTGGGATATGTGCAAGTTAACACCATTATTTTCTATATACACAACCAAACTATAGTATAGCTGGAGTCAACTAGATACATACTGAATTATGTTGGGGTTTTGTTTAATTACTTGTTATGCTGTATCTCTTCATTCATATGGGGAATGTTTGCGTAATGTTTAGTCACTGACAGGGAGTTCTGTTTTTTCTCTCAAGCCTATTGTAAGAAACTTGATCTTTATTTAGGGACTGTTGATCTTATGGATTTTTGTACTGTAAGTTGGGAAAAGATCATTTCAAACAGTGGGATGCCGGGTTATGGTACAGGTTCTAATGTTTATTGGTTCATTTATTTCATGTGGGTTTATAGTAATAAGTGGTATTTTTCAAAAAAACTTTCACATTGTTCTGACCAAAAGCTCGATTATATTGTTAAGTGAAAATAGTCTTTAACTTTTGCCAAAATTACAAAAATTTAGGACAGCTGGTTCTAACTAAGTTGGTGGTTATTTATATTGTTTATTTGTTAGGATTAGATGGTGTTTATTGTGGATATCTGTTAGGGTGTTGAGGTGTTCATGTTTTAAGTGGGGTATCAAAAGTTGTTGATGCATTTCTGTAACGATTGATTTTTAGGGTAGGGAATAGTTGGACTCATGATAGTAATTTAGATAGAAAATGATTTTTGAAAGTACAGCTATGGAAATTTAGGAAGGTGGATTTATGTGTTTCAATTGTTACTTTAGTCACAGGTGCCTTGGTGTTGGTTTGGTATGATCAGCAGTAGGTAATGGCTGAATCACCCGTGGCAGTCACATCGATTACGGAGTGGTTGTATATATGGGGGTGGTCCGGGATATTTGTTATGCAAGTAATATTAGGTGTTTCTTGGGTTGGATTTAATATTAGTAGGTGTTAAATGTCATATGGTAAATAAGTAATGCCCTTAAGAATTGATTTACAATTTGGTAGTTGATGGTGTTCTTCACAGTGGTAGTTTTATTTGGAGTTATACAGTATCGGAAGTGCGAGAAGGTATTTAGTTTTAATTGGATTAGTAGATCATTCTGGCACGTTAAAGGAAGCTGTAGCCAAATTGATTAGGAGATGGAGCTGACAAAGTTGTAATTAAATGGGTTATGTTGACAGCGGGGGCGAGCGGGTGGGGGAGAGGTTTATTTGGCATGATTAGGATGGGATTGGATGGTCAGTGGTGTAGTTGGGGGTTGGTTTTGCTAGGGATTTTTAAATACTGAACAGATCATCTGTTAATTTGGATATTTTGAAAGCCCTGACAGATTAGGTGTCGGTTGAAGTTAAGAATGAGGACATTGGAGTGTTGTCGTTTTTTTTACAATAATTTACCATAGATAGGCACTGTAACTAGAGGTTAACTCTCTTGAGGGAAGCGATAACCCAGTATTGACTATCAGGGGTAAAGTAGGGGTGGTAACCTAGGGGTGTTGGTGGAAGGGTTATTATTGTTGTATTGAGGGATGGGGGCTATTATGGACGGGGTTTTGTGGTATAAGTAGTTTAACAGCAAGGGGGATAAGCAAAGCAAGAGGAGGGTAGGTTAGTGGTATTTTTATTAGGTTCGGTGAGGGGGTGTAATATAGGGTTGCCAGTTGGAGGAAGTGGGGAGTACGTTAGATTAGGAAGGAGAGTGTGACAGGGTTTCTTAGGGGGATTTTATCATGATCCCAGGAATGGCTGAAAGGTGGGACTTATTATCATGGGGGGAGTAGAACTAAGGTAGATGGTGGGATTTGGGGTGAGGAGGGCAGGGTTATGGAGATAGGTGGCAGGAAATACTGAGGGTTGTAAGGGGAAATGCATAGAACTATGGGTATTTAAGGAAGTGGGATAAGTGGGATGATGTAAGCGTGCAAATAGAATGTAATCGAAGGGGTATGATTTGTCATAGGGAGTGGTAAGAAGATATGGTTTGGATTTATTGGTTTGTGATGCACAGTGGTACATCGTATCTGAGAATTAAATTATTTAGGTCACGATGGGATTCGTTGATGGAATGGTAAAGACGAATACGGGGGGTGGGGGGATTAATTTTATTTATTTATACTTGGGGGATGGGGAGTGGAGTAAGAATTTATGGAGGATGACCATGAGTGTGGAGGGCAGGGAGGGGAATAAGTGCCATTGGGTATTCAATGGTGGGGGTTTGGGGTAGAATAGTTGGATGGTATAAAGAGATTTGGATTAAATTGTCTGAAAGGAGTGGCATTCGAGGGGGGGAGGGATGTGGGGGGGGTGGGGGGAGGTGTTATGGATGGGTTATAATGATGAAGGGAGGGGTATTTTCAGGGGGGTCTCGGATTTATTTTGAGTATGCTAAAGGAGGTGGCGGGGGGAAGATAGGATGTGGTGGTAGGGGGGGGTATTATATTTTCCACATGGCTGCATATTGGGGTTGGATGTTTGAAGCTCTTGGGTTCATTGAATTGGGATAATTGAGATTGGGGGACCAGAATATTATTTGATTGGGATTGAGGGAATTTGGAGGGAGCTGGATTTGTTATGAGGATTATTGTGATGGTGTATGGGGATGTTCAAATGGGGTGAGGTGGATTGGGTAAAGTAGGTAGTAAAAGGGGCAACTATGGTAGTAATTGAGATGAGGGGTTATTCATATTGGAGAGAGTAACTTGTGGTGATAAGGGGAATTGTATGGGAAATGGAAGGATATGTAGTTAATTTAGGAGCTGAGTAGGGGAGGTGTTTGATGGAGAGGATTACTTAAGTAAGTTCTTGGGTAGTTGGATATTTTGAAGGGGAAGTGGAGTGATAAATTGGGGGTTGAGTAGAGAAGGTTGGGTAATGAGTATGTGGATTGGGTTAATTTTTTAGGGGTAATATTTGGGGAGGGGGGATAGATGGTAAGGGAGGGGTGGGGGAATATAAAAAATGGGTGGAAGGTGCATTGGGTTGGGTGAGGGGATGACTGATGGGGGTTGTAGGAGATTCTGTGCTCTACTATTGTGATTGGATCAGGGTTTAGGAGAGGCATGGGGGGGGGGATTGGGGGGGGGGGGTGTAGGATTGAGGATGGAGAGGGGGGGTTGAATAATGGAATTAGTGGTTAGGGGGGGGGGGGGGGGGGGGGTAGGGGAGGGGAGGTTGGTAGGAGTTATTACTGGGAGGGGGGATTGGAGGACTGTTGGGGGGTTACCTGAGGTGGAGGATATGGATAATGATAGGTTCTGAGGGGATTGTTAAATGAGGGTGGGATTTTGGGATGGGTATTCATAAGGGGAATGGTTGGTGGTAAGGACTTGAAGATCCACTTGGGAGTTGATGGGACTAATATTATGATAAGGTAGGTTAAACCTGGGGTAGGGGTTAGGGTGGGGGTTTGGGGTGTAGTGGAGGGGGTGGTGTGTGTGGGGAGGAAAGGGGAGATGGGAGGAGGTGGGTGGGAGAGGGAGGGGAGGGTGGAGTGTATGGGGGGGTTGGGAGGCGGGACTTGGTGTATGGGAAGGGGAGGGTGGTTGGGGTAATTGGGCGAACTGCCGAAAGGGAAGCAGAAGACAGAAGGTTGCAAAGGGAGCATGAATTACGACTAAGGGAGCTGGAATTACAAGGCCATGCTCCTGAAAATGGTGCCAGCCCTTTTGCCTCAGATGTTACGCCTAGTCAGGGAGCCTCAACATCAGCTATGGGGTTTCATTTAGACCATTTTGTTGAGAAAGACGATGACATAGAGGGGTACCTCAGTCGTTTTGAATTATTAGCTACTACATATGGGTTAGAGAGAGAGAGGTGGAGTTTAAAGTTATCACAGGGATTGAGAGGTACTTCTTATGAAGTCTTCGCAAAAATGAACAGAGAAGACCAAGACAATTATGACATGTTAAAGCAGGCTTTGTTGTTAAGATACGAAAAAAATGGTGAATTTTATCGTAAGAAATTTAGAAATGCCAAACTGTCGTCTGGGGAGACATGCCACCAATTCTCTGCCAGACTGGAAACCTATTTGGAGAAATGGACTGCTCTGGGGAAGACCCAAGATCTTAAAGAGATGATCATGATAGAGCAATTGAGAGAGTCCATGGCTCCAGACTTGAGAAAATTTCTCATGGAACAAGGTGCAGAGAGGTTGGGGGAGGTTTTAAATGTCGCTGAGAGGTATCAGGCAGCCCAGGCAGAGGTAAGTGGTGCTAAAAAGAAGCACATAGATAATTTTAAAGCTCCACAGCAATTTAATAAATTTGATAATAGAGAACAGAGTAGTAAAGGTAGGACAAACTTTGAACGGCCAAGAAATGACTATCGAGACAGAAACTCACAGTTCAATGACCAAAAATACAATGAAAGAAAACCGTTGAACCAAGGAAAAAGATGGTGCAAATGGTGCAAGAAAGATAACCATAACACCGAATTTTGTAGAAGGAAACCTTCAAACATTGCTGCAATGAAGTCGGGGACTCAAAGATTAAAGGTTAATCCTAATGGACAGCAGGAACCTTATCACCCCCCAGTTTGTGAGGATGTTATTTGTAATGGGGTCACCACAAGGTGCCTTTATGATACAGGTTTGGATTATGATTCAGTTGTGAAGTCTAGCCTAGTAGACCCAAGTCAGTATACCACAGAAACAGTGGAAATACAAGGGGCGACTAAGGACATACCACTCATGACACTTCCCATCGCAAGGATAATGGTGAAAACTCGCTATGTGGAAGGAGAAATCAGAGCAGCAGTGATAGATGAACCAATCTACCCTCTGATATTGGGGTGTAGATACGTCTTCTTGGGGAATCCCGAGAGACCTGTGATCATGGCGACAGTGCAGACCAGGTCACAGAAAAAGGAGGAAGAAGGTGAACCTATTAATGCTCATCCAGAGGAGATGAGGAAAGCGCAGGCTGAGGATAAGACCCTTAAGCCATGTTTCAAAAAATTGCCAAAATGCCACACACCTCCAAGCAAGGGAGAATACTTTATGAAGAACAAACTATTATATAGGAAGGCCGGAACTGGAACAAATGGTCACAACCAGCTGGTTCTTCCCACTTCATATAGGGATAAAGTGATGGAACTCGGGCATGCGATTCCCTTCAGTGGTCACATGGGGATCAGCGCCACAGGACAGCGTATAGCTTGTCATTACTTCTGGCCAGGGATAACGGAGGATATAAAAAGATATGTCAAATCCTGCCCAGAATGTCAACGGGTAGCTCCAAAGCATTGGACTGCTCCTGCAACTCTAGGGGAAATGCCCATAGTGGGAACACCTTTTGAGAGGGTTGCAGTGGATATTGTGGGACCTCTCACTCGGACCAAGAGGAGGAACAGTTACATCCTTACTCTGGTGGACACGTGTTCTATGTGGGGAAAGGCGGTAGCCCTGCCATCAATTGAATTCAAAACATGTAGCAGAGGCGCTACTTACAATATTCACCCGATTAGGATTCCCGCATCAAATCTTGACTGATAATGGCTCACAGTTCAAGGGGAAACTAACGGAAGAAGTTTTTAAGCTATTTCAAGCCAGACACTTTCATTGTAGTCCGTACCATCCGCAAGGGATCGGCCAGGTAGAGAGGTTCAATGGGACTCTCATTTCTATCCTGAGGAAGTTGGCACACGAAAAACCGGATCTGTGGGATAAATTCCTGCCCACCGCGTTGTTTGCGTATCGGGAGGTACCACATAGTTCAACCGGGATGGCTCCCGCAACTCTGCTATTTGGGAGACCCATAAAAGGTCCATTAGAAGCTTTATTAAGGACCTGGACAGATGAGAAGGCAGAAGAGACTGTTACCTCATCTTATCAATACGTGAACGAACTGACCACTCGTTTGAAAGCTGGATGGAAACTGGCAAATGATAATTTGAAACAAGCCAGGAAGAAACATGCAGCGTATTTTAATAGGAAGGCAAAGGACAGAGAACTAGCTGTGGGAGAGAAGGCGCTGCTTCTACTACCCGGTAGCCAGAATAAATTACAAATTGGATGGCAAGGTCCATATACGGTTCTAGAGAAGGTGTCTAGAACAAACTATAAAATTGACAAAAAGGGGAAGGAGAAAGTTTATCATGTAAACCTTTTAAAGAAGTATCTGGACAGACCACTCCAGGAAAGCACCCCCTTACTGACCTTGGCTATCGCAACTCAAATGCAAAAGGAACCACTCACCTCACATGAATACCCATTACATCCTTGTGAAACAGCAGCACAGGTAACAGTCGGTAAGCACCTGACTAAAAACCAGAGGGAGAGAGTTCAACAGGTTCTGGAGGAACATACAGATGTATTAACAGATAAACCAGGACATACAAATTTGCTACAGTATGACATGAAACTGGTAGACTTAAACCCAATCTGTATGAGAGCCTATTCTATTCTGTTCGCGAAGGAGAAGGCATTGAAGGAAGAAATGGATTATTTGTTGAAGGAGGGGATTATTTCACACAGTGAATCATCTTTTAGCTCCAGTGTAGTTTTGTTGAGAAAACCGTCTGGGGAACACAGACTGTGCATAGATTACAGGAAACTGAATGCTGTCACAGAAGGACAAGTGGACCCATTACCAGACACAAAACAGTTATTTGCCAGATTAAACAAGGCAAAATACTTTTCAAAAGTGGATCTTAGTAAAGCCTATTACCAGATTCCAGTGAAGCCTGAAGTGAGGCCTTATTTGGCTTTTAGCACTTCGGATGGACATTATGAATTCAACATGCTACCATTCGGACTGAAAAATGCTCCGAGTGTATTTTCGAGGATGATGCGCAAATTGTTGGATCCCCTGAATAACCCATGTATCCCGAATTTCATGGATGATATTCTCGTCGCCACAGAGACATTTGAAGAACACATTGACTCCCTAAAAATGTTATTTGATAGGCTTAGGGAGGCGAACTTAACTGCTAGGCCAACAAAATGTTGTATTGGATGCAAAGAGTTGGAATTCTTGGGACACACTGTATATCAGGGCAACATGACCCCTGACCCCAAGAACTTGGAAAAACTGCAGAGAGCACCTAGACCACAAACAAAAAAGAACGTGCGATCATTCGTGTCGTTATGTGGTTTTTACCAAAAATATATCAAAAATTCAATATTTGCTCCTCTGACTGATTTGACTCGCAAGGGACATCCAGATAAAATAGTTTGGACTGCGCAATGTGAATTAGCGTTCCAAGAGTTAAAGGAAAAACTCACTAGCAAGCCTATTCTCAAACTGCCTGATTTGACACAGGACTTTGTCGTAAGAACAGATGCAAGTAATGTAGGACTCGGGGCGGCTTTGTTGCAAAGATCATCTTCGCCTGATGGGGAACTGAACCCAGTCGCTTATGCAAGCCGCAAATTGAATAAGGCGAAGCAAGGATATTCCACAAGCGAAAAAGAATGTTTAGCGTTAATCTGGGCAATAAAGAAGTTCCAAATATACCTGTATGGTAGGACTTTTGTGGTCCAGACGGATCATCAGCCCCTAGTATTCTTATCTCAGGCTAAGCATGAAAACGCAAGATTGTTGAGGTGGTCTTTATTACTGCAACCTTATCAGTTTAGTATTGAGTACATCCCAGGGTCATTGAATGTCGGTGCAGATTTCCTCAGTCGGCACCCCTGTGATCAAAATTAGAGTAGTGGCAGGCGTGAGGAGTAATTTTATCTATGTGTATCACTGGTTTTGGAACTTGCCGTAGGCATGTTTTCAAGTGGGGAAATGTGTGGTGAATTTAACCGTGATACAACGTTAAAATATCTCCAAAGATAAAATGTAGGGAGAAAAATAAGGCGTAAGCTACTAGAAGACATGATCGCCCATGCCGCGGTTCACTACCCGCCATGGAAACTAACTTGTTAGACGTACAGACAAAACGTTTACCCTTGGAGACGGGAGGGAACGGAGATCAAAAAGAAAAAAATATGACTGAACACGTGCTTGAAACTAGCAAGGCTAAAAAGACGCAATTGGTGGGGAAAGGAAAAAAAATTCACGTCCACAAGTTGACACAATGTAAAGACATGGACAAAAGGGACCTTAGCTATTATACGCAACAGTCATTTCTTGGACGCTTTTACGATACTTAGTCCTTTTATTTGAATTCAGCGGCAAACGCATTACAGAAGATGCTCGAACATATTTTAAAAAAAAACAACTAACCTTGAAAAAGTAACTTTTTCTTAATAATAATGTTAGGAATATAAAACCTAGCTAGTCTGATAGCCCATCTTGAGCAGAGAAATAATATGCTTTCATTTATACAGACGGATAGATAATAATGAAGATATTGACAAAAGACTGTGTTGTTCATAACAGACGAGCGACTGCACTGTTAAAAAAATGTCACTAATTTTCAAAAATTGCGGCCTTGAGACTCAAGTGCTAAAATCTAGTTGGAATGAAAGAGAGGGGAAATAGTGGAAAATTGTGGCTAAAAATAACTCTAGAGACCGATTCGTGTAGAAAGGCATGTAGAACCAAGCGTGTTTTTTATGAAAAAGCAAGTAGAGACAGACGGACCAACAGACAATAATACATACTTGACTGAGGTATGACTGAATTGACTTTTGGTTGGAGGTTTGAAATTTGAAAGGGGGGAAGTCGGTGATTGGCCACAGATAATCATATTATCGGCGCACAGACGCGCATTTTTTGCCATTTAACATAAATTGTCCAGTAGTAGACACAGTAATTCTTCAGTGGTGTATTTCCCAGAAGCTAATTGCAATATTTAGAGGGACGCCATACTAGAGCCAGCAGCTCAGCTGAGTTTTGCTAGAATATAACTGTGTTCTCTATTCCTAATTCTGGTAAGAATGAAAGTATTTCTTTGTATATTTTAATATTGTTTAATGTTTCGAGTGATTTGATACTGCCATATCAAAATCTACCCCTTACAACAAGTAAGGATTCGCTCTAGATCCCCAGCCCAAGTTCAGGGTCTAGAGACAAACAAAATACATAAACGCCAGCAAGGATTATGAAGGGCGGATCAAGTGTTGAGATCAGTGGAACATATCACCTATCTTATTCAATAGCAGGAAGCTAATGAACATATTTCAGAATATGTAGTCTTGGGGAACTAGTACTATGTGAAACCAACTTGGTAAGATGTGCTGTATGGTCAGAGAGATCTGACCCCGTCTATGTGGTGTTGTTGTGTAGTGTTGTGTGCAGAAGTGGCTCAGGAGGTAGAGTTCTGACACATGACCCAATACTTTTGTTGCAGAAGTGTGAGTTTCTGTTTGGCACCAAAGTGGTGTCAAATGCTGTGTTGATATATACAAGTGTGGACCAGTGCAGTCTAGTATTTTGTCGGAGCAGCCTTATATTGCCCCCAAGCACGGAGAGGTGGGGCCACCTGATTCCAGCACCAGAACTACTCAGTCAAGATACGTGAGCGTCTGGCCTGCTGGACCTTCACCAACTTATTTACTAAATAACACACCAACTATATTACCATCAACTAGAACCTACCATTTTTGGGGAAATAAAACTTGTATTACTCCCATCAGTGAATGGACAATGTTTGGTAGTCATAGACAGGGAGTGATGATATCACCCCAACAGCCTATCTAGAAATAAGTTCTCCTGGGACTATCTTAAGATAGTTACTATTAACCAGTCATTTAAAATACATATGTACACATTTTCTAATTTATTATGACATATATTCATGCATCTCATTCATAATTTCAAAACCTTTCATATGTTCTGACCAAAATAAAACCTTGGTTCAGAACAAATAAACTTAAAGAAAATTTAATATCAAAAATTTAAACAGCTTCAGTTAGTTCAGTGTATTATAAATTTTATTAATATTATTAGACTTATTAAATATCTGTGTGTGTGTGTAATCTACCACAACACATTACATATCAGTACCCTAGATTTTAACGTAGCCACATTCATTAGTAAAAAAGATATGTGTGAGGTCGTAAGTGGTAGCAAGAAGGGCCTTCTGTAAATTCACAGCTACATTTATCTCAGGAGCCTTCACAGCTGACCTCATGCATCACACTAGGTAATATCACAACCATACAGTACCATCAAATCCACTACAGTCGAATAGGTCTCTTTCTTTATTAACGAGCCACTTTATTGAAACCTTCTCGATCACATTCCATAGGCCATCCCCAGCGACAACTACTATTGTAGTTGCACCAGTATACAAGTTACAAAAACGTTTATGTATACAATCTAAACCTACCCATTCCCTCTCACTCCCTAACAAATAGTTGTGGTTGAACTTCTCATTTCGCTCACTGAGTCTTACGGTGCGGAGTGAGCTTATGAAAGCCCTAAGCTCCACAAGGAGTTGAAAGACAGCGGTGATGATGATGAAGAAGTGTAGAATAGTTCCTTGAAGATTACATAGATAACTCAACGTGACCTTTATCGCATCAGAAAGGTCGTGCCCTCGTCACTAGCTTCTTATGTCCTCATTCACCAATACATTATTACTCTTAACTGAAATGTCAGCGAGCCGTAACGCTAACACGTGCAAGACCTGTCCTGCCTGACATTAGCACCGGCACTAGGGTAACCTCTTGGTTTCGATCTCAAGTAAATGTCTAAGAACCTCACTGACTCACGTCCTGCTCGTAGATCGACCAGCTTTCGTGTCTTGTCGGTGATTATGTCATTCGGTTTGGCTTGATATGAGCGAGTAACCCACCAAATTATAATAGGAATGAATTATTATGTGATATTTCTGTTATATGTCTTGATAATTATTGGCACTTGTTCTGCCGTGATTATTTCATTCCTTTCAATTCCATTAACCTTCATTGGATCTTTATAGTCAAACGTCAAACAAAATACTGCACACACACATAACACAATTATAAATAAACCTTCTATTACTCCGTCGCCAAATTATTATTTAATCACATCGACTTCAGCGACTAAATCGGCCGACATGAGACCATTTTGTCTCCCCTGCTCCGCGGTAGTGGTTTAGAAATGACCAAACTCAGAGTATGATGATGATGGTCTTCACAGGAATCAACCTTCGCTCAAGATTACTCATGGCAGAAATATAAATAGAAGAATGGTGCTTCTACTTAAGGGAACCTTACAGGATTTTAAAGAAAAGCAAGCATAATAAATTAGATCATCTAAGCTGTCATGAACTTGTAATTCTCCCGCCCCTTCTGTGCAGAAATATCGGCTTATATTTGTGAGCATCCAGCTAAAGGTAATTCAGCAAAATTTTAATCTAATAGCTCTATCTGGTTATGTATTTAGAACAATATGGGTCACACTTTTGAATGAATACGTTTCACGCAATAGTGATTAAACCAACTATAGCTTTACAGTTACAGATAAACAGTTTTAATAATCCCTTATAGTTTAACAATGTAAAATAAATAAAGTTGTTTTTTTTTTTATATAAAAGAAGCGATGATATTTATCATCATCGAATGATTTAAACTGTGGTGGGAAATTTTGAAAATTGCGAAATATTTGTTTGTTGCGCAGTTATGGTACTTAGCTTCCAGTGTCGGGTCCGTTAGCGTCTGCTTCAGCCGATATTGGCTCCCACTGGTGCTTTGGACTGTTCGTCTATACAATAGTCAAGTCTGGTGGCTGTTGCACGTCTCATGCATTAAGGCTGAGGTAACTAAAGAAGTTGTCAAGCATTTTCAAGACCTGTCTGATGTTGGTGTCTTGCGTCGACTGCGGGTAACTTACACCACAAACTGCAAGGAGACAAATGCCTCTGCTAAGTATTGGACCTTCAGAGATACTCATCAAGCGAACTCTGCTTCCATACACCACTTCATTTTCCTCAGAAATGCGACAAAATGGTTTCGTGTTTGATGTAAGAGAACTCTCTATAATGCTGATGAGTAGAAAATGACAGTTATCGAGCTGAAGATAACTTAATATAATATGTAACTGATATAAGAAATACGTATACTTTTTTAAAGAAACACCCAATAATAAACCAGCTATTATCGAATACGATACTACTACAACACGGACAAGAAAACTATAATAACCTTTGAGCATTGAGTCATGTGGAAATGTAAAACTAAATCCATCTTACAATTTCAGTTAGGCATTTATCTTGTCACAAAAAGAACAGGACAACTGCACTCTAAGGCAAAACGTACAAGGTGGTTATTATGGGATTGTTCATGGGACTGGCAACTTTATCATGGGAAACAAAGTGGCACAGAAACCAATAGCATGTGAGTGATTGATGCTGGTATCCAGCAAAGGGTCCAACTACTGTGATAGTCTCCTGTTACGTTATGAGCGCAAGGGGAAATAGTGGCGCTCATGCTTTACCTTGTGATGCTAGACTGCCAACACAACAACTGACCTAAATAGAGTCCTTTGTTTTCTTAGTACAGGGCACTGATGCATCACTGTAGTTGATCCTCCATGTTATGTTTTTTTAACTGGGTGCCTGCTACAGAAAAAGAGAGAGGCAGACAGGAAGACAGATATGCAACCAGGCAGGCAGACAGACATACCTACAGATAACCAGGCCGGCAGATAGGTAAACATACAGGCATGCAAATAAGCAAACATAGAGAGACAGGAAGACATGCAGGCAGACAGACGGACATGGCATACAGATTGATAAGCACGCAATCGGGAAAGTCAGGCAGGCAAATATACAGACAGACAGACAACAAACGGGCAAACAAATATACAGACAGACAGACAGACAGACAGATAGATAGATAGATAGATAGATAGATAGATAGATAGATAGATAGATAGATAGATAGATAGATAGATAGATAGATAGATAGATAGATAGATAGATAGATAGATAGATAGATAGATAGATAGATAGATAGATAGATAGATAGATAGATAGATAGATAGATAGATAGATAGATAGATAGATAGATAGATATCCTAATTATTTCTCCTTCTGAAATCAATATATTTGATTTACTTATCTTCAGCAAAACTCAGTTTCGATGAAAATTCTTCACTTCTACCATCTTTCCTTCGAATTTCACCTCTGTCATCACATAACTTTGCCAAGTTGGCTGTGTCTTTGAGCGCTAGCCAAGTCCTGGAAATGAAGCATCCACAGAAATTTGTCAAAGGTAGAGAGAACAGAAAGTTTGGTTCACATTTTTCTGTCACGTGCGCTGCACATTAAGAGAAACAGGAAATTATGTGGCCAGGAAATAAGATGCGAAAGAAATGGTTGCGCTGAGAATGTTTTGAATCTCTGTTTAATTAGCTCGATTTAATTTCTAAACTATTAAATTACAGAAATAATTGAGATTTAAATAAGAGAACAACGACGCAATTGTTAAGTTATAGAACAAAAGCAGAAATGTTAAAATGGAAACCGACAAACATACATTTTAAAGAATAGAAAAATACATGACAACGAGATGTTAGTACTTCCTGCAAAGGATATTCATAAGGAAATGCTTCCTGTTTACGTTGAGAAGTGTTTGTCGCGTAAAGCGGTACATAACTGGGTCGATAAATTTTCTCAAGGACGTTCAAAAATTGCTGATAAAGACCGACCTGCTCGTTTTCTTCAGATTGCGGCAGAAGCATCTGTGCAGCGGGTGGGGGAGATTATTCGAGCTGACAGGCGAGTAACGAAAGACAGTGTAGCAACTGCAATAGGGTGTTCTCATGGTTTAGCCTACAGCATAATGCATGATCGTTTGAATTTCCGGAAAGTGTGCTCACGGTGGGTGCCCAGACAACTGACTGAGGAACACAAAATGAACCGAATGGGCCTGTCCTTGCAACATCTCTCTCGGTACGCAGATGAAGGAGAAGACATGCTTAACAGGATTGTTACTGGGGACGAATCATGGGTGCATCACTACCAACCCGAATCAAAGCGTGCTTCAATGCAATGGAAACATCCTTCTTCACCTTCTGCCAAGAAATTCAAGGTTACGCCATCAGCAGGGAAGGTTATGCTTACAGTGTTTTGGGATTCTCAAGGAGTGCTGTTAACCCATTTCCAGAAGAAAGGTGAGAATGTGAATGCTGCATCGTACTGTGAAGTTCTGTTGATGCTTCGGGATGCAATTCGAAGAAAACGTCCAGGCCTACTGACTAGAGGAGTACTGCTCCATCACGACAATGCCAGACCACATACGGCTCGATTAACCCAGGAGAAAATTGAACAACTAGGGTGGCAACTTCTTGAACATCCGCCTTACAGCCCCGACTTAGCCCCGAGCGATTTCCACCTGTTTGGTCCACTAAAAACTCACCTTGGTGGCAAACGTTTCGCGGATGACGAAGAGGTTGAACTTGAGGTGCGAATGTGGCTGAGACAGCAGACCAAAGACTTCTATGCTGCTGGTTTTGAGGCACTGATAAAGCGATGGGAGATGTGTATCAATGTTGGTAGCGATTATGTTGAAAAATACGGGGAAATGTAAGTGCAATAATAAAGTTTTCAAGTTCGTATCTCATTTATTTTTTTTTAAATTGCCATTTGTGAGCTATTTACTTACTTCCCCTCGTAATATACAGCTTTAAAAGACGATAATCAGATTACGAGAACCGAGTGCCCGTATGACAAGCTTTATCCTCACCCTCTCCTTTCTTTTTTTAAGACCTCATCAGGTAATGGAAGTAAAGATGGATTATGGAATAAATGCACAATCTCTAAATAGACAAAGAAAGAATAAGTTTATTGCTACCTCGGGCATGTCATCTGTAGCACAGTTAGATTTTGCTGGGGAGGTTATGATGGTATCCTAAAAGAATGAATTCCGTGTATGTATTAACCGTGTGAGGTCAAGCACCTGTAGGCCCCTGACTATATAAATGATGATGATGAATTATGTGCAGGGAACCTAACGCTACCTCCCTAGATCTCACACGGTCACTATTTTGGCTCTAGTGTCTGGTGTATGATGTACCTAGTGTCTAGGGGAGAAATGGAATGATGGTACACAACACAAAAACACTTTAAGTTTCTATGAGGAAGTGAATAAAAACCTGTGGTTAAGTTTTTCTTTAAATTTGATATTTTTTGTACAATTTATTTTGCCTGTCCAGTCATATCTTTGCACAGGTCTTTGAAAAATGAGGACAAGATAGTTTACAGAAAAGATCAACTAAAATTGTGTGGGCAATCTGCCCAAATAACTACAAAGTTAATATCTGTCTTTCCTGTTTGAATGTTCACAGCTTTCACTTTATTCATCTAAGAGGGAGAGTCACTGTGTATGAGGGGCTGTATTATCCTCATACCCCATAAACTTCCTGAGTATGATTTGAAATACCAGTGTTTATTTAAAACGAAACTGTCAGATATACCCAGGTCCTTAACATATCACCTGGGGTTTCTTGTGTTGGATGATAAGATAGTGTGTTAAGTTAAGTTAGTTGCTTATCCTTTACAGGACGTGGCAATCAACCCCAGCTTTTATTGGCTGTTTGTGATTTTTCTAGGCAATTTTTTTCATTCAGTAGTTTGCCATTGCTTTCTGAACGGTACGGCGCTTATACCATTGTTAAAAATCCACACAAAGCGATTTGCTACCAAACCGCCTGCAGCAGGTTTCGAACCTGGTATATCTGGATTATGAAACTGCGTTCATATCCATTAGGCCACAGACGCCAGATAGTGTGTAGTTGCAGAAATATCGATATCACATCACACGCCCAAGCTCCTGCTGTTATCTCTTGACAGCATACATGAATTTTCGGAGACTTCTTGGCGTTATCGTCACTCCTCAGGTTTCCTGTTACCAGCTGGCAACAGGAAATAAAACCTCTGCAACAAAAGGACACCCTGGCCTTTTACATCTGATCACTTATTCTTTTATTTAATTTCATACGTGGGTATGGGGTCAGCCTCGCGTGCATTTCAGGTGCACTCGCCCCTAATTTTACATGACTCCCACCTTGCTGTGACCACACCTCAGGTCCCTCTGGCAGATACGCCACTGTACGTTTACATAGTTTTCCTCCATAAAATAATGTGGAGTAACCACATTTCCTTTGATATGATTTTCTCTTCTTTTCTTTTATATATATAAATGCTTCAGGCATGTTGAACAGTGTTCATGGAACACGGAGGCTTACTAATATATTCTAATACAATAATATTCAAACATAATCATGACAACATACATCAGTTAGATACATTTCAATGTGAGGACTCAACAATGTCTGCTCCCGGCACGTCCTTCACTTTTCCCCCAATAGCAGTATCTAACTTTGGCAGTGGGATTAAACATATGAATTCATAAAGCATTCTTACCACAAATCAAGAAATATAAACAAATGACGCTGACTTGCAAAGAAATGGCCTCAGTTTCTTCTGAACTGTCCAGACTGTGAATACTTATTTAGTTATTTAATTTTAAATTTATCACAGCTGTTCTCAGCGTATCTGAATGAAAAATTTAGTTCAACTGGCAATGAATAGTGAAAGCTTTTTGCTAATATTTAGTAGCACTGGCCAATCGAAAGCTTGCGACTACCAGAATTCAAATGCAGTTTTTTGAAAAAACAAAAATTATTCCAAACAAACTCTGCGTCTGGTAGTCTATTGGCCAGTCTGCTTTAGTTATGCCCAATACAAAAAGATGTTCCGTTTTGGATTACATTTTTCCGACCGCTCCCCTTTCCCTATTATACTCTTTTTTACCCAAGCGAATTTGAATTTCCTCAATGCCTCTCTTCTAAGCTCGCGTCCCCACTACCGTTATAAAAAACAAGCAGGAACGACAGTCTGTCTGGTCGAGCGTCCGTAGACATTTAGTATTTTCTCAATAACTTGGCTAATACTGGGACTATCATATTATTTAAAACACATTCTTGCTCAGTGGACTCTAAGCTATACTACCATATGATTTTTATGGTCAGATTCATATTGGGTTAGATTTTCAATTTTTGTCATAGTCAATCGTCAAATAAATATTTTACACAAGACCGCCATCTTTCCCTCTCTTTCATCTCGCCAGCATGTATTTTCAAATAACTAACTTGTTTTTTGTGACGTCAGAAACATTACCGCGAGGAGGCAATAAAATTGTCTGCGTGTTTGCCTCTGTTGGCTTTGCTCCAGCGTGTATATATGCATGGCAGAATGTGTCAAGCGAAGCGGGGTGTTGGCGTGGCGGGTTAAGAATTGGCGTTAATAATTTGTATTGTATCGTGTAACACTACCAAAAAATGTAAGGATTGCTACTGATTACCAGCGTTAAAGTCAAAATTTTACGTTAATTCAGATAGTTATTTTGCGGCACACTTCCGCAAAATCGTTAATTATAAGTCTAGGCTGCAGTGTGTATGCAGCAGATCTGGCAAAATGTTAAATGTTGGTAGTACGTTTTCGAAACCGAAACTAAAACGCGTGTTAGATTTTTACCGTGGGATCGTTCTATAGGCTTTAGCACTGCACAAAATTCAGCGCTATGCTGGCGTGTGAGAACATCATCGTCAGACACAATAGGGCGGGTTTATTTATTATCATTTTATGACTAAAATCTTACTGAAATGAGCAATTATTCTCGCAGATTTTACTACATCATCTAAAGAAACTGTTTCTGTTTAAGGTAGTTTATATGACCTGCAACCTCATTTTGTGAAACAAATTGCCACACAAAAAAAACCCACTGCTGCTAGAGGAAATAAATGCTTTAGTGCAGTGGTGTCCCATTGTAGAGCAAAAAGGAGAAACTGTCTTGATAGTTAGTTTGTTAAGTAATTTTACAACTTTAAAATGGCGTGTAACCAAAAATAGTTGATGCGTCTGACTAAAACAAGGGACAAATAGAATTGCCTTCGTTACGGACACAAGTCTCTCGTCAGGGACAAATGCGCCACTTACTACCTAAATCTTCTCTACCCGACATCTTGTTTATTAGTATTCTTTCAGGAGTATCACCAGCGCTTCACTCTTCCATATGGCAGCGAGACGTGGACAACTTGCGCTAAGCAAGAAAAAAAGCTAATACCTTCGATTAACGGTATCCATGCCACATCCTTGGTATTTCGTGGAAGGAAAAATTGACAAATGTCGAAGTGCTGTTTCATGATGACCTTCAAAGCACGTATGCACTGCTTAGACATCGCAGACTACTCTCACTTGGCCATATCTGCCACATGGAAGATGGTTGCATTTCCAAATATATTTTTTTACGGACAACTGACAGATGGCAAAAGAACAATCGGATGACCGCAGCTGAGGTTCAAAGATGAGTGCGAGAGACATGAAGGCTCTGGACGTATTCAGCAACATGGGAGGATGAAGCTGCCGATCACCACAAGTGGCGATTATCCCTAAGGCGAAACCTCCAAATTATGCTAAAAGCTCTCACAACAAGCAGAAGAGAAAAAAGCAAATGCCGAAAGGAACGCCGGGAAAAAAGCAGCTCAGGGCTATCACCTCAGGGGCACATTCCCATAGTTATGACTGAAATTGGTTACTACTACTACTATTACTACTATTACTATTACTACTACTATTATTATTACTACTACTACTACTACTATTACTACTACTACTACTACTACTACTACTATTACTACTACTACTACTACTACTACTACTACTACTACTACTACTATTACTACTACTACTATTACTACTACTACTACTATTACTACTACTACTATTACTACTACTACTATCACAGGCTATTTCAATTTAAGGTCGTGTAATTTTATTATTTTTAAACATATATTCAGCTTAGTTCTCGCTTTCTTTCTCTTTTGTTTTCGTTTGTTATTCCCAAATGAAGGCCTTACGGTCGTAACGTGAGCAAATTCTCTTTGTCCTTCGTCGTAGTAAGACGACTGGCCTATTTTTGTTTACCCCACCCTTCACCATCGTGTTACTGTAGTTGTCGTATACGCTAAATCATCATCATTTTTTTAAAATTTGGCTCCTTACGGAAGCATCCATCCATCACTACAGCTAGTCCCCTTGCAGCAAGCCTGCCCCAAGCATTAAGACTACTCAGTGTCATATTAAGTTTTGCCAAATCCAGCCCCAGACTAGCCGTAGCGGACTGCAAATTGCACGGGAGTCGCTGGAGTTGGTGATTTTATTTTTTCCTGGATAAAATACGGTATCTCTGCCTTCAGTTGGTTGGAGTAAGGTTCATACGTGGTGATCGCAGACATAGGATGGATAATGGCTACGGCATTGTACTGGCGACCAGGTTTTCATGGTTCAAACCCGGGCGTCAGCGTTTGAAGGAATGTTTACGACCGGAAATTTCACTGAATAACCTGAACGGCTCCTGCACATAAATCCCGTGTGGATGGGAAGGAGCGAAGCTCCTGACCGGGTTGGAAGGAAAGTCCACTGACCCCCCAGCCTCGCAATGACATGTCATTGGGCCAAAAGAGCTGGAAAGCTCGAGTGCCGCTGGTTAGAGAAAAAAAATAATACATATATATGCTGGGTTGTCTAGCCCCCAGTTGCGGAGAAACTATGTTAAGTTACACAAATATTGCTGACAATATACCTTGCCACAGTTGGCTGATGAGATTGATATAAATGAAATCTGGTAATAGTTCTGGTCCAGTTAATATTATAATTTAATGGTTCTATTCTGGTTTCTCTCATGAAATGAGGAAAAAAGGGACCGCACAGGTCACAGCAAGAAGCTCATCAATATTAAATATCCCTGGATGCTTACAGATTATAAGACTCTAAGAACGTAAGTTCATTTGGCCATAAGACCGTTAGACCGCTAGTTCGCAGGTTTTGACCAGCCTATATTTTAGGAAAGAAATATAAACATTTAACCATAATAACAATAATAGATCTAACACGTGTTAAAGTAAGACCTCTTCACTATTCCGTTATAAATTAGATTGAAAACACAAATGTCTAGCTTATCCTATCGTTTTTAACGCGTGATGTGAACACTAGTCATTTATAAAATTACATCAAATGGATAGAAGTAAATAATATATACCGTCAGTAGACAGTTATTTAATGTATGTACTAGACAATTTAAAACATCTCTTACTGGAAAATAGCGAGTAATTAAATTTACTTTACAGCTGGAAAAATTTGCTATAAGTTATTTAATTATGCTATTCATTTAACACAGAAAATCCCAGTGAAATATAAATGAAAAACTTTAAACACACTAAATCACTTAAAGACTAGTATATAAATTACCGCAACAGAAAAAATGAAACACTCCACGAAATCTAATAATTCACTCTTGTACAAGAGATCTAGGATAACGGGCTAGTGAATTCAGAAAAATCTCTGAGCAACTGATAAAGACTACAGGAGAGACAATGTATATATTCATAGATTCCGTTCTTTCGTTCCTTAATGCGAAAGTCTCAACTCCGTCCAGGGCCGCTCAAATTTGCCGTTCGATTCCTGAATGAAAGGTTATTCTGCCACCTCTGCCGACCGACGATCTCTAGCTTGTCTTTGATTATCTCCGTCTTGCCGAATATCAGCTACGTAAGTTAATTCCCCCTGAACATGTAACAATTCAAGGTACGTCTCAGACTGATCGCCCTTGATTCTTCAAAGAAACTGTTAACGCCTGGCCTCTTGTTAACGCCTGGCCTGGCCCGCGTGTTTCCCTGATCAAAGAACGATCCACCATGCTGCGCCCTACGCTCTGTTCCACCGTGTTTTAATTGCCAAACGGCTCACGTGTTAATTGCAATAGTGAATCAGGCGTTCGTGTAGCAAAAAAAATATAAACCTAGATGGGGAAGGGGGGGGGGGGGGGGGGCAAAAGTGGGCGATTACTGCTGCGACTATTTCCATATGTGACACCTATTTCCTGCACTGTGCCTCAGTTCTCATCTGTCCCGGACCTTAGTTCATTGTTTGTTCTGACCTGAATCTCTCTTGCAGCCAGGCTATGGCACCGATCGGATAGGTCCTGGTTCGAATCTCCAAGTGCCTGTTACTTCTGATACTTTTGTATTGTCTGTTGTTCTCCTTATTTCTTAGATTATTCCTTTCTTCCTTTCCGTTCTTTTTTTTTTCCTTTCTTTAATTTTTCTTTCCTTTTTCTGTCGTTCTTTTTCTTTTTCTTTCTATCTTTCTTTCTTTCAAGTTTCCACCATTTACCTGTTTTCGTTAATTATTTACTACTCACAGGTGTCGGGTTGTTGTCTTTTTTTTTAAATTTCGATTGAGAAAACACACTGCTAGCGAAGAAGGTGGGTACAGCGAGTGCTGAGAAGTCTGAGCGTCAGATGTCACATTGCCGCTACGATGTAAAACTGCCAATAAATTATCATCATCATGTTGTTGCAGTGAAGCATGCCCATTGCTTTAGAGCTGCACTAGCTTCATTGCGCGACTCCCGTATACTTGTTACAGCCACACACGCAGGGCCGGATTAAGCTAGTACGGGGCCTGTAGCATATGTTAAGAAAAGGGCCCTATATTTATTTTAAAAAAAACAATAAAACAACACAAATATATTTGAACACATACATTTTTAATTTGCATAGTAATTATCATTATCAAAAGTAACAACACAGTCAACATTATTGTTTAAATATTAATGTTTCTACATTTAGCATGAGCAAATTTGTTGATGATATAGGATGTATCAATTTCACTCAGAAGTTTATGTTCAATGCTCATTAGTGTGAGATTGTTCAATCTCTTTTGACCCATGGTGCTCCTTAGTTCATTTTTAATAAGTTTCAGTTTTGAAAATGATCGTTCTCCACTGCAGTTGGTTACCATTAGTGACAATTAGATGCGCAAGGCGATTTCTACATTTGGAAAACAAGACTCGAAAGAATTGTCAATTATCAAACGGTAAAACTGTAACTCTACAAGGTCTAGAGTAGTGCCAATATGAGAAGCAAGATCAGTTTTCAACAGTTCTGTAAACTGCACAAGTTCTTCACAAAGACTTTCTTCCAGATCTTCCGGATATGATTTAATAAGATTCGATGATCTCGTTACCAGCTCGTCAGGTGTAAACGACTGTAACTGACGAAGGAATCCAAATACATCATTCAACTTTTGATAAACTTTCTGGCGTTTTGACAAGGCAGAGAGCAAGCTATCAATAAGGACAAGAAATGTTCGGCTTTTAAACTGCTGAGAAGGCGTTTGAGATTCAGAAGATTGCAAAGAAGCACTGGTCATTTGAAAACGCTGTAATACTTGATCCCACAGTATGATCATTATTCCTGTTTCTAACTTCATCATGGTTGAAAGTAGACCACGAGTCTGTTGACGACACTCTGCCTTCTGATCATTGTTATCTGAAATATCATCCAAGACGTTTTATTGCAGAAAAGCTGTGTAAAAGTGCTTTTGTTGCATCTGCACGAGCGGACCACCTGGTATCTGACAGTCGTTTCACAAAAGGGCAAATGGGACTTATTATGAGTACCGCCAGCACATAATGCAGTAGAAAGGAGATCACACCGGTAGGTGGAAGCAGAAAAGAAGGTGTACAGGCTTTCAACAAATCCAAAGAAAATGAATGCTTCTTGACAACCTTCAGCAGCACATTTTCCAACCAAATTTAGTGGATGTGCAAAACACGGAATGTAATGCGAAAACTTATTCATCTCTTTAATTCGTGCTTGTAATCCTATAAACTTGCCACTCATGTTGCTGGCGTTGTCATAACTTTGACCACGGCAGTCTTTAATATCAATGTCATTTGCCTTTAAAAAATTAAGTAGACTTTTAGTAAGCTGTTCAGCACTATGACCTTCCATATCCAAAAATGTCACAAATCTTTCAACTGGTCCAGATGGCAAAACATAGCGCAGAGTTCAAAGTCAGCTGGTCCATATTAGATACATCTGGAGTAGAATCCAGTGAAACGGAATAATACTTGTATTTCTTCACTTCACAGAGAATGTGATCCAGTATGCTGGATCCAATCAGATTGATGAATTCCTCACACGTTGTTTTAGATAGATATGATGTATGTCTAAATCCTTTGTTTGCATGAGTACTTATATGCTCTGCCAGAAAAGGGTCAAACTTGGCCAGTAATTCTAACAACCCTAAGTAATTCCCGTTATAAGGGGACCCAACAATTTCATCACTGCCACGAAATGAAAGGCCTCGTTCTGCTAAAAACTTCACAACTTCAATTATTCGCTCTAGAAGTTTGTGCCAATACTTTTCTTGAATGTCCATTTGTTTCACAAGTTGGGAATCGACACGTTCACCTTTGTTTTTACGCATCAACAGTGAAATTAAATCTTGTCTATGTGAGGAGCTTTCTTCATGTCGACGCAATAGATTGCTTGCATTTTTCCAGTCATTAAACCCTTCCACAGTAAACTTTGATGAACATTCTGAACTCATAAGCTTGCATGGGAAACAGAATAGGCGCCCTTTACTTTCTGAATAGCATAACCATTTTCTTGCATGCTGCTTGTTTGTAAGTTTATGAATATGTGGAAAATAAGACTTCTGACAGTATCGAGTTTTCTTTTCAGTGTCATACAATCGCACGGATGAAGAGAAGGCACTATCAACATGCTGACATTTTCCACTTCCCTTGGATATCGAATATTCACGCTCACAGTCGTCTATATTGTTCGGCCAGTCACCAGCATCAATAGAGTACTTCTTCGTTTCACTTATTCTTTCACATTCAGACTCAGTGTATACTGGGTTTTGCTGTATGTTTTCTGCGGCACAGCCTGCACTAGTACTAGTTGTTCCTGTACTTCCAGCTTCAGCGGTTAGAGTACCACCACCATGAACATCAAAATATTCTGTCAGCTTACGTGTTTTTGATATCACAAGTTGATGTCTTCTTTCTTTTTCTTCCTTCGCTTTACGTTTTTCACTTCCAGAAGCATAATTACGTTCAATATCTCTGTGTCTACTGCTCATTTTTTGAGTTTTCTAACCTTACAAATCAAGAAATTTTAATCAAGATCGAAATAGAGTTCGAGAACGCCGTATACATCAATTAAAACAGGAAGTTTCCGTTTCTTAAATTCTAGTTTTTATTGTTAATGCAAATTCATTTCACAAAGAACGAAACAAAATTAGAGGGGCAGTCGCCTAGAGCGAAAAAAGTGGCTTCCGTCCAAACGTGACCAAATTTTCAACGCCACTTAAATGGCTTCCGTCCGCAAACAGTTAAGATAAAAATAACGAAGAGTCCCACTCTTATGCTATTTCTCTCACAATTTCGTGACACCAAATGAAAAGGCGCTAAAGATGGCATAAATCACAAGATCATTGGTTTAACGATCGTATTAGAAGATGACCAAAAAATTATGTACATATTTGTTGGCGCGGGGCCCCTAAAAGCGCGGGGCCCGTAGCATATGCTACTTGTGCTACTACGCTAATCCAGCTCTGCACATACGAGCCTCGTTACATTACATCTCAGAGATACCAAATACTTGTCTTTGTTCAAACTGCTCTGATTGGTGCGCAATATGTATTATAGAGCTGCAGACCAAGGAATAATGAAAGCATATGATCAGATGGTTAGATCATCCAAAGTGAAATAAGCTCATTTATTGATTAATCAATTGCCTCATTGATTAAAAATGGTTCATATAAATATATGGGAACCGTAATCAGCGAAGCATGAATCGATTACGAGAAATAGTTACAGCAGAATGTAATCTGATAGACAGCCTACCAACCTTAGAAGATTTAATTCTATCAAATGTCATCTAGTGGAAAATTTAAAAAAAAAAAAAATTAACCGGCATATTCGATACCTATCGTAATTTCTTCCTGACGTAAAACACCGGACGCGATTTCATCTTCATTCAAAGTAGCTCTTCTGAACTTTACAACAGTACAAGTATCGTTAAGAGCCAGATATCAGAAGTGTCGAACTGTTTATATCGGCCTTGATCGTCAAGCATAATCGTTATCTGGGAAGTTAACTTCCAGGGAAAGACAATCGGAGGTCACAAAATCAACATTAAATGAGAACAAATAAAATCTAGATTACTTTTAATTTCGTCATTCAGCGCATTCAGTGATTCGATTACGTCTCAACAATAATGGGCTGACTAAACAACAGTTGGTAAATCGATCATTTACCGTTCGATCTCTATAAAAAGTGCCGCACGTGTTAGAAGAAATCAATCATGCACTTGGAGGAACTCTCTACGACCAGTTCCTCGCGTGGAATATGGCTGGAAGAAAAATAGACACAATTCTTTGGTAGGTAGCGATAGCTGGTCTAATGAATTATTTAATGGGGAAATCAATAAAAGAAGTGCAGATCTTATAAAATTATCCTCAGCGTGTGTCATACACAAAGATTTCTTGCCCCGAGGGTAGTGTGTCAGGTAGATGTGTTAGGCTTGTACACGCAGGTTTTACGTCATGTATAGTGCGAGAGCAGGTGTGTAATAAAAGTTCGTTTATTGTGTGTTCGTGGAGCAGTTATTATTGCAGTACAACTCCAATTATTCGAATTACTGAACGACTGGGGTTGTTCGGATAACTGAAATATTGGTTATGGATTAAGGGGAGAAAAGCACTCATCCACGAAAAGACAATGTATTAGTCTTTATTAAATATTAGAACCTTCTTACATAAAATGGGTCTTGCAATTATCTGTCCCACGAATCATTTTATGTATAAACTATTTGTATTTTGCTTCTTCTACTGTGTTTATGTCAGCCTTTTTAAAAAAAATTTTTCTCCTACTGTCTAATACAGAAAGAAACTGAAGAATTCACTCACTATTCTTAGCATTGGAATTTACTGCCAATTTATACCGCTTCTCTCGACGATTTTCTTCCCTCATTCCCCCTACTTCAACAAATTAATAAATGTATTTCCGCTTTGCCCCATGTAGCTCTGGGATCTCTGATGAGACATAGAAGGAATACGATTACTACACCCTCAGGCATGTCGTACAAGGCTACTAAGATGATGCTGTGCATCTGGCTGGCAACCTCACCATGTAAAACAAATGCTACTGGACCCACAGTTATAAAAACGTGTTAATGTATTGTACAGGCTTCTTGCAGGGGAACCAGCTGTAGTGGTTGCTTCATGCTCCACAGGAAGCGAAAACATCAATGATAATGGCGATGATGATGATTTCCACTTTGTCCCTTGGTTTTTTTTTTGTGATTCGGTTAATTGGCAATTCGGGTGAGTGTGGTTCGGATAATCAAAGGTCATCTGTGCTATACTTATAAGAGGAGCTACGAATATATACTCCTTTTGCGCTTACACATTTGTCACAGGTAGGTATAAATTACGCATAGATTATGTCTGAGTTCAGAGTATGAATGTGTAATGTGGACAGTAGATAAGAATAGAGTCACTAATGACAATTATGGGAGGAGATCTTACCTTTGGAGAGTAAGAAGACTATTTCTCCAGCCTACCGTGACTATGGTTATATGTCAGTCTCTTGCCCGTTCTCTCTGGATAAATAGAACAATTCTAACAGGCAGTAAGAACATATATCTCGACATTCAGTGACAGCTATAAGAGAAGAGGTCCTGACCACAATAGGTATTTTTATGTTTATTAAACAAAAAGAAAAAACAAATACGACCACAACATCAACATTTAAATCAGTATGCCTTCACACTCTCTGAAGGACAAAAAAATCACAGTAAACAAACAACCTACCACACCACTTAGATGACTCGCACACAAACAGATCGCCTCACTCCACACCAACACCCTGAGAGTTTCTCACACATCCAGCTTTTTAACTAACAGGGGGCCCTCAGTCTTCCGTCATGAAAAACGGCATTTCCTGCCGTGTGCTAAAATAAATACTGGTATGTAAGTACTCCTAAACTCTGAGAAATCTAACACTGCTCCTTCGGATGTAGCTGTCCAATTAATGAAGGAGATAAGCTCCCGGTGGAAAACAGGTGTCGTGAAAATCCCAGCGTGCACTAACTATCCAAGGACGAGCGAAGGAAACGAGTACTAATGCGCTTATCCAACCACGAATAATACATCCAATTTGCAGAACGCTAGAGATCACTGCTGACAAATAAAATTAGCAGAATGCTTAAAACTTATCAGATTCCCCGGGTCACACAAAAATTCCTTTACTTAACGAATTAAATATATTTTAAAGTAACTCTGGATGAAGCTCTATATAATGAAGCTAAATCCCCAAAAATAACTTTAAAGAAATTAGGTGTGCTTACCGAGCAAAAGGAATTCAATCTCCGCACAATAAATGTGGTTAGACGCTATCAACCCAAACTGATTATCCAGCAGCAAGGAAATCCTAAGAGCGACGATGGTACAGAAAGAAGGGAACTACGTTCTTACATAGTAGGAAAGTTGTCTGAATTTCGGCCAGCGTTTCTTAGTCCGCCCGAGATGAAAGAAACCGACGAGCGTCTTTGGCTGCGTTCCGAGACGAGGAAAAAGTGGCGTAATGTTTGCACAATCGTCTGTTCTACGAGCGACTAGAGTTCTGGATGAAAACTGAAGAACGGCAAAGATAAAAGGTATGGAAAGTTTCCCCGTGTTCCGGGGTACTCCGTACTCAACGAAACTGAGATTATTGCCGCGTCCCCAAGAATCGTTGAATCAAAGACTTTAGACAGAGAGCCGCTTTTTGCACGTGCAAAGAGATGGGCCTAAACTGGGCTCTAGCAAGACTGACAGAATCAGAGAGAGAATATAAGCTATTAGAGCATAAATTGACAGAAAAGTGGGCGTGGAAGGGAGATAGAGAGAAAGCAGGCAGGCCCCCTCAGAATAAAGGGCAGACAATTCCAATCAAAGCGTGACAACATTAGCTACTGTAAATATTATAGTCTCTTCTTATAATTCAACTGCTGCAATAGTAAATCCCCAGCATAACGAAAATAAGCGGCGCTGCGAAGTCGTTTGGTATCTGAAACTTTTGTAATGCAAACTGTGACAAAATTACACAAATAAAACTTGAAGAGTAAAATGCATTTGTTTCCTAGCGAAAGTGTGCCTTTTCCGACATATAACAGCCATTGAGGTACTCCATTAACATTATTAATGGTTTACTTACTTCATCTAGAACTAACCTGGATTTCTCTGACACTGCGTTACTTAGACCATTTCATGTGTCCGACACTGAGATACTTAGACAACTTTATGTGTTTGACACTGCGATACTTAGACAACTTCATATGTCTATCACTGCAATAATTAGCCCACTGTATATGTAGGACACTGCGATACTTAGAGCATTTCAAGCGTCTGACACTGCCTTACTTAGACCATTTCTGGCGTCTAAAACTGAAATACTTAGACCACTTCATGTGTCTGACACTGCGATACTTACACAACTTTATGTGTTTGACACTGCAATACTTAGACAACTTCATATGTCTAACACTGCTATACTTAGACCACTCTATGTGTATGCCACTGCAAAACTTAAACGCCTTTATATATCTGACACTGCCATAGTTAGACCACTTTATAATTATGTCTGACACATAGACTAATGTATGTGAATAATGCTCTAATTTTCACAGCTGAAAAAGATATGTAGGCCTTGTTGCTCTTTTCTTAATGAATTAGTTCTACTGATGTCTACACCGTTATGTAAAAATGTGCCATCTCCTTCTTTGTTCGCTCTCATATAACCACATCTTCTCTCTTGTAACGTTGGCGTATTGCCTCAAGCTTCTTTCATCACCATACTGTTTTTCCGTCAAAGAAGTTGGTGAAGGTTATTCTGTCAATCTAATTCTCTCATAGAATCGACAATCTTGGAGGATATGTTCTACTGTTTGCTTTGATCTTTCTCACATGGACATATACATGTCTGCCTAATTGTTTTAATTTGATTACCGTCTACTCATGCCGGCTAATCCTGCTTGGCGCTCGTAAGCAGATTTTGCGGTCCCTACCTGTACTTGTTTAAAATCATTCCGGTCCTCTTAATAGAAGCTTTTAACGTTTTCTAAGGTCAAGTTTAAGCCATTACTTCACCCTCTGTTCTCTTTTTAGTCAGGTTCACTTTCAAATTATTAGCGGATCAATTTCCTGTAACGCTCGCTTTCAATCCTCTTGTATAAACAAGCGGAAGTGTTAATTTATAGGGAATGTTAAGCAAAGACATCTAAGATGAACAACAAGAGGCGGCTAGATAACTCTATAAAACTCTACCTGGTAATTTCCATTTCTGGAAAATAACACGAAAGAAATGTGACAGTGGTTCAAACAAAAGCTGAACAATCATGGAGAACTTGATCATAGAACATTCACATCAGATGAGTTGCCATCTCTACTTCGAAGGTCGGCTGCAATAGAACTCCGCCGTCTTAATGATGAGTTTTGATACTCTTTCCTGTTCATCTGTTGATGTCATCTTCCCACTTAGAGAGTTGTCTTCTTTTTGCCAGTTTGCCTTCGACTCTTCCTGCCATTGTGGCTTTCCGGACGGTGTTATGTCTCTTTACAGGCCCAAAATATTCTATCTGTCTAGTTTTAATCCAATTCATTAATTCAGTTGTCAGTCACATATTTTCTATATTTGTATTATTTATTCTATTCTCCTTTTATGAGACGCATTCCATTCTTCTATTTGTCTGCATTTCAAGGGTCCCAGTAATGTTTCTTCCAGGCATTTCTTCTATCTGCGCGAACATTTTTATTTGGGTGTAGATTGTAATTGGGCTCCGAGACAAAAGGTGTAGGATAAAGAGAGAGAATAGTGCCTCACGGAGAATGACAGTCATATCTTTAATGGATAGTGGGGTTCATATTTGTTCTCCTAGCTTCATCTAGCTCATGTCGAATACCACATCCTTGGTTACAATCTTGGTTGACTAGCAAAACTACATGAGAGAAGGGGGAGCAATCCTACTTAAGGGAATAGTCTTTCCTTGTACACACTGGCTGAGACGGTGGGTGAGACGGAAGAATCTGAAAAAGATCAACGGTTCACGAAATGGAGCAGCAAAGTATGTGGAATACTTGAGGCACATCACGACATACAAAAAGATTGCGGATTGTCATCGTGGAAGAGAATGGGACCTTACATAGTGTATGCCATCAAGAATCTCAGAACACACGGAAAACATTCAAGGAAGTTTAGCAACACAAATTTTAAAACCATAATGCATTTGAAACTAAGCAAAAACACATTAAGTCTATCATCCATCTTTATCAAAAGAACAAATAATAAAAGCACATTTTTTAAAAATCGAAAAAAAAAAGAACATAAATTTAAAAATAAAAGCTTTTGAAACTAACCAGCAGATGTCAGTAATGATAAACGTTTGGCTAAGCCAATAAAACGAAGAATCTGAACTCGTAATATGAAAGAAGATATGATATGTGTAGACAAATGTGAAAAAGGAAGGAAGGCACACAACAGAATGAAGTATTAATGTAATTCAACTACACCTCACTAACAATTAACTATACACAAGGGCGACGGGAGGGAAGTCGAGACCAACAGTGTATTATTCCCCAGCCAAAAAAACGCGTTATACAAAGTTCGAGAATAAATGTTATGTAATTTGTAATTTGTGTTTCTATATTCAAAAAAGCTAGTCTGCAGAAGTGTACTTGATTGTTCTTTTCAATATGAAATTCTGTTTTGCTTTTCGTTTATTCTTCTCAATATGAAATATTGTTTTGATTTTCATGTTTTCTTTCCAAGTTTTAAACCAGTTGTTCATTAAGGAATTGTCCCACATAAGTATTATCCAGAAGTATACAGTTTTTAAACCACTTTTATTTATCATTACCTCAGCAGGCTGTTTAAATCTGAAGCATTTAAAATCTTTAGCGCTCACAATCTCCGTTTCACATATCAGAGAACTGAGACTGCAGGCACTTCCCCTTCTCGGTGTCTTTGAATCTGTTTTCATGTTGTCACAGTGTATTTGAATGTGTTTTCCTGTTGTCACAGTGTATTTGAATCTGTTTTTTTTTTTGTCACAGTGTATTTTAATCAGTTTTCCTGTTGTCACAGTGTATTTTAATATTTTCCTGTTGTCACAGTGTATTTGAATCTGTTTTCCTGTTGTCACAGTGTATTTGAATCTGTTTTCCTGTTGTCACATTGTATTTGAATCTGTTTTCCTGTGTTCACAGTGTATTTGAATAATATGTTTTCCTGTTGTCACATTGTATTTGGATCTATTTTCCTGTTGTCACAGTGTATTTGAATCTGTTGTCCTGTTGTCACAGTGTATTTGAATCTGTTTTCCTGTTTGTAACAGGTTATGAGAATAGACTACAGTTAATCCATCCGCTTGCATCCCACCGGCAGTATCTAGGGGATTTAATTAAATTCAAAGTAATTCAAGCTGACATAAAGTAATAAAAACAGTGAACTACAATTTCTTAATTTTATTTATGTACAGTCATCTGTTTAGATGTATCTACACCAAATAAAAGTCAAACACTACAAATAAAGTCTTTTCCTAGTTGTTAAGGCTCCCTTGTTATGAAAAGTCTTAGTGCAACTAATCCTCTGGAACCAATGTTAATGATGGTACTTGAGTTTATCTTCATCATTAGGGGAGTAGATATTGACAACTGTCATAATGACTTCACTGTTACTGATATCACTTGAATTTATCTTCAAAGTAATTATAGGTTATGTAGCTTTTGAAAATGTCACACTGACTACAATGTTATTGAGATCACTTGAGTTTATCTTCAAAGTATTTCTATGTTATGTAGCTTCCAGACTAATTTACTCATCACTGTTTTCATCACTACTAATATAACCGGGTGTAGTACGCCAATGCTCTGCGAGTCAGTCTTGTCTAATAGAACTTAACTTCTTCGCTTCCGCCTTTTCCTTGAAGCCAGAATATAAGATGGAGAAGCCCAACACTGAGGGTCCCCACTCTTCCAACTGATGTAGGTACAGGGTGCTTGTTTAAATCATACACCGCTAGGTACAACAACACCAATGTTCTTCTCTGCTACAAGATGAGTGACAGGATACCTCTGACCCACAATCTCAGATTCAACAGGCTTTTAATTAAACCCATGCAGTCTGCTTCACTGGCAATTGGCGAAGGAGCTGGGTTCTGGCGGTTCAAGAGAAATATTCCAGATTTGTTTCCCCTTTTTATTACAGGTAGCGGGCAAAAGGAAGACAAGCGATTCTATTGGCTGGCTGGGTCAGTTTATGTTTACAAAAATTTCTGTAAAAAACACCCTTTCTGCCCGATCTGTCGATCATACAAAACTTCGATAATTTATTCTTCCAGTGTTTCCCAACCGATTCTTTCCATCCATGTCTTGTTTAAACCGGCCATTTGGGCGCTACCATTTAAACACGCTAACCTTTTTCTGCCTCCCTTGTAGCGTTTGCAATCACAGTTGAAACCGGGGAAAACAGTCTTCGCTCTAAGTTATACTGCATGTAATCACTCAAAACTCCTGTGTCCATGCTTCTACAACTAAATCCATGTATCTAATGAAAGTTTAAGATTCCTGGTATTTTACTGTGCTCACTGTTCTGAGGGACATAACTTATCTTTTGGCCTGAAGTCACAAGTACACATTCACGTTTGCACAGATTCCATCTAGCAATCCTGCCGCCTACGGTTACTGAGACCGGTTTACAGCTCGTGCAGCGATTGGTCGAAAACATTTGTTGACATATTTCGATATAGGTAGGCAATGTAGGCTCTCGTTAATTGCCCTTAGATATTGGTTCAGGACTACGCTACAACGTTTGTTACGCAAAATCCATGCCTTTTCGTTAGCTGTCGAACTCATAATTTTAGCCACGCCTATTTTTCTTGTTTCACGCGCTGACGAGCGGGTACTCAGATCTATAACTGTCATTCCTTCTAAAGGTAACGAACCAAGTACGTTTGCCTGAAAGCTCGATGGAAGCAGAGCTGTCAAAATTACGACACCTGACAGCGCACGGTCCCAAAAACGCGTGCCAGGCAACGGCTTTTGAAGTTCCATGCAGAGCTCGTCAATCGCCGAGATCAGAAGGCTTTGTTGTCGAGTCACCAGGTAACAGAGCGAACGGAGAAATTCTTTATCTGGGAAGAAACGCCCCGCTGATTTCTGCTGATTTGCCGAAGCGCGACTTTCGTCATCCGCCAGCGAAATTACGATATTTCAGTATATATACTTCATCTATCAAACTCAGTTATCAGTCACTTCAGGAAATTTTTGAAATTTCTAGCTCGATATTATAAGAGCCATAGTACAAATTGGATTACTAGATTTCGCGGAGATAGTTAATTTTTCTGTTTTGTGGTAATATATATATTACCATTTTTGTGATTTCTTGTGCTAAGTTTATCAGTATAATTCACTGAGATTTCTAGGCGCTTTAACTGGTGTATTACATAACGCATAGCTATTTTATTCCAGATGGTTTAACTAATAGACGCTAGGTGATTGATAATTGACGGAATACAATTTACTTCTATCCATTTTGTGTAATTTTATAAATGACTAGTGTTTATATCGCGTGTTAAAAGCGATAAGATAAGCTAGACACTTGTGGTCTATAATCTAATTTAATAATGGAGTGGTTAAAAGGTCTTACCTTAACGCTTGTTAGGATATGATATTTATATTATGGTTAAATATGTGTATTTCTTCCTAAATCTAGGCTGATCAAACCCTGCGAACTAGCGGTCTTATGGTCTTATGTTCTTATAAGCATCCAGAGATTATTGTATTTTTGAGGCTTCGTGTTGTGACCCTGTGCGGTCCACTTTCTTCACTTATGAGAGAGGCCAATATAGAAACAATAACTGTAATACTAACTGGACTTGAACAGTACCAGATTTTGTATCCATATTAGCAGCCCGCTGTGGCAACATTTATATATATCTATTTTATCTGAAATATGACAGTAGTTTTTTTCACGGGATTATACTCAAGAGAACTCACTGTTTAGACTCGGCCATCACCTCAGAGAACAGCCCAGAATTGTTATCATTAACATTTTCATAACGTACCAGAGTGTCTCCTCCACCAGAGACCAGACAACCCCGGAACTATGTATATATTATTCGTCCTATGACGGTGACCACCACGTATAAATTTTATTCCAACCAACTAAATGCAGCGATACATGATTTATCCAGGAAACTAATTAACACACTAACTTCAGCGACTACCTTGAAATTAGCAGTCAGCACCAAGGATAGTCTGGGGCTGGATTTGGCAAATAATCTGACACTGTATAGTCATAGTACGTGTTAGTGTTTATTTCCACGGAATACCTGCGACAACTATTGGGTAAGTAAATATGCGTGTGGCCACAGTATGAATGAGTGAATGAACCGAAAAGAGAGAAACATATTTTTCTTTTGTTAACACTATCATACAAATCTTTTTTTTCTCACTAACCTGAGTATTTACGGGATAGCTTAATTAAGAACTTGTTCTTTTCCCGTACTGACTATTCCATATCTTATTGTTAACTTTTGATCTTTTGGGTTAATTATCTCTGTTGGGATCTTCTTTTGGTTTTTCCTGTACAAGAGGGGAGGACCTATTAGGTTAATTTCATTTGCCAGTAAACCATGCTATTGATGAATATGCTCGATGTTGTGAATTTCTAGTGATAATAAACTTAATAAACCTTAAGTTATCGTGTTGGTCAATGTGGTGAAGTGGGATGTTATAAATATTTATAGGGGACTTAGGGTACTGACTGAGATCAGCTGTGAAGGTATCTATATCTATTAAAAGTAGTGTATTATAGATAACCTTACTTGCTACCACATATCTCTTTATCTCAGTCAGAATTATTCTGGAATAGTGTGATGCTACGTTATGTGTCTAGGGTATGTGTATGAAGAAGTGTAAGTCACAACAACAGACAGATAAACAATTTAATGTAATCCACTACTCTTGACAACACTGTGACACTCACATACATATAACACTCTATGAGAATATCTTAAAGGAGGCACTGATAACTTTCAAATAACAATATGTATTCATTACTGGCATGAATGAATATGTGTCCTGATTCAACTACAAGGGAACCAGGAATCACAATCAATTTAAATTACAAGTTATGTACAGAATGTATTTAATATGAATATTGTAGTGACATATATTAGTACAAATGTTCTATGTGTGTCAGTTGTGTAGTAGTGAAATGAGGTAATACTGGTTTTGTTTTGTTCAAGCTCTGTTGGTATTTGTCATCATGACTTCAATAGTTTGTCTTTAGGGATCAGTATTGGAGATGTTCACAGTTCCTGATTTTAAGACAAGTAAATTCCCCTCTGAATGGTATTTTTATAAAGTTATTTCTAGATGAGGGGACATAATGTTGAGCTCAGCTGGCCAATTCGCTTATCTGGCGTGATGGCGGCAGGAAAGGACTCCTCTGCTCGAATTCTCCTCTGGGCTCAGGAGACACCTCACTGATAGCTAAAAAGACCAAGGAGTATGCTGTCCGACTCTGGATTCAGCAAATCTCTGACCAGATGCTGCTCACTACCATCAAGACCACTGTCCCTGAAATCAAGAAGGATGTACCTTCTACTTCATAACTAATTTATATTCTCTTTTACACTGATCACAATACAGCACAAACATTGCGTTCAGAGCGTTAGGCCAACAGTCAGCTTCATTTGAAATACTTTATTCCAGTATTACCCTTCTTAATGGTTACTACGCCTCTGCACTTCCAGCATTATTTCTTTCTAGTCAATCATCCAGGTGTCAGTGTACTGGTTGGCCATTCCATGCCGTTTTACTTCTCTCCGACACCCTCTGTTCAGGCTGGAGCATTTTAGGCTTTACCTCACGTTTGCCACTGAACTACACATATATATACAGGCATAAATCAACAATTCACATTCAATTTTTCATTAAAAGATACTGAATGGTTCAAGCTTACCACAATTTCATGGAAATAAACACAGATACGTTGATTAGCAATGAATTCTGGCACAAACTGGCACAAATTCCGTTCTGCCTATGTTCCAGGCTTTTATTTTAGCAAAAATGTGCTGGCTTCAACGTACTGTCGCTTTATCAAGCTTATTTGAATTAGTGGTCTCGAACTAACGCTCCCAAGTGTGTATATCAGCGAGACTGGCCAATGAGCCACGTTTCGACAAGTGTTTGAAAAAATGTTATCTTTTCCCGTCTCCCCTAACAACCAAGATAGTATTTATAACCCGACCAATCGTGGTTAGGCTTTCATTTGTTGCGCTCCAATCAATTTGGAGTTTACATGGTAGGCTATTTCTGTAACGTAGATTTTTTTCAAACACGTTAAAAAAAAAAAAAAAAAAATCTTATGAGCAGAAATGATTTTATGCTGTCAGGCACCCCCAATATTTTATTTTGGGTATAATTTATTAATTCATGGACTATTTGCGTAACGTTTTACATATTATTTGTCAGCAAGCCCTAAGGAACCCAAAAATACTAATTTAAGGGAGCTACGTGGTTGCGTTCAAAATATGTATTTTCTACCTCCTGTTTCGAAGATATGCTGTCTGGGTACTGTTATGTGTTCAACCGTAAACCCATCTACTGTTATCTTTTCTAATAAGAGTCTGTTATGATTTATAAACCTAACTCTGGGAAAGGGTAGTGTATTTTATCACTGTCCGTCTGAAAAAAAATTAGTGCATGTAGACTTACACGCGTGATGGCAGCATTTGCGTATCGCGCGAAGCGTGTTTAGTGTTCGGCTTCCTCTCCCTTCTCGCTATCCTTTAGTCCAACTGTTCGTTCGTTTTGGTAACGTAATGTAGAAAAAGACATGAATGGAATTTAAAATTTAGGTCATTACGCAGTCTCTCAATTCTTTTCCAAGAAATACAGCACACGTTTCATTGAAGAAGGCGGGTAATAATACAGTAAGCTTTACTATCAACGTGAAAGCGTTACAATTTGCAGACGAAGCAGAAAACAAGGGGGATTTCGAGTACATTCTTTGTGATAGCACTGTCATTTTACCATTGCTCTTTTCTTTATTATATGTATTTATTAGGCTTTATATTTAATTGATAATTTATATATGTGGATTAGAATATTCCATGACAGTCAACCCCTGCCCATATATGTTATCCATAGTTTGTTTTCACGTTTGTGCGTATTTGTCACAGAATTGTGTGTAAGTGGGTGCGGTTTAACTTGTATTTGTATAAGGAGAGAAAGTGCATGTGATTTAAATATAGTCGTAAAGATAGGCTGTATTAGAGAAATTACTCACTACAGAGACTGTTCTTTCTCTTACACTATCACTTCGTGAGATAAAAACTATTTCTTACACCTTACTCTCACATAGTTACCACTATCACCTCTGCTCGGACAGGACCATAAATATCTCAGACCTATCTTATAAAGTTACGAAATTGTTATCACAGTGTATTTGAAAAATATGTTTTCCTGTTGTCACAGTGTATTTGAATCTGTTGTCTTGGTGTCACAGTGTATTTGAATCTGTTTTCCTGGTGTCACAGTGTATTTGAATCTGTTGTCTTGGTGTCACAGTGTATTTGAATAATCTGTTTGTCTGTTGTCACAGTGTATTTGAATCTGTTTTCCTGTTGCCGCAGTGTATTTGAATCAGTTTTCCTGTTGTCACAGTGTGTTTGAATCTGTTTTCCTGTTGTTGCAGTGTATTTAAATAATTTGTTTTCCTGTTGTCACAGTGTATTTGAATATGTTTTCCTCTTGTCACAGTGTATTTGAATCTGTTTTCCTGTTGTCGCAGTGTATTTGAATAATCTGTTGTCCTGGTGTCACAGTGTATTTGAATCTGTTTTCCTATTGTCACAGTGTATTTGAAAAATCTGTTTTCCTGTTGTCACAGTGTATTTGAATCTGTTTTCCTGGTGTCACAGTGTATTTGAATAATCTGTTTTCCTGTTGTCACAGTGTATTTGAGTCTCTTGTCCTGATGTCACAGTGTATTTGAATCTGTTGTCCTGTTGTCACAGTTTATTTGAATCTGTTTTCCTGGTGTCACAGTGTATTTGAATCTGTTTTCCTGTTGTCACAGTGTATTTGAATCTGCTGTCCTGCTGTCACAGTGTGTTTGAATAGTCTGTTTTCGTGTTGTCACAGTGTATTTGAATCTGTTGTCTTGGTGTCGCAGTATATTTGAATATGTTGTCCTGTTGTCACAGTGTATTTCAATCTGTTTTCCTGTTGTCACAGTGTATGTGAATAATCTGTTTTCCTGGGGTCACAGTGTATTTGAATCTGTTTTCCTGGTGTCACAGTGTATTTGAATCTGTTGTCCTGTTGTCACAGTGTATTTGAATCTGTTGCCCTTTTGTCACAGTGTATTTGAATCTGTTTTCCTGTTGTCACAGTGTATTTGAATCTGTTGTCCTGGTGTCACAGTGTATTTGAATCTGTTTTTCTGGTGTCACAGTGTATTTGAATCTGTTGTCCTTTTGTCACAGTGTATTTGAATCTGTTTTCCTGTTGTCACAGTGTATTTGAATCTGTTGTCCTGGTGTCACAGTGTATTTGAATCTGTTTTCCTGTTGTCACAGTGTATTTAAATTTGCCTTTTCACATAACATGCCCTAAGGACATGGCAGAAGACGTTCTTATGATGTTTGTAATCAGCCACCATTTTTGAGCTGGCATATATAAAGACATTCTCTATATTATGTTTCATAAGTCACTGGTAGCCTTACCGTGTTTTATAAAACCATATTTATATTGCTTGTATGGATCCTTCCATCAATCGGCGAGATTCAGTTAAAAAAAAAAGACAATAATTGTTGGCGCGCTCGGAGAGGAACAATACAGCTAGAGAAAAAAATGTTGATAATTCGGTATTATGTGGTGAATGACAAAATAAATTTAGCCAACGACTTTTTTTCAATTAAAATAAAAAAAGAAAAAGAAATAAACCTGATCTAAAGTCTTAACCACTGATTAGGAGAAGCAACTCCCTGAAAACAATTCTCTATTGGCAAAATAATTGTGATGTTTTGTTGGTGTATTCCATGTGGTAAAAGTCACTTCAAACATGAACGCCGCAGAGAATGGTCATTGCAAATACAAATATCAGCTGAATCATCTGGGTGAAATCACATGACAAAATAAAACCTTGAAGGTCTTTATTACAATATGAAGGTAAATTTTAGACATAAATTTACCTCGTTTTGGCGATTCGCGCCCTGTTCAACCGAGACACACGGTCAGTTGTTTATAATCGGGCTCACGTCCAAATACAAAAGACCGTGTAGGCTGATGTTTATAAAGTAAAGGTCTTTACCGCAATATAAAGGTGAAGGTCTTTACCACAATATAAAGGTGAAGGTCTTTACCACAATATAAAGGTGAAGGTCTTTACCACAATATAAAGGTGAAGGTCTTTACCACAATATAAAGGTGAACGTCTTTACCACAATATAAAAGTGAAGGTCTTTACCACAATATAAAGGTGAAGGTCTTTACCACAAAATAAAAGTGAAGGTCTTTACCACAATATAAAGGTGAAGGTCTTTACCACAATGTAAAGGTGAGGGTCTTTACCACAATATAAAGGTGAAGGTCTTTAGCACAATATAAAGGTGAAGGTCTTTACCACAATATAAAGGTGAAGGTCTTTAGCACAATATAAAGGTAAAGGTAGTCCCATAGCAGATACTGTCGAAGGGGGCGAGATTTCACCATACTAGCTCAGCTTTTTGTGAGGTGGGGGACCAGTTCCATTCCCCGCTGCTGTTGCCTTTCCTAACTCAAGAACAGAGTAAGGTACCCACTTGCAGCTGGGTATCCTGGAGCGTGACACTACCAGGTTTCGATCCCGAAATTCAGTAGCTCTGCCGGGAAAGGAAATAGCTCTAACAGCTTAGACAATCCGACACATACCATACTATTCGTGGGTGAAATGGAGAGAAGTGAGCACGTTAAAGGTAATGAAGTCCTTGGAACAGCCAAACTGTGTGGTTGGATTGCATTGGTTGACGGGTCTCCGACTAGTAGCTCCAAGAAGTACTTTCATCAGACGCGACCTTTACGACTGCGGTTTTGGCCGGCACGAGTAACATACTTCGGAAATGTCAAGTCGCAGGCGGAAGTGTGTTTCCGACAGGTTGGGAAACATCACCATTACAGATAACTCGGAAACAACTCGAGTAGTTAGTTAAATGAACCTTTGAGAATGAACAAGTTTCTAGAAGGCTATCTCCAGTTTTTGCCATCTCTTTTATTTCCTTCTTTTTTTGTGTGCGTCGGGAATCCCACAGTGTCCATGAGGAATTGACAAATGGTCCCTCCCAATGACAATCAGAATGTTCCTAACAGTCATTCAAACTGAGTCCCAAGTGCCATGAGAAGTGTTCTTAAGGTCATGGTGGTTTTTTCTGGTGAAGAATTTTCCTGTCTGCAGACATGCTTGTATTCGAGTGAAGATAAAGTGCAGCAATTTTCTTTCAAAATACACATATTTAGGACTGTCGTTCATTTGCTTCCCTATCTGTATAGTAGTTCTCAAATAACACTAAAGTTCTTAAAATGGTGTTAGTGCTATGTTATTGTAGCTGTCAGGTTTTAGTTTTTAGTTTTCCATTGTACGCTAATATGGCTTCATTCCGTGGTGAGAGATAGGGATAATGCTTCTCTGCTGGATTGAGAGGTAGAATCGTCGTTGGATATGGCGGGGCTTGCATGACGGCGGTCTCCAGCGTGGGAATGGAGGGGGTGGCAGCTGCTGAGGCCCTGAACGTCTGGAAATTTAATAACAGAAGTGGTTGTTGTATCGGACTCTCGGTCCATGCTTCGGAAGGTCCAGGTTGGATGGCTGCGGCGTGAATGGAGGACCTCCATGGGGACCAGTAATCTTCAAGAACTGGTGTGGATCTACTATCTTGATCATGGAAGGGTACGTGGCAATGAAAGAGCTGACAGACTAGCTTCAAGAACTGGTGTGGATCTACTATCTTGATCATGGAGGGGTAAATGGCAATGAAAGAGATGACAGACTAGCTTCAAGAACTGGTGTGGATCTACTATCTTGATCATGGAGGGGTACGTGGCAATGAAAGAGATGACAGACTAGCTTCAAGAACTGGTTTGGATCTACTATCTTGATCATGCAGGGGTACGTGGCAATGAAAGAGATGACAGATTAGCTTCAAGAACTGGTGTGGATCTACTATCTTGATCATGCAAGGGTAACGGGGCAATGAAAGAGATGACAGACTAGCTTCAAGAACTGGTGTGGATCTACTATCTTGATCATGCAGGAGTACGTGGCAATGAAAGAGCTGACAGACTAGCTTCAAGAACTGGTGTGGATCTACTATCTTGATCATGCAGGGGTACGTGGCAATGAAAGAGAAGACAGACTAGCTTCAAGAACTGGTGTGGATCTACTATCTTGATCATGCAGGGGTACGTGGCAATGAAAGAGCTGACAGACTAGCTTCAAGAACTGGTGTGGATCTACTATCTTGATCATGCAGGGGTACGTGGCAATGAAAGAGCTGACAGACTAGCTTCAAGAACTGGTGTGGATCTACTATCTTGATCATGCAGGGGTACGTGGCAATGAAAGAGCTGACAGACTAGCTTCAAGAACTGGTGTGGATCTACTATCTTGATCATGGAGGGGTACGTGGCAATGAAAGAGCTGACAGACTAGCTTCAAGAACTGGTGTGGATCTACTATCTTGATCATGCAGGGGTACGTGGCAATGAAAGAGCTGACAGACTAGCTTCAAGAACTGGTGTGGATCTACTATCTTGATCATGCAGGGGTACGTGGCAATGAAAGAGCTGACAGACTAGCTTCAAGAACACTCATAGTGGGAGGTATACTTAGGACATATAATGATCGCCTATTAAAGAACGACACTGCAGACGATGAATCATCAAAGATTGCTGGAATTTGGCATCAAATGTAAGACTAGCAGTGTGAATGTGAGAAACGCATTCGGCGTGTATGCAACCAGCGCGCAACAAGAACAATTAGCATTCATACCCTTCGACACTTGCTGAGGGAGACTGAGCACCTATAGGTTTGCCAAGTGTGCAATGATGTTTATTCTGATCAACAATAACATCAGTTTTCATGCGGGGAGATTAAAATTTACTCCTGGTCGGTCCAACTGGATTTTAAAAATACAGTTGTAAATGTGTTAAATGCAGCATCGCGTGAGTTCTCCAACATATTTCAGTAGACAGTCGTGTATTTTAGTTATAGTATCATCATCACCATCATCTGTTTTTTCGCTCGCGGTGGAGTATGAAACCATCACTGCAGATTGCTACCTAGATAAAGCATGTGTCAAAGAGGGAATTTCTGTAACAATTTGTTGTACATGATGATGTTGCCAAACCCAATCACGACGGCACATTTGTCGCCTTTACAAATACCCGAGGGAGCAGTTGTCATATTCTTTCTTTGTCTCTTCAAAGATCCGTGAGAACTACACCAACCTATCTTATATGTAGGGAGACAATTAACAGACGAAATGTCCTTCACCTTTTTCTTGAATGCATTTTTATGGAAATCTTTAAATTTCATAGAATCCAATAGCATAATTCCCGCCGTAAGGTACCTCGGTCGGTCGGTCTGTCACACTTTGCACACCGTCATTTGCGCACATTTTTCTATTTTCGAGAGAGTACATTAACTTTCGAGCACAGCTAAGGGGGTGCAGCTGTGGTTGAAACTTAGACAATAATTGTATTGTTTCCCCTTATATGTACTCTCGCGAAAATAGCAAAGTGTGACGGTGTGCATTAAATCAACAGACAATCAAGATACTCTTCTGTCCAGTTTCATTCGGGAAACGGATTTGACTCATCATTTTTCTTAAAAATAACCTTAAAATGTAAGTTTCTGAATGTTTCTTCAAGACAAAATTTTAATTTAGAGTATTGCAGACTTATTATTATGGATCATAATGATTAGATGGCTAAAAGGAAGAGACGATCGCGTCATTCACAGCGAGCAAACAGTTTGATTACGGAAAGAAGCCAACAACTTAAACTGGAGACAGGAAGGTGCGGAGATGCAGATTAAATAAACAGACAATCAAGATATTCTTCTGTCCAGCTTCATTCGGGACACGGATTTAACTCACCCTTTCTCTTAAAAATGTCAGTTTTTTTTTATTGTTTCTTCAAGACAAAATTTTAATTTAAAGTATTGCAGACTTATTATTATGGATCAAAATGATAAGATGGCTAAAAGGAAGAGACGATCGCGTCATTCACAGCGAGCAAGCGAGACTATAGAAGAAGCAGCAATGTAATACATGTAACAGAAGCAACACACTATAACTAAAAACCTGCCAATTTTGGCGGTTTGTTGCTAGTCCAATACCATAATTCCCGTCGTAAGGTACTTCGGTCGGTCGGTCGGTCTGTCATACTTTGCACACCGTCATTTGCGCACTTTTTTTCTATTTTCGAGAGAGTCCATTAACTTTCGAGCACAGCTAAGAGGGTGCAACTGTGTTTGAAAGTTAGACAATAATTGTATTGTTTCCCCTTATATGTACTCTCGCCAAAATAGCAAAGTGTGACGGTGTACATTAAATCAACAGACAATCTAGATACTCTTCTGTCCAGTTTCATTCGGGAAACGGATGTAACTCGTCATTTTTCTTAAAAATAACTTTGAAATGTAAGTTTTTTAAAAATTATTTCTTCAAGACAAAATTTTAATTTAAAGTGTTGCAGACTTATTATTATGGATCAAAATGATAAGATGGCTAAAAGGAAGAGACGATCGCGTCATTCACAGCGAGCAAGCGAGACTATAGAAGAAGCAGCAATGTAATACGTGTAACAGAAACAACACACTATAATTAAAAACCTGCCAATTTTGGCGGGTTGTTGCTAGTTATAAATAAAATGTGATAAAATCTCAGTGTAATGACAAATTATTTCCTCTAAAAGTAAACATCTCTTTCCTCCAATATAAACATTCATTAGTTATCACGAGCACATTACGTCATCATGATTTCATCGTTTTATTCCTAGAGGAACACTAGACGGCCATTGTTGCTCATTGGCGTTTGCTTTTTCTTTCGCCATTCTTCTCAAGGTTTTCTTTTATTTCGCCACCATTCTCTTCCTCTCCTGTTTTCCAGCTACTGACCTGTTTAGCTATACTTATTCCTTGATTTCTGTGAGTACATCCTAGATAACCCCCTGTTTTCTACGTATTAGATTTTAGTCTAGCTCTCTTCCCAGATCTGTTTGTGTGGGTTTTTTTTTAATTACATCTGACTATTTGATATGGCAGCATTTGTAGCCAGAGCAAAGAGCCCTCATGTGTAATTTGTTATAATTCTTAGGTAATACCGTTTCATGTACACTTATAGAAATTGTACATTTTAGTAAATGAATTTGAGTTAAATATTAGCATCAAAGGACAAGCCACAAAGCTGCTGGACTGCTACTGGATAACTTTCAACAATGGTAACTAAGGTATAGCCTAGATTTTCAATATAACGCTAACAACAAGCATACATTACAACTCGAAAACGTATAGGTTTTAATCTCTAAAGTGGAATAAACTAAAACAATAAGTATAGTATCCTGAAATTCAGAGTTACACACGTTATTCGAATAAGGTGTACAACTTCAGGCTTACAAATACTGAGAACTAAATAGTACAACTTGTGTCATTGCAAGAATGGTGACAGGTGGACCAGCTCACTTCACGTACAATTACATAATTACGGTGAAATCTTCAGTCTAATTTTGAAATACGTGTAGTGAGGTGATTGAAGAAGATGACTGACGACAATTAAATTGCAAGTGAGATGCTTGGCAGTAGACAGATATAGTTTCACAAATGTGAATTGAGAGTGTTATATGAAAGTCAGGAGAGAAGATATATATATATATATATATTAAATCTCTTAAATCCTGCCAAACTCACGATCTTTTAAATGTCATACATGCACGCTTTCTCTCTGATATGCATATATATATATATATATATATATATATATATATATATATATATATATATATATATATATATATATATATATATATATATATATATATATATATATATATATATATATATATATATATTTACACACACTTACAGTCCTCGTCTTAAGGATGGCCAATCCATTAACCCGCTTTTACTCCAGGAGTTGAGGGTAGTCTATAATTTCCATCTTCCTGTAACTTATCCAAGTGTTACAGCTAAATAGAAAATCCAGCCAAACATGAGATATTTTCCATCCGCGCAGTCTGTTGAATTGGCTGAGTGATTAAATAGAAGGTATGCTAATAATCCAGAGTAAAATGGGTGTTGGGATTCGGTGGTTCACTGTCCCTAATTCTTTGCTGGAAACATTAGCCTCTGGTTGCCGTGTTTACGGGGATGGGTTGACTTTTAGAACAGCAAAGGACAATGACCACCGGTGGCTGGCTAGCAATAGCTATAAGTGCTAATGGATCTCACAAGTATGCGCATTGCCAGGGAGGGTGTGTTGGTAATAGTTGACTATCTTAATGAAAACACCGCAATAGTCTGTCTCTGGGGACTTTAAGATCTCTGTGAAAAATACAAAGCAGATCCCTCTGTCAGCCTAGTCATATCAAAGTTTTACAAAATGCAATATAAAAGAACGCACCAAAAAATACTTCTCTGCCCACCCCTATCCTCAAAGCACTTGTGCGACATTGCGCGTGACTTGCGTGGTCAGTTTACTCCGCCCTTTATCGTTCGAAATCGTTCATTGAGCCAGCGTTGTGGGTAAACACTCAGCTGGCTTAGAGTTCCAATTAACAGTTATCACGGAAAGGGGGAGGGGAGAGAGAGATTGAGACAAGAGGTATATATGTCTGTCCTGACGTGAAAAGACAAGAATGAAAATATATACATGTTTAGGCTCAAGCCCCTTTTGCTAACACTTAATAAGTGTGGTCATCTAGATCGCTCTGGGCGAAACAAGAAAAATAATTACACAGACTTGGAATGGCCCTCCCTGTTTGAGAGAGAGGCCTAGAAAATAAAATGTTGTTTACATACTAGGCCGAAGAGATCCCAGGTATGCACTCCAAAGAATGAATTACTTACCGCAGCATATTACCCAAATTTGGTTTTACCTTTGTACAAAAAGTAATATGCCCATCTTAAGTTTAAAACACAAATAAGGATTAATGCATTTATGGGACTGGTAGGAAAATTATTATAATCAATATCTTTATGGATGAATATAGACCTACATCCTTTTGGAAATTTACTTGTTGTTAACTAACTGGTTAAAAATTTAAATTAATTAACACAACTATACACCTTCTTTTGTAAAATTAACACCTAGTGATTTTACTGGTGAGAATTTATTAGTATTAAAATATACCGTCATTATGAAAATTAACTTTAAAAAAAATTAACTCGTGGTTATCTACAAGTTTAAAGTTAGGATAGTTATTTTATAACTAAGTGTGCTTACAGAAATTACAAGAAATATTCCTTTCTAATATGAAACTGGGATCAGGCTTAGTAATATTTATTTTACTCTGCAGATAGAAGACCCTTGGCACTCTAGAAACACAGGCAACATATAATGCTTGAGCCGAGATTACGTATCTGGTAGACTCTGGACGAGCAAGCAACTGGAAGGACTGAGAATAAAGACAAAGAAGACAAAGGGAACCTGGAGATTTCCCCCTGCAACCCGAGATGAAAGAGTTCTAGTATGGGTGATCAGGGAGGTAGCGAAATGCCCACTCATCGGTGTCCCGGCCACAAAGGGTTCCGAGAAACTTGTTGACCGGTCATATAAAAAAGCATTACGATTCGCCTATGTTCGATTTTTTCTGACTCAAAAGACATTTGAAGATGGACGGCTCCTAGCATGAACAAATTTACGGTTGGATCTGTGTGACCGAAGCAAAGATACGCGAGGTATGGGAGAACGGGCTGTATAATTTAAGATTGACGCTGCCGGAGTCAAGAATTTTATTCGCAGACACTAGGAAAAAGAAGAGAGGAGGAGACCAAAATCAAAGTTAAGAGAGGGGCGGTCATAACGATGAGTAAATAGACAAGAATTCTGAGGTAACCCATCGCACTCCCACACAACCAACAAATCACTTTTGTAAAAACAAGAGCAATAAAACTTGAGCCTAAGAGCATTACAGACATCTAGCATAAATACAAATGCTCACCCAGTGAAGAGCAGAACTCAAACAGTTTACATCCATTCACCAAATCTTCATGTTACAAACACTCCAAACCTATCTCAGCTCACCTTGTATGCACATACATTACAAAACCCAACAACTAAGCCAAGCTCCATACGGACAACAAGTCAGCAGCACCCGTAACTAGACGTCTTGACAGTTAAGAGATAGATCGGTTCACTTTTTTGGGACCTACATTCTGTATCAAGAAATAGATAATAATGAATAATGATGCCGATACAAAGATATTTAAATTGTGGACGAGTGTGCTGATATTGTTGGCTGCAATAATAATAATAATAACAATAATAATAATAATCCATATTTATATTGCGCTCGGTACAAAATTTAGTGAAGTCTGAAACGGTAGAGACAATCGCACCACCTTTCTATAAAGTACAGAAGCGATATGGATGCCTATGTGCTTGTAGTGAAAGTTATCTTGAACATCCATTAAAATGATCCCAAGTAGACGCCATCAATCTCTAGATCTATTTCATTTGGACTTCGCATGTCTCTTCGCTAATAAACCGTCAAGAAATGACGGGGAAGTTTAATTTAGTTTCATAATATACGAGCCATATAGTACTTTTTTCAAGTTTTTTTTTTTTAACTTTAACATTATGTGAAAACTAAAGACAACTGAATTGGTTTAAAAAAAATAATAATGCTGTTTTCATACCTCAGCCAATGTAAGACAAGACAGGAACGAATAGTTGTGTGCGATTTCTTCAAAATGTCTATGTTCAGTTTCTTCTTGTATTTTGACACTTGACCTTACGGTTACTGAAGACCTCATTTATACCATCGATTTCCCGATTGCATTTCTGAATTAGCGGTGTTCATCTTCAGTCCCTCTACACCTACTGAAGCTCAAAAGCTGTGCATTCAACATGCTGTTCAAAATTATGGATGCAATGAAGGTCTCTTGAACGGTACACAATTAGTTGTCAATTTCTTGCAAAGCCACTTCACTGATGCCGAAATCATCCCATCAGTAATAAAGGCAAAAGAAATATCATTCTACACATCAATTAAAAGTCGAGCGATGCCAGCCTTCCTGTCATCCTGAGACGTCGTCAGTTTGTTAAAGATCTAGCAGTTTCCATGACAATCAATAGAACCCAGATATAGTCACTTGATCATACATGTATACCAATCAGAAGCAGTTTTTGCTCATGCTTAATTTTATGTAGCGCTCACACGAGAATGGGTCATAGACAATCTTAAAGTATATTTTCAGGACATAGATTACCAAAGCAAAGACTTTAAAGATAGTCTTACATTTACAAAAAAGGTATGATAAAAAAGAGCTGTTAAGTAATTAGTCAAATTGCACTCTATTTAACTTGTACACTTCTCCAGTCATTTTTACGGGTCTCTTCGTGGCTTCATTGCCATAGTATCCAGACAGGTATTGCTACTGAAATCCACCTAAGGTGCGCGGGAATGGTGTCGTGAAGTCGAATTCACAAAACGGCATTCTGACCAAAACAGTGCGCCATACTTTATGACAGTATATCCTTGACGAACCAATGGAATCGCATCTGCATGTATCATGTTTACAAACGTACTGCTTAACAATGGCGAGAGATCTGTGTAACCTTGGATCAATTGGAGGTAAGCTACAGACTTAGGAGCGAAGTACAGCATGGCAGAGATCAAGAATTCTATAATAGGAATGTTCATCTGATAGTGTGTGAAAAGATTTCCACTGGAAGTAACGTGGGAAGGAAGAAATATCGAATGGACTGCATCGAGACATAAGGCAAGTCAAAAATTTTGTTGTTTAGGCTACGCCTAGGAACAGACAGTAGTATGATAGTAAAAGACCATTATCGCAATAGATAAAGAATAATTCAGGGTTTAATTTAAGCCTAAGATGAAGGACATCGGTCCAGGAATAAGGAGGATATGTAGATTACTAGTTTTTCAGATTTGTACAGCTGGACAAATGTGTGCCTGCATTTCGGAACACAAAACACACATTAGCAGAAAACCATCTCTGTCGTCCGGCCTTGGCCTATATATAGGACGTGCCCTAAATGGAAATAGGCCATACTAAAATTTCAAAATACAGCGAGAGCGCGAGTTCTGTCAGAGAGAGACTTCTTTGCCTTTTGCATCTGAGAGCAGACTGCGTGACCATTAACAGCTCGACTGTATGTACTTGAGGGTAAGAAAAAAAAAAAAAAATATATATATATATATATATATATATATATATATATATATATATATATATATATATATATATATATATATATATATATATATATATATATATATATATATATATATGTATATATATATATATATATATATATATATATATGTATTTCTATTGATTAATTACAATGTGTGTTAGGAAGTGTGTAGATGTGTTTGAACTACTGTGTAAATTTCTGGAGGCAAACAGCCAAGCTTGTAAATATTCAAATAAATTGAGAATGGTGGCAAAAGTGTGTCTATAGTTTTAGAAACGTATTTAAAGAATTATTTCTTGAAGAAATGAGACACACACCAGGAACAAAGGAAAGGATAAAAGGAATTGTATTACAGTATCGTTTAATCTATTACTTAGTATTTTATACAAGACCTAATCATTGTATGGAGGCGGATCATGGACAAATGGCTCTAAATAAGGATTTAGAAATTGTATTCACAGTGAACTGGATTGGGTTGTTACTGCTACTGTGCCCTGTGCGTCTGCTAGCACCTTGTCTGGAAACTGTCTCACATCCCCTACATCTCTAATAAAGGGATAGTGATAGAGAATATAGTGGTTAATCCAATATGTTTCATGTTTTATTCTGTCAACCACACACACTTTAAAGGTCAGCCACTACTGCTGGACCCTTTGGTGCAAGCGCCCTTGTTGTCTATAGGGCCAGTTACCCAGTATGCACGGCCTGGAGGAACTTCATGTGACTTTTCCTTCCATGTCAGGAGTGTGACAGACTTCAATTCACCAAGATAAGTGGCCAAACAAGGCTACTGTTCAGAGCATCCTGATGACACCACTATATTAAAATCAAGATTCTAATAAAGACACATTTTATGATGACTTTTGGTGGGCATAGGTATGGTCAGTGATAGCCTAAATCAAATGACAGTGAAATAACAGTGTTATAAAGATATAGATATTCTACAAACAGCTAGTTCAACCAAGAGCGAAGGACTTGCTACAACTTGAGTGACTTGTGCTAATTTAGAACTATTTTCAAATGTTTATTTATTTAAATGATGTATTTAAAATTTGATTTTCTTGAAGAATTTCCAAACAGAAAAGAAATTCTGTAAAAATAAATTGTAAATATTTACCAGCAGACTTACTTAAATTCTTTAAGTTAAGTTACTGTTCTTGTTGGTAGATAGTTAGTTAATACCCCTAGCAGAGCTAATAATACTAATAATAATAATATTAACAGAGGAGGATCTGGAGAGGGGCAAGGAGGAACTTAGAGTAATACATTACCATCTTCTCTAGGAACTTATACAGCTTGATCCTACCTTTGGTATCTATACACCCTTACTCTTTTCAGAGAAGGGGGTATTACTTGTAAGACCAGTCTCTTATCTGGCACTATCCTGGTATCACCAGATACAACTTTGTGTCCAGGATCCTTATTAATTTCAATAACATCTACCCTCTCGTGACAAATGGAAAGGGAGATACTCAACGCAAGAGAAATGGTACCGTCCTTAGGACACGAAGTAGAAGGAGCAGATTATAGTTCTTCCCCATCATCTTTAACGGGTTAAAAATGTAGTCCCGTCGCAGATACTGTCGTAGGGGAGTGGAGTGTTACAGACTTCGTTATACTCTTTCCGGCTTAGAGAGGTGGGGGGTGACCAGTTTCCTTCATCGCTGCCTTTGCCTTTCTAACTCAAGAGTATATCATCCAGTTCAGTTGGGTAGTGATTCGAACTCGGCACCTTTGCCGCAAGAGAATCATTGATGATTCTCTAAATCCTTATTTAGAGCCATTTGTCCATGATCCGCCTCCATACAATGATTAGGTCTTGTATAAAATACTAAGTAATAGCTAAGAATAATAAAAATCATGTCAAAAATTCAAGATAATAGTGATGAAGATGGCAATAATAAATGTGATATAAAATATGTTTAATAAGTAAGGTGACGTTTTTTTTAAACCAAAGGCCTATAGTATTAGTACACAAGAAATAGTAAAAGTTATCCAACAATATCAGTACTTAGTTGTGTCAAGGACATCTAGGAATAGTTTTATTTATTTATTTATTTTTTAGGCCAAGGCTAGCCTAGGAAGAGTTTTATTTTTTCAAGGACATTAGGGTAACATAATTTACTTTATCTGATGAAATTTTCACTTGAATACAGACGCCAACAATTTCAGAATAATTGATTTGAAAGCGACAATAGACTGGGGACATAATGCATTGATTAGACAGACGTTTTTCACGTTTTTAATTAACGGTAGGATTATTGGTACAATTGCAGTTAATTTCCAACAATCTCAAGCTGGCTTTGATTTTTTTAAAATTCTTTTTGAAATAATCATGATTATTTACATCGTGACAGTAGTGTAATTTCAATCATTTATTATTTTAGGCCGAGTACCAGCAACAATGCGCTGGAATTTGGCTTCCTTAGGTACAGGGTTGTAGATTAAAAAGAAAATATATGTTGTTGAGCGTCTCCTTCTGATACAGCAACAACCACACAAAGCAGACGAAAAATAAGATTGAAATTAATTAATTCATTCATTACCCTTTAACTCTGTAAGGAGCATCATCATCAGGTGCCATCTCTACATCGAAGGTCGGCTGAAATGGATCTCTGGCGTTTTCTGTCTCTTGTCATGATTGTGTACTCTGATAGACTCTTTCCTGTCCACCTCTTGTCATGATTGTGCACTCTGATAGACTCTTTCCTGTCCACCTCTTGTCATGATTGTGCACTCTGATAGACTCTTTCCTGTCCACCTCTTGTCATGATTGTGCACTCTGATAGACTCTTTCCTGTCCACCTCTTGTCATGATTGTGTACTCTGATAGACTCTTTCCTGTCCACCTCTTGTCATGATTGTGCACTCTGATAGACTCTTTCCTGTCCACCTCTTGTCATGATTGTGCACTCTGATAGACTCTTTCCTGTCCACCTCTTGATGTTATCTTCTCACTTATACCGCTGTCGTCCACTTGCACGTTTGCCTTCAATTATTATTTCTATTATGGTCTTCATTAAGGCGCTTAAGGATAATAGCTCATCAGGGCTTGACGGAATTAGTAATCGAATACTGCGTTACGCCGCACCAGCTATTAGTGATTCACTAACTTTTATATATAATCAATGTATTGCTAAAAGTTATTTTCCTTCAGCCTTTAAGATTGCCAAAGTATATCCTCTCTTCAAACCTGGCTCGTCAGATAACAGTAATCTTGGTAACTATAGACCTATTTCTCTTTTATCATCGCTTTCTAAACCACTAGAAAAACACATACATAAAGCAACACTACATTACCTAGTTAGCAATGACTTGCTAATTGACAGTCAGTCAGGGTTTCGACAAAAGCATTCATGCCACACAGCTCTAACTAAGATGATAGACAACTTGCACCTAAACATAAATAACGATAACATATGTGGAGCAATCTTTGTAGACTTTAGGAAAGCATTTGATATGTTAGATCACGCTGTTTTAATAAGAAAATTAGAAACAATGAAAGTTAACTTTAAACTAGTGACATTACTTAAATCATTCCTGTCCGACAGACAGCAAGTAGTGTGGTACAATAACTCCTTGTCAAGCCCAACTATTATTGACACTGGTGTTCCTCAGGGTTCTATTCTCGGCCCTCTACTTTTTTTCCATTTACATAAATGACCTTCCGCTACACATCGAGCACTCATCCTGCGACCTATTTGCCGATGACTGTACCATTTATACTAGTGATAAAAGTTGCAACACGCTAGAAATATTATTACAAAGCGACACAGACAATCTTATTAAGTGGAGCAATGAAAACTGCAGGCAAATAAATATCACTCTGATGATAATATCAACTAGACAAAAATTACAAAACTGCCGAAAACAACACTTCAGCTCTACATTGGAACCTCTTTAATGAAAATTAAATGAATATAAAACACTAGGACTCATAATTGACCAACATTTAAGTTGGAAATTCTCATGTTTGACCAAACGTTTTACCAGTTAGCTAAAATCAAACATTTCCTAGATGTGTTCTATACATCCCAGATACAAACACATCTAGACTATTGTTCCACAATTTGGGATGGCTGCACCATGTCCAACACTAAAAGACTCTTTTCATTACAAAAACGTGCAGTGCGCCTAATTTCAGACAAAAACCTCACACAGTGTGTAGACGCATATACATATCTTAACATATTACCACTAAGAAAGCGCCTTCTCTTCAACAAAGCCAAATTTATTCACAAAATCTTGTCACAGAATGCTCCAACGTATCTGTGGCCTATTTTCAAATACAGCGGAAGACGCAGTCAACGCTTAAATAAATTACACATGCCCAAGCCTAGTTTAGCTTTTTCTGCTGCTCATCTGTGGAATACTCTTCCACACGACTTAAAAAATACTCTTAGTCCATATTCATTCAATCACAGACTTTTCAAATACATCATGAGTGCAGATTATATGCCACCCTAATTTCGTTATGTTCTTTCCGCTGTCACCTCAGGGGCGCATTCCCATAGTCAGTTATGACTGAAGGGGCTATTATTATTATTATTATTATTATTATTACATAACATCATATGTAGGTTTTAAAGTTAATTTTGTCCTGTTTAGTATAAATTATGATACGCATCTGTAAATTTGTGTAACTGTTATTGTACTGTTACAATGTTGGGATTTTATTTTATTGTACTTTCTTGTTATTTTATTATTTAAGTAACATTTAGGATACGTGTGAGAATAAATAGATTAACTATGGAAGAAGAGAGAAAGGAAGGGCAGAATGTTAGACGGGCCTGCGTGACCAATTCTAAACCCTTTGAAAATAAAGTTCGTTCGTTCGTTCGTTCGTTCTATCTATCTATCTATCTATCTATCTATCTATCTATCTATCTATCTATCTATCTATCTATCTATCTATCTATCTATCTATCTATCTATCTATCTATCTATCTATCTATCTATCTATCTATCTATTATCTATCTATCTATCTATCTATCTATCTATCTATCTATCTATCTATCTATCTATCTATCTATCTATCTATCTATCTATCTATCTATCTATCTATCTATCTATCTATCTATCTATCTATCTATCTATCTATCTATCTCTGATAATGTTTGTACTTTTCAACATATGTTATGTCATGCTTATAAGTAATTAATGTTAATATGAGTGTGCTATATTATTATTTTACTTTACAACGTTGAATTCCTTGAATTTGATATGTAAAATGCATATGAGAATAAATGAATTCAGTATGAAAGGTGAGAGAAAGGAAGGGCAGAATGTCAGACGGGCCTGCGTGCCCAATTCTCAACCCTTTGAAAATAAAGTTCGTTCGTTCGTTCGTTCGTTATATCTTTTTTACTTGGCCAAAATATGTTAGCTGTCTAATTTTGATGTCCTTCGTTAATTCTCTTTTCATTCCTAGGTTTTCTAGTACTCGTATCTCTATATTAGTTTTCTTCTCTTTCCATGAGACGTGCCCCAGTCTTGTATACATCCACATCTCAAAGGCCATCAATTCTTTCCTCTAACTGGTTGTTCATTGCCCATGTTTCTACACTATACAATAATGAAGAATATATATAGCATTTGATGATTCTCAATTTGAATTTATGAGTTACTTGTTTAGATGTTAGTATCTGTCTCATGTTGTTGAATGGTCATTCTTTTTCTCTTCTTGATTTCTGCTTCGTATCTGCCGTCCTCCGTTATTATATGATCAAGATTCGGGATTTTCCCATTTATGTAAGCAGCGTTGCTGTTCAACAAATTCATGTATCGTCTGCCTGTTCTGTACCACCTGCTCAATGTCTCTCTATGTCTACTTTGTGCCTTTTATTTCTGTCTCCAGTTCTCTTGGTTAGTTTGTCGGCCTTCTGCTACCTCTCTTACCCTGGGAGCTCCAGAACAAGGACTGCCTTGTATTGCCGTCAACAGGCTGGGACAGTGCCTGTTCGTCAAGGCACTATTAATGCGTATTATGTAGCAGGGAAGTTCAGGTTCTCGGCAATGGCTTAGATAAAGGTCAAGTGGTTATTGGTTGATCTTTAAGTGTCCAGATGATCGTGTAATATTTGACTAGTATACAAAGCTTATGCAGTTCAAAGGCTAACTTTATATACAGGATGTCTTCAACATAATTACATCTTCCACGCACACACGCACACACACGCACACACACCAAATTAAACTGGTCATATGCGCAGAAAAGCATAAGGATTTAAATATAATTTTCAGTTCAAATCTAGCCTTGTCACGTGTGTGTGTGTGTATGTGTATATATATATATATATATATATATATATATATATATATATATATATATATATATATATATATATATATATATATATATATATATATATATATATATATATATATATATATATATATATATATATATATATATATATATATATATATATATATATATATATATATATATATATAGAGCTGGAATATATAAGCACTAGAGTTCAAGCCCGTCAAAAGCACAAATACTTAACGGTAATTTTATTTATTCAAATACTTGTGGAAAAATAATGTTAGGTGTAAACATCCTATTGACCATCAGAAGCGCACGTTAAATCTCTGTTGTTTTAATCGTGGTATTAATACATTTCTAAACACTTGTATACGAAGATTCATATTAATCAGTTTAGCTGCAATTGTCTTTTCATCAGATACAATTCACTTAGGTGGTGACAGAGAGAATAGTTGCCAACATTTACTTCTATTTCTTTATTCCCGTATTAAAAACTGAAATATTTGTTTTACACCCGGTGTTAAACAAAGTGTGAACTTGCACGCCGTTCACAGAGAGAAGTTATTGGCGCATGCACACCGTCCTTTGTGCATTTTCTTTGGCGAGTCTTACTATTCTCGGGAGCCTTAAGAACGGATAGGAATGACAGAAAGAATTTGGAAACTATATATATGGATAATTAGAAATTGTTGCTCAGCTGGAAAGGCACAAATATCATGCGCGTAAATTCAATGATCAATAACAATTTTGTATTTCTCACCTTGCCACTATGTATAGTTTTATTGCAGTGCAATTTTAAACGCCCATCTGTCAAACAGACAGAAACTGCGTGTTGTCATTATAGAGGGTAATTAAAAAGTTATTTCCTATTTTAAATAGTTATATCCTCACTTGTTTCTGTTGGATATACATAAACAAATGTCAAAACAAAGATTTATAATTGCAATTAGACAAGCAAGTTTATTTCTTTTTTTTTTTTAAATCTTTTTATTTCCAGAAACAAAATAAAATAAAATGAGCAATGGCCGATAAGCTGATGTTAGAAGAGACAGCAACAACAACAACAAATTTGAAATAGAAAGTGACTTTCCAATCGCCCTGTAGATTCTGTCCCTGAAAGCTGTTTGAGCAGTGATGAATGTTCAATAATTATGGACGCATCAACATTATTCACCCTCTTACTGTTTTTTTTTTTTTTTAGTTCGAATTTGTCAATCAAGCATATCTGCGAATATATCTTGAACCTTGCAGTGTTTCCACTCTGTTGGTGACCAAATGTGTAGCTGTATGTTCTGCATATTTTGTAAATCCAATATTTGCTAAATAATGGAGGAAACCTTGAATCCTGTGGATAGTAAATAAATTAGTAAATAAATAAATAAAGGTAATTAACAGAAACTCGTTGAACATAAAGGATGATACTAGACAACAGAAAAGAAAATATAAGTGATAGGCATTATATAAATGTTTCTACCTTTGCTGATTTGGGGTTAATAAAATGTCTGCATGTTACCCATGTATGTTACGCAGTACGGACAAGTATTGAATAAGTGTCTTCAACATAATATATATATATATGTTAGATGCTTTTTATTTGAAAAGTGGGTTTGTTGAATCTGTCTACTTTTGATATAACGCGAATGGATTCAATTTCTGAACAATGTAGTAATAAGTCAACTTGAACTTCCAACCAGGGGCCCATCAACTAATGCCAAGACGGTATATAGTTCATTCAATTTATTTGACATCATACGGTTGACTAGACGAACATTTAATTCTGACGACGGATGGTTGACGTTCCACCAGACAGCACACAACGTAAGTTTCATATTTAAAATTACAGTTAATTCGTTCCGTAAGATAATCTCTTAGATAACGTCAGACTAGTTATACAGTGTTCATAACATGGCATCCAAGTAAACAAATGAGGCAGTTATATACGATATGTCAATCTTCCACTGTCCTATGACCTTGGCAATGACGGAGAACCTTGTCAGGTCTTTTATATCATATAATGTTCCGATACTACGTATCTCCTTTTAGTACTGGCCTCTTACTTCAATCAATGTGAAATAACAATAATACAATTTCCTGCCCACGACCTTCGTGGCATCATAGCTTAGATATAGCAAATACTTGAGTCACTTCTGCTTTGGGTGGTACGTATTCGTAACGACCGAATACTGATTCATATCATAAAAATATATACCAAGCCAATCCTGGATAATCCTAACGTCGGAATCCGTCGGCTTTAAAATTCATACAATACGTTCAAGTAGGACTCCATTTTGAACCAATACGTCATTGGTACAACTAGACGTCTACATGAGAACGAAATACATTATTATCTAAATCATACTTGCTTCTCTTCCCAAGAAAAATCACCAGAATACTGTTGACCTGAGTCCTCATCTTCTTAACAGACGGACGGTCATACACAAGAATAAAATATACCCGCAACACGGGTTCGAACGCCACGAATCAATGGACTGATTCTTGGGCACTAAACTTCTCAACCCCAGCTATGACGTAGACTGGTCTTTGGCAACACATGCGGGCGGGGTAACCCAATACTCGCATAAGTGCACAATCGTGCGCTACGAAAATCAAACTCACCAATAATACTTACTATCCTGTAAGTCGGTGCGTAAAGTTTATTACAGAGGTAGGAATAAATATGAGACTACCCTCATCTGTAAACGACTGTAAAGGCCTACGAAAAGGGCTCTACAATATATATATATATATATATATATATATATGCAGTGAAACCTCGTTGCTAGATGAAGCTTCTGTTCTTTAGTGCCACACTGTTTCCGTATTTCCGAAGCGAAATAGAAACGAATAAAATTACCACAGAGGAATCTGGTGCCGTCACCAGACACGCACCAAAAAGAGCACAAGATAATTATTTCCCCTCCATATTTTGGCGGGAGAATTTCTCGTGGATCTTCTAGTCCTGATCAAAATTGTTCATGATATGCTGGAGGAATAACAATAGCATATAAGAAAATAGAAAGCATCCTCAGAAGATCTGACGGTAAAACCTTCAGGAATAATACATGTCGTAACCAAGGCCACATTAAGGAAAACACAAACTCAGAAACAAATAAGAATAAATCAAATTAACGTTGATACCACAAGAAGGAGCTGGCGGTTGATGCGTCACGTAGACCGCTATAAATAGGCTGGCAGGACAGGCATTCACCTGCATTTGACAATGGCATACATGAACTTCCCGGGAATCCCTGAAGAGACAAAGAAAGATTACGGCAACTGCACCCCCAGGTATGTCGTACAAGGCAACTAATATCGACTAATATTAAGTTGTACATGAGACTAACAACTTCATCATGTCAAACAAATTGCCATAGAAACCACTGCTGCAGGAACACGTTAATGCTGGGAGGCCATTTACAGTCGTGGTTCCATGTTCCATAACCAGTGTAAAAGAAAATGATAATAAAGCAAGTGGTAAAAGTTAGGTACAGCAGGGATGACACTTCCAGACAGATGTAAAATAAAACAGGAGATTGACAACGAAGCTCAGAAAGAGCAGAAACTCAAGGTTTGTCGGAAAGTGCAGAAGCTCAGGGTTTGTTGGAAAGAACAGAAGATCAGGGTTTGTCGGAAAGAACGTAAGCCCAGAGTTCTGTCGGAAAGAACAGAAGCCTAAGTTTTGTCGGAAAGAACTGAAGCCCAAGGTTTGGTTGATTGATTCATGCATTACCTTTCAGCCTACACCAAATTCCCGCCAAGTCTTAATATCTTGTGCCATCTGTTCCAGGCCTGGCTTTATCTTCCTTACCTCTTCACATCTGTCACTAATGTTCTTCTCCATAAATATTTTTCATGATCTAATAATAATTAATATAATGAAACATTAATGATCACCGGTGTTTTACTTGGAGCAGAAAGATGAGCCGAGAAGAGTAACATATTACTCTTCCACATAATGTCGTAGGAGCAGACTAAGGAGGGTTGGACATTGTCACGGGTTATATATATATATATATATATATATTATATATATATATATATATATATATATATATATATATATATATATATATATATATATATATATATATATATATATATATATATATATATATATATATATATATATATATTACCATGTGAATTTTAATATGTGAAACTCGCTTGTGGATGTCAAAGTCATTTGTGGCTGGCAACCTCAGCGTATAGAATGATGATTCATAAACCACCACTGCATGGGCTGGGGATTGCTTTATTGATAGTTTCGTAAAGAGAACTAAAAGCATAAAGTAGTTCCAGGTTCCCTGTGGAGCAGGGAAGGAAAGATGAAAGAAATGATGTACATTCAAAGTATAATACTTACATTTTCAAAGTAGTATAAATGTCCCTATAAACATAGTCACTTTAAAAATAATGTAAGTTTATAAGCTTTCAACCAGTGTAAATGTCTATGTGAAAATATTCATTTTGAAGTAATAGAAGTTTCAAACTTTTCAATCAGTGTAAAACATAAATGAAAACATAATAATAATAGCCCCTTCAGTCATAACTGACTATGGGAATGCGCCCCTGAGCTGACAGCCCTCAGCTGCTTATTTTCCTGATGCTCCTTTCGACGTTTTCTCCCCTCCTCTGCTTGTTGTGTGAGCCTCTCTTCGTCAAATCTGAGTTGGCGCCGTAAATAGCATCGCCACTCAGTGCGATCGGCAGCTTCATCCTCCCATGTTGCTGGATCCATGTCCAGTGCCCTCATATCTCTCTTGCACACATCTTTGAACCTCAGCTGTGGTCGCCCAACTGTTCTCCTGCCATCTGCTAGTTGTCCGTAGAAGATATCTTTTGGGATGCGACCATCTTCCATGCGGCGAACATGACCAAGCCAGCGAAGTCTGCGCTGTCTAAGCAGTGTATACATACTTTGAAGGCCAGCACGTGACAACACCTCGACATTAGTCACTTTATCTTTCCACGAGATGCCGAGGATGCGGCGTAGACACCGTAAATGGAAGGTATTGAGCCTTCTTTCCTGCTTAGCATAGGTCGTCCAGGTCTCGCTGCCATATAGGAGTGTGCTGGTGACGCAGGCATTATATACCGCAGCTTTGGTCTTCATTGTGAGTTTGGAGTTTCCCCAAACACGCGATGTGAGGCGGGCAAAGGTAGCTCCAGCTTTGCCAATGCGGCTGTCGATTTCTGTATCCAGTGAGAGTTTGTCATTGATGGTAGACCCTAGGTATGTGAAGTGATGCACCACTGCCAATTCATAGTTATCGATAGTGATAACTGGTGCAGCACCCGCATCCTGACTCAGCACATTCGTTTTCTTTAGACTTATTGTGAGGCCAAAGTCCTTGCATGCTTCAGTGAAGCGATTCATCAAGTTCTGAAGCTCCTGTTGGCTTTGAGTGACGACTGCAGCATCATCAGCGAACAACAAGTCTCTTATAGTGACCCTTCTGATTTTTGTTTTTGCCTTCAGCCTTGAAAGATTAAACAGACGGCCATCTGACCTAGTGTGAAGGCATATTCCTTCAGTTGCATCTCTGAAAGCATGTTTCAAGAGTAGGGCAAAGAAGATCCCGAAGAGGGTCGGAGCCAGAACACAGCCTTGTTTAACGCCACTTCGTATGTCAAAGGGCTGTAACGTGCTTCCAGCATATTGGACTGTTCCCTTCATGTCGTCATGGAATGACTTTATCATTTCCAGCATTTTAGAAGGGCAGCCTATTTTCAGGAGGATTTTGAAGAGTCCATCCCTACTAACCAGGTCAAGGTATTATTATTATTATATCTGTATTGTTAACCTTTTCATTTAAATATAAAGTAACTCTGAAAGCTATTCTATTTAAAAGGAAAGAAAGTTTTATCCCGAGGGATTAAATTTAATTCTCATCGAGGATAAAGTCTGAGTAATTGGGATGGTGGTATGGGAAGATATGAACCCATAACTATGGGGTAGAAAACGCCATACTCAGAAGAGCGTTTCGTTCTATTCTTTACCATAGTTATTGGTGGTACCAGCAAAAAGCACTATCTCTGGAACAAGAAGGGAACCGCGGCCTAAGCTTTAAGACGAAGGACGCACATGGTAGACTCTCCTTGTCGTTTCTGGGAAACGAGCTACCCTGACAACCTTGATCAGAGACGAGCGCAAGCAGAGTGAAAATAACCAACCCATAAGAAGGAGCAGAACCGCCATTGACAGCTAAGTTCAAATATATGCTGCCACTTGAACTTCTTGTAATATCTCACATTCCCTAAAGACTGTGAGGATAATTTTTCTTGGACCATAACTATTCAAATTATTTCCAACTATTAAAACCTAAAGTGATTATTAAATTTTGTTATTTGTAAAGTTACAAATTTAACTTCGATTTAATCATGTTAAAGTTACTGCATGTTTGCCTCAGTCTAATTACTACACACACTATAAATAGATCTATACTAGAATAATAGAATTCTACTGAGTAAATCAGGGGTGGGGGACTAAGCGAGCTGAACTTAAGAAGTGCTTAAACCCTTCACAAAAGCGTCGGCAGAATTACAGAGTTAACATACTCAGCCAAAGCAGTATCGTTCTCGCTTATTCTGAATATCTTGTGAAGAGTCCTTTGTAATAGAAGTGTCATCACCCATCTATCTACATCTCTGCCAAGAGTAATCTTGTGCGAAGGTAGATACCTTTGAACCCCATATTAGATACTCTTGAGTTTTTGCTACTGTTGGACCACTACTGCAAAGCAGGGGAGGTAATACCATCACAATCATTTTCACATGATGAGGTTGCCAGCCTAGTATGAATCTTTAACACTGTCACGAAATGGATTTAGGACTAGAGACTGTCTACGTATAGTGACAAGGCAATAGTAAGAAGAAAGACTGAAATGATAGATTCAGATAGAAATATAGTGCAAACTGTGAAAGTTGAGACCATTGGCTCCGAGGTTGAGAACCGAGGTTGATTCTTTCCTCGCCACTTCGGACGTTTAAATTGCTATGGCCTCGAACCACCTCTAACTACCCTATGGGGATAAGGTTCAATTAAGATTCACAAACACCAAGGTACAGACAACATATAGCTACTGTACTAAAGGAAATGACTGATGCCAGCTACAATTTATACAAGTTTATTATACACCTATAAACAACAAACATATGCATGTCCCATACATCAAGTGCGAGGATGCACTCCTGAAAACAAAATCAAGCACAGTTTAAAAAATGCATCCACCCCAACCCTTCTCCCACAATTGCAACCTGTATGGAGAAAGAAGGTAAGGTTAACTGAAATGAACTACACTGCACTTGATGTCGCCTACACTCCAAACTAGCTGTTCTAAATTCTAACTCTAACTCTAAGTCCACTGATAGCTGGAACGACGGCGAAGTGACTACACAATCTCTGCACAGACCTCGGTTCTACACAGCCTATCCTGGAATCTCCTGAACACAACTAACCGCACCTCTAAACTTCAGCAGCTGTCCTCTGCTATGATTCACCAAAACTAACAGTTCTGCCTATCTGTGCTGACTTCAGTAGAGAGAATGTTTACCCTATCTCTCTCCACTAACTCTGGACTTGATGACTGAGGGTTAACAAAACCCCACTGGATTCTGGACTGGAACTGTAGCGGACTTCTACCACTCGGAAATTACCTGCCCGAGTACCTATAACTGGGCTGTCGGCTTTATTATGGCCGTGAAGAAACGAACACAAAATTACCACACCGCTGGCAGCCTGCCAAATCTGCGTGTGTAACGAGCGTCAGAGCTCAGGATTTATCCACAAAAATCCCATTCGCTGGAAAATGTCTTCCCCTGGTTGGGAAAACGTATTTTCTTCCTCTCCGTCCACTACTGGCAACTAACGTAAAACCCTTGCGGTTCTGCGAATGCCCCAACTTTGCCGTGGGAGAAATTTTGTGGTCTCAAAATTCCGCTCTCATTCCCACAAAAAGCCGGCACCTGCTGTTTAGACAAAAGCAAAAACAACAGCTAAACAAAACGTTAATACTCTATTACAAATAACAATTAACTTCCTGACAAACCCTTAAGTCTTTAACACTTAAGTCTCCCCCGTCTATAATCAATACAGCTCCCCTACTCTCTCCCGTTATGCACCACCATACAAAATCATGCAAACAAAGTCCGCTTCCCCCACTGAGCTCCCTTCTCTACCTGAGCCCACAAGGTAAACATTGGCTAACCCAGATCGCCTGTTCTGCCTGACTAACTCCGAGCAACAACCATATTTTCAATGGCCCGTCTGGGCAGACGTACTGTGGCCTACTTCTTACGCTGACACTAATGCCGTAATGTTTAACACAACTAAAACTAGCCTTCTCAAGGATTCCTAAAATTCCCGTCAATAATAGTAATCACATTCAAAATGAAATACAAAATAATTCCCTTAACATAAATAAATGTCATCTCCATCTTCTGAATACACAGAATAACAAAGCACAATCAATAACCTATAACCCTGTTTACGCTAGCATCTACATGCCGTCAAAAGTTATACATAACCCCTGGTTATCAAATTGAAAACCCCGTAGTTCAACCACGTGTTTGTAATTTTATGACCACGTGCTTATCTCCCCCTCGTCCCTCTGAACGTCGTATCAATAACAATTCCGTAACCAACACGCCCACGCGCTTCCAAATTATGCCTCTTTCACTCCCGTCCACAGATATATGCGTAACTATATAAATAGCGAGCATCAATACTCTCACTAAAATCACAAATAAAAATACACATTACGCGCTCCCGACTATTCTGTAAATAAATAAAATTCGCAGATGCGAGTTTCTCTCCCGACCGACTTTGCAATAATACAAAGCGGTGATATCTCAACTTTTAAACCATGCCGCTATTCTTTCAACAAGGAATTAAATGGACCTAGTTTCTCATGTCTATCACTCAGATCGAATTGATGGCTCTGGAGTTAAGAATTAAATTAAACTAAACTTCCCAAGAAACTTAAATGATCGGCTAGGACTAGAAAAATTAAATAAAGTCCTCATGCAAAAATTCATGCTTACCAAATCTCGAATGTCCAATTGAAGGCAATCGACTTGACTGGCAACCCGGCTTTGGCAATTTTTTTCCATTAAAAGAGAAGGAAACTATGAAATATAGGCCTTTTATAATCAAGACCCCCACGCGCCGACTTCGTGACGTCATATGCGCGGCGTGGTTCTTAAGCCAATGGGCGCTCTGCATTTCAACTGCAGTTAGCTCTCCGCCAATCAGAACCTTAGATCTTTCTGATGCAACCAGTCCCCGCTAGACAAAGAACCGGGAATTGGTCCTAGCCCTATACTGCGGAAATGAAGCAAAAATGGCCGCAAATAATTTAACTCCCGAAAAATGCGTATATGGCCACGCAATATCTTTAAAAAAAGACAATCTGGTGCCAATCCTGATCTAGCATCTATAATCTTTTTTCTAGAAAAATACTGTCTAATTCCCTACACCCCCATTCTAAACACATAGATCAAACTCCATCGTGATCTCATCTTGAAAAAAACGTAAATAATAGAAGGAGAAGAAACATGGAGAAGGATTACCTGTAATCCCTCCTAAAATATAGTGAACACATTGCAAGGAGAAAAAGACATGGGCCATTTGAAAGACAGAATCTCAGTACTTTCGTCACAAACACCACTAGCAAGTATCAACATGTCAAGTTCACAGCATAAAAAATATGTAACACTCCCTTCAATAATTGAGATATCTTAGACTTCTTGCTCAGTGTAATAGTCTTGGCAGCTTTACACAGATGCCTCGAACACACGTCTGGGGAATTATTTCTATTTCAGAATCCCTCTGTGAATTGTGAGTGGTCCTGTAGAATTCCGGGCTTCGTATTTATATTGGCGAGTTTTCTACTGATGTACAGAGATGCTCTTAATACTTTTTGTTCAGTTCTATAAATTCAGAATCCAGCTCTACTCTTTTCTGTGGCAAGGTCCGAGCTGTCTACGATGACGATTTCTGGCATGCAGTGCCGTAAGTCAAACTTTTTCTACGTTATATCGTAAGTTCCCGGCCCACGCTTCCACCTGGCGGTTTCGACCAAACTCCAAATCATAGCGATTGTTTATTCGCGCCTCAAATGCCAGTCAATACTTTCAAAGTACATGTTATGATAACTTTTTCGCATGTAATATTTTCCATGACTCATGCATTTGAAAATTCAAACAGTCATCGTCCATATATGGAGTAGTGATATCCTTGAAATGTTGTCAAAGTTGACTTATATTACACTTCGTGCTCACTCTTCCAAATGTCTTCCAAGATTGCATTTATCTATAATCACCTATCCCAAACAGTCGAATCGGAAGTGATTATGCAATATTTAAGTAAACACTTCAGGCTCGCATCTACATGGACTCAATGTGGTATTAACAGGTTTAGTGATTCAATTAATTTCTCAGGGATGGGCGATAAGCTTGTCTGGACATACAAAGTCAAGTGTGACAAATGGAAACAATGACTTTAGTACGGAGTTATGTGCAAAGAAAATGAGAAATAATGGAAAGGAGGGAGAGAGAGGAAAATGAAAGAAAAATATTGAATGGTCCAATTCCATGACAGACATAAGGCTGGCTATGCTATCCTGTAGAAACTTTAAGTCAAAACTACTTCAACCAAAACATGGACAAGTCAACCAAAGATAACTGAAATATTTCAAGGACGCTGGTGTTGCATAGAGAGTTGAGGAAAAATGTGATAGCATTGTAAGGGTCTCCATCCATTTATCTCACAGGGTATTAGTAAACGAAAATAAGTATTAAATCTTACTAGGGCATAGGGCAAAGAGATGACCTACGGAGTGACCATAGGGTCCTTGTCACAGACAAAACAACAGAGCAACGAATGTGAGAAAATCTTACTTACATGGTACTTACTTAGTCGTTCCCTTTCTACCGTGAGGTGTAGAGGTAAGAAAATCTAAATGCATAAAGAATATATTAGGAGCAGCACTTTCAAGTCGCTGTTCTCACTAAGGTAAATCCCAGTAATTTAAAAAAAAAAATGTTTCTTTTTCTTCTTCTTCTTTCACTTTCAGACGTCAACTTGAGTATGCTCAAAGGAAGCTGAGGTCAGCTGTTGGTATCTCCGCGGAGTTTTTTTTTCCCCCAAGAATGGTACTGTGATGGCCATATGCGCTTTCTCTGTTCCTCATATATTGGGCATCTGTGTAGCAGACGTTCAGTAGTCATTTTATCGGTGCCACAGTTACATTCATCGGTAGTTCCTATCTTTAACTTGTTGAATAGATGATATGTCAATTTAATGTGGCCTGTGCGAAGTCTGAAGATTATTCCTTGTTCACTTCCGCTGCGCTGGTAATATGCATGATTTGTTTTTGTGGCCTGGGTGCTCTGTTACCCACTTGCTACTGTATCTGCTCTTGATAAAAATCTTGGCCTCTTCAAAAGTTATGCTTGTGGCAAGCTGAGGTACCTTTCCACCTTTCTTTGCCAATCTGTCAGTCTCTTCATTTCCGGAGATATTGATAAGATGTTTGACAACGAACCGTTACAGAAAAATGAACAGCTAACAATTTGAAACTGTCCGTCGGGGGAGATGGGGGGGGGGGGGGGGGGGGGGTTGGGTTCCGATTAGAATTACTGCTCTCTCAGGCATGTCATTAGAGGCAACTAATATGAGGCTGTCAATGAGGTTTGCAAACTCATCATGTAAAACACATTGCTACATAAATCACCACTGCTACAACAAATGAAGGTATGGTGTAGGCTTTCTGTAAGGGGACCAGCAGAAGTGGTGGATCTATCCTCCTTACGTTACGGAGCTAACATGTAAATGAATGAATACATTTGAAAGTGAACCTGGCTAACGGAAAACTGAGGGTGAAGTAACTGGACCTTAAATAACGTTTCAAGTTTCTGATACGAGGACTGGACAACTAATCTTAAATAAGTGCAGAGCTATTCGTTAACTGTGCGTGCGAGCGTGAAGCCGGTTTAGCCGGTTCGAGTAGATGTGAAGTATTTACAGTACGGTTTAGAAGTCATAAAGAGATGCTAGAAAAGCTGGGAATGAAATGAGAATTTATAAAGCAGATCATAGTTAGACAGCTAAAATAATTTTGCCATTTAAAAAGGCATAACACCGTGGTGAAGACCGTTATGGAAGAAAGAGTTGATAGCAAACGTGCAAGAGGAAGTCAGCGCTGTTAGTGGGAAGATAACATCGCGAGATGGACAGGAAAGAGTATATCGACAGTACAATATCAAGACAAGAGACAGAAGACGGTGGTTGTAGTCGGCCTTCGTTGTGTAGATGGAAGCAGATGATGGTGGTAGAAGTCATTGAATTTACTAAGGTGACAAGAGAAATTGTCTGCAGAATGGGAGAAGATCGGCTATCACGACAAGCATGGGAAACAAAGAGCCAGGGATCCAGACCCCCAGGACGACCCAGAGTCCGCTGGGAGGACAATATTAGACAATCATTGAAGGACCGAGGACTAGAATGGAATCAGGCCAGGAGGAAGACAGCCGATAGGATAGTCTGGCGCTCTCTCTTCCAAACCTCTACACCTCACGGTAGAAGGGGAACGACTAAGTAAGTAAGACAAGAGAAATGGTTATTTACAGCTCTTTTAAGTTTGTTTGTTTTATTTCTTTTTAATGCGTATAGATTAGCTTTCAAATTATTTTTTTTCTCTACATTTTTTCCATTTGTACCTGACACACATTATGTTGCTGAAAAGTTGGCACTTTAATAGCTCGTTGTCCTAGTAAAAATGTCTGTCTCTTTTCGTTCACTTTACAGTTTTTAAAAGTTTTTCTACTGTTCTCATCATTTTCTTATTTCCCTAGGGATTACAAAACATGCCTAGTAGTTCTTTCAGCAGGTTTCCTCAATGTCTGCCTCGTCCAATGCCATTGTGGTTCCCCACCAACTTGTCCCACTGATATCTGTCTGATTTCTTCCATCAGATCCATATCGATGATCTTGTCATACCAGTTCAATCCTTCTACGAGTATTTGGCGTTTGCGGACATATTAATGAAAGCGTTCAACTCCTTGATTCAGAGTTTGATGCAGAGCTGATATCACTGCCTCATTTTATTTTGACATGACGAGGACTGAGGTTGAGATTATTCCTTCTTCTTCTTCTTTCTCAAATTCTTCTTATTCTACTTATTTCCTACAGTGCAGTAAACTGGAATATTTGTAATTCTCATTTATTTCATTGCAATGCTAACATTACAGTTGTTAATTTTTTTTTTTTTTTTTTTTTTAAGCAATAGTTCTTGTAAATTACTGTCCCAACTGCGCATTATGTCCTTAATGAAGTTTTTCTCCATTCTCTCTGCCAGCGTAAACTTCTACACTGAGCACTGTTTTATAAATTCTTTCTTCACTTCAGTGATCCTGTTCTTCTTTTCCTTTCGAGCAGTAAAATCGCCCAGCAGGGATGTGTAAATACGTTTATTCTCATTTCATGGCCGTCGCTGCGGTTACATGAGTTATACTGACAATATGAATGTCACAGCGATTTAAGAACAAAGTGATTACTCCAGGCTTTATGTGAATAAGACAATGGTGTATTTTCAGGCTCAGTGAACAATCAAGGCTCTTAAATGATCTTAAACCCTCTTAGGCTCAGCTTCGTTGTCAGATCAATGTATGACCTGCTGCCGTCGGCCACCAACCTTGTGAAATGGGGAAAGTCAGATGATGAGCAGTGCCCCCTGTGCCAGGGGAGGCAGACACTTGAACACGTGCTCTCAGCGTGTAAGGTGTCATTAGGGCAAGGGCGATACACTTGGCGCCATAACAAAGGGCTAAATGAGCTTGCTGCGACAATAGATCTGGCAAGGATGAAGGCGAATAGCAAACCCAGGCCGAGCACTGCAAATACATACTTTCTGAGGGCAGGAAAGTCAACACACCCCAAACCGAATAAACCTGGTAGCAGTTTACCATCTCTTCTTGACTGTGCAAACGATTGGGAGATGGCGGTAGACCTACCTGGACGAGGGGCATATCCAGAGAGTATACGAAAATTGTGGAGACGGCCGGATATAGTGCTTTATTCTTCAGCAACGCTTCAAGTCATATTGATTGAACTGACCGTGCCATTTGAATCCAGATTAGACGAGCAACATTCGTTCAAAGCGGCCAAGTATAGTGATCTGGCCGCGGATCTGAGACACGATGGGTTCACTGCAAGGGTCATGGCTGTTGAAGTGGGCGCAAGAGGGCTTGTGGCTGCATCAGTGTATGATCTATTGAAACTGTTGGGGCTGAGGGGACAGTCGAGAACAAGGGCACTGAAGAGGCTTAGTGAAACTGCCGAAAAGGCATCAGGCTGGCTGTGGAACAACCGCAATGGGCAGTGGAGATCGTGACAATAAACGCTGCGGTACAGAAAACACCAGGAATTTTTCTGTCCACAATACGCTGCGTTTTGTGGTGTACTAGTGAACGGGCTGTGACTCAGGGGCGACAGGCGGTGTATACTATAATGGGTGTCAGTATCAAAAGTCCAGTGGGGAACGCGCAGTGACTAGACTCGTTGACCTCGCGATGGTGTCTCAGTGTGTGCGACGGAACGAACGGAATAATTTGTCTTCTCTTTGTTACTTTCACAATTGCCTCCACGGCTGGCGGAGTTGTGGATTTTAAAGCTGCTACCGTAAGTGAAATGGGTTCATTTTCGATTCAAGACAACAGGAAGCTGAGACGCTTGAGAGTCATGACCCAAGTGGGCCGGCCCCCCTTAGAGTGTAAAGGAGTATATGGGGCCGAAACACTTGTCGGACGGGGGGACTCTTCTGATGATCAGATTGCTTCCTGTTGTATCGCTCTGTAAAGAGTTTCCTATCATATTGATTTCAAACAGAACTTTAACTTTTATAAAATTATTAAGCAAGACTGTGTGAAAGTTTTATGTACAATTTAATTGTCCTGAACCTCAATCTTTTCAGGTCAGGAAAACTCAAAAGCAATAAAATGATATTCACACATGAAAATAAATATATTGGAAAAACTGTTCCATGTTTGTAGAGTGTTCACTGGAATAACTACACATACAGTTTCTGTTCATATGAGTGATAACGTCTGCTATTACTATGCTGTAGGTTCTCTTTATTATTTTACTGGTCTTATCGATTCATCATAAAAGGGTTGTAATTCTAGTTTGATTACTCTTGGGTGAATGAGTTTGATAAACTGACAATGGCCTTTTTAAAGGACTTATCTTCGAATCTTGATGCTGATATTCATATATGCACAAGTCAGGACCACAAACTTAGTAGCTCCTGACTGAGAAGATGGGGTCTGGTGCCAGTTGTATGAGGACCTCTCAACTCCCACACTTCCTCTCAATTGAATACAGCCACGAGGTACTTTCGTGATATAACCTGGAATAAAAGGACAACCACATTCCATGTAGAAGTCTGCCTTAATTCATTCACCCACAAACAACATCAAGTCTTACCCTTTGTCAGATATTGTGCTAACAAGTTGCACAAGACCTAAAATCTCTTTGCCTACAGTCCGTTCAAGTTGATCATTCCTTCTCTGTATTAATTCCCTGTTAGTGTCCATAGTCCATGCTTGGCTTCCGTACAATAATCAGGTTAAGTACAAAACAGTATGTGACCTATTGATTACTTCATTCTAACTTCTCCTGTACGTTTATCACATGATCTTTGAACAGTGTGTCACTCCAGAAGAAATACTAATTTAAATCGCTACTAACACTTACTGTCGTAATTTGTTACCATATTTGCAAATACTATACACATTTTTTTCATTTCGAACAAGCCTGCAAATACTACACACATTCCTAATTAGGTCAGTGTGACACAACACATCCCGCCGGCAGTTTCACTTTCGAATTAATATGGAACATATAGGCTGTTTACTCACAAGTTAATATTTAATAAAATAAGCAAATAAATATATCTTTCTTACCCTCAGGTAAATATATTCATACACACTCAAGCTGAACGGGCCTTCTAAGGGATCTTAGAACTGCTTTCAGAACAGAACGCGAAGACTTGATCTTTCTATCTTTCCAATGCTGTCAGCTCGGTGTACATTTTTGAATCTAATGGCTCCGATAGTACCACCTTGTTACTATGTATAGAACTACATCCAGCCAATCGGAGGATAAGTCAAAAAGTTAATTTTTGAGACTTGTGCCTTATGCGGTTCTGAGCGTGTTTGTATAATCTGACTAATTTTAAATATTATATATTATAGTTATTAGTGGACCGATTTTAATTATAAAAAGTGATAATTAAACGGCCCATTGTTCTCTATCGTTCTATATGGTTTTCCTTCTGTTATTTCTTTGCATTTCAATCTGGGTAATTTTTAAGTAATTAAATTTGGCATTACACTGATGTGAAAATATCACTAAAATAAATTTTTCTACTTCAATAAAATTTTATCATGCGTGAATATTTATGCTTATGTGTTAAGCAATATCAGCGCTATAATTTGAGACATTTCCTTATGTTTAATTATCTTTAGTTGTTAAGAAATAAAATATATTTGTTTGGTCAAAAACACAAAATAGGCATTGTTACCAAGTTAAAAGGTTTCTTTATCCTTACCAAAAAAAAAAAAAAAAAGAAGCATTATGATTGGTTGTTAAATTTGTACTATGCTCTTATATAAATTTTGGTGGGCGGAAATTTGACTGGGTTCTTAGACTGCTTCAAATACTATAGTTAGTTTTAGATTCAAATATTATGCTAGTTTTTGAGCGGGGAGTTTGAGCGTGGTGTCATACAGATTCAAAATTTTTACGACACTCCTGGCACTTGTCTGGTTCTTGACATCAGTTCCATATTGGTGAGTCTTGTCGTACCATGTGTAGTGAAATCTGAATCCTATCTCGGCCCTCATTTAAAACATTACACCGTACAGAAATTCCGAGAAGTCAAACAACCAATCAAAACCGCAGCTCGGTACACGCAATGCTAATATTTTGTAAGGCCTTTTGGTAGGAAGACGAGAAAGTGTAGATGTTGACAATTTTTGGAAAGGCAGTGTGCAGGTATGAACGGAATATATCAACGATGAGGAACATAATTCGATAACAGGGATCATTAGCTATTGGCAGATATCTAAAATTTCACTGGAAGTGGTGTAGAACCGGAGAATATGTGTATTTAAGGCATCGAAGCATGAACCATGTTGTGCTTTGCCATGTTTAGGCTGCCCCAGTGAAAAGTCAGATTAATCTAGACATAAGAGAGATACTGCAATAGATAGAGCTTAGCCCTAAGAATAAAATATGCTTTAGATGAAGGAAATCCGTTCAGAGATAAGGAAACTAGAACGATTTCAAGTTTTTCATATTAGCACAGAACGCCTTTCACTTTTTCTAGTCTACAAAATACTTGATGCTTTCTCGTACGGGAAACCTTGACCTATAAAAGACGGAAGGTACCAATAGTAAAACACTTGCCACACAATTCAAAATTTCAGACACGAGCAAAATCGTCTACTACCAGACTCCATTGCCATCTGCAGGGTAATACAGTCTGTAGAGCCATTAAAAGCCGGTCTGCATGTATTTGAGGGTAAGAAAGAATGTAATTACATATGTATATATAATTATATTATTAATATGTGCCTTATAGAAGAGGATAAGTGTGTGTGAAATCACTGTGTAATTCTTGGAGGGAATTCAAACATGTGTTAGCTCAATTTAATTGTGAAATGAAAGCAGAGGGACGTGTAGATTGTGATGTTAGTTTTAGGAAAGTATTTTGAAGATGTTAAGCTTGCTGGAATGAACCACCTTAGGGCAAAGGTGGAAAGAATGAAAGAAATTAGTTTACTGTACAAATTGAGTTATAACATAACTCTTTCCACAAGGCCATCTGATTGTAAGGAAGCAAATCATGGACAAACTGTAACCAGAGAGCTACTGGAATAGTATGCTATTACTAAAATGAATTATGTTATTTTTGACTTGCCATGATTCTCATGCACAACGGGCTGATCACCTGTTTGCTAGTCAATTTGATTACGGAAACAATGGCAAATCGATTAATTTGTCGTTGCCCTAAAGATGCCATTAGGCATGATGGGTTACAGCGGCAAAGAAATCAATTTGTTGTTGCCCTAAGACGCCACTAGGCGTACTGGCCACCGACTGCTTTGTCGGTTGGTGGCTAAGGATGGAAGAAGAAGAAGATGATTCTCATGAGTAACCACATCTTATTTGATCTGTCTCATCTTACCTCCTGACTGGTTAGGGAGTCAGTGAGCGATACCACGTAGGTTATAGCCTTGTTTGGGGCTACTTGACACTTCAAAAAACCAAACCTCACAAAAGAAATTAAAAACTTAAGATTATAAGAATCTAAAGACTATGGAACATATAACCTACGAGTTATTCTCTACAAGTGAACATTGAAATGATGACACAAGTCTGTGGTGTAAAAGAACATAGCAATGCCCTTATAAATTGTGATATAATAAAATTAACATTTGTTCAAGTTTAGCACAGAAGAAAGACAGTTTTCATCAAGGATCATGAAAACAGATGAAGATGAACTTTAATTAACTTTAAACTTAATATAAATACTTGACAGTGAAACCATATATATATTTTAAATCAATTTGATTTTTATTTGAAAATTATCCAACAGAAAAAAGAAAGATCCTGTACATAAATAAATTATAAATTGCACCAACAGTCTTTACTGAATTATTTAAGTTTGGTTCTTAATTATTGTTAGTTAGTTAATTACCTCTAGCAGAGTCATAGTCTAAGGTTAGTATGGAGAGGGGCATCATAGGAACCTAAGATAGTACATTACCATCTCATCTAGGAACCTATACAGCTTGACTATACCTTTGATGTCGATACACCATTACTCTTTTCAGAGAATGGGATATTTCTTGTAAGACCAGTCTCTTATCTGGCACTATCCTGGTATCATCTGATACATCTATTTGTCCAGGATATTATCATCATCATTATATCTTTCCTCTCGCTACACCATGTCAAAACCTTTTGTTCTACGTAAGCACCCATTTATGAATGCCTAACGTCTTGATTGGTTTTATTTTTTCCTCCATGTTTCAGAGCCATACAATAGGACTGACCGGACATTGCCTGTACTGTCAGGCAGGAAAATCGGTGTTGTATAGGTGAGGAATGTGCAGAGATTAGATAAAGTGTGGAAATCTCGGCGAAATTAGAACGATGCTATCTGAGGTAAAGCTCGCTGTATTTGATCACGTGCTTATGTTTCAAACTGAATCTATTTTTAGTGGTTATCTTCCTGAACCAGCTCTCCTGTTTTATATTGTGTAGATCCTGTGATAACAATATAGTATAACATTAATGATCGCCCGTGTGTTACCGCAACCCGGGATGTGAGCCAAGAAGAGAAACACAGAACCCTACCACATATGCCATAACGAGCGACTAAGGAGGGCTGGGCATAAGACGGGCAACGCTGTCTTGTAGAAACTTAACAAAAATCTTCCATAAAATATGAACAAGTCAACCAAAGCTAATTGAAATATACTACTCGTCAAAAGTCAAGGGCCACCCTATTATTTTCAATACACTTTTATATAAGCGCATAGAATGATTAAATGAAGGGAGTTTTTAGTAAAAGTGGGTGCAATATCTTCCTCTGACAGTCCTCTATGCACGTTAAGAATAAAAACAACTCACCGACAACCATGGTGATCACGTGCAATTTGGTTTGCTGACCATAAATTCACATTTTTAATCTGTTTTTTCAAACTTCCGTACAACCAAACAGGTGAAGTAATCGTGCTGATTGACATTCCACGTGCAATGGCGACTTTTCGTGAACAGAGTTCACTCTTAATTTGTTTTACAATCAGCAGACTTAGGATAGTTTCATCAGGAGGATCGCCACCGGCCAGGTCACCCTAAATGCACCAATAGACATGATGACCGGTACCTCTTGTTGTCAGCCCTGCGCCATCGAACAGTGACTTGTTCCACTCTAAGATGTCAGCTGAGACAAACTGTAAACGTTAATGTCAGTCAAAGTACCATTCGCAGACGTTTACATGAATTTGGACTGGCTGCTCGACGTCCTGCAGTCAGAATCTCTCTTACTCCTGCTCATCGCAGAGCCCGTGTTGCTTAGTGTCACGAGTACATCCGATGGACAAGGCAACAATGGAGTCAAGTTCTCTTCACTGATGAATCTCGCTTCACTGTGTCATTCAATGATGGCAGGATTCGAGTTTGGAGACGACCGGGAGAGCGATTTACTGATGACACAATTCGAGAGGTGGATCGTTATGGTAGGGGTTCTGTCATGGCCTGGGGAGGCTTCTACAGACACGGCAGGACCCCACTCTACATCATCCAATGCAACTTGACCGGCCCAAGATACCAGAACGAAATCTTGAGACCAATTGTTCAGCCTGCTCTGGAGGCCATAGGTGGTAATGCCATCCTCCAAGATGATAGCGTTCGACCCCATCGAGCTCGTGTGGTGAATGAGTTTATTCAGCAGCATAGGATCATCAGGATGGCGTGGCCAGCTCGTTCACCTGACCTTTCTCCGATTGAGCACCTCTGGGATGTCCTTGGTCGAAGATTGTCAACAAATCATCCCCTGCCAATGGATGTTGTACAGCTGACTGCATTTCTGCTTCAGGAATGGCAAGCTGTTCCTCAGGATACTCTTCGGACCCTTGTGGACTCGAAGCGTCTACGCTGTCTTGAATGCCTTGCTGCAAACGGTGGTCATACCCGATTTTGAAATGTCTATTTGTCCAATATCTATTGTGTGACTTTTGAAAAGGTGGGTGACACACTTCACATCTTCATTGCATTTGATTGTGTGTTTCCATTTCTTTACGTGACATGTCAATTTGGTATTCAATAAATGCCTTTTTGACTGATACCAATTACGTTTATATCAGATTTGTTTTATGGTTTCAACCAAGGTTTTTCTAAGTGGCCCTTGACTTTTGACGAGTAGTATATATTTAAAGGACGCTGGCGTTGCAAAATACATTGAAGATACCTGTGATGCAGTCCATGTTCTGAAATCCTCAGGGTATGAAAGGTGAAAGGAGACTGACAACACGTGGAGAAGTGAAGCAGAGAGGTACAAGAAAGGAAGGATTGACTTACATTTTATGACGGTCGATACTCTTGGGAGATCTGAAAGGTAGTGATGACAGTGAGCGGCAATGAGCATAACCGTCTGCAGATTAATGTTTAAGTGCATTAATTATTTTTCTCTTGAAAAGTATGCATTCTTTTTCAAGAAGTCGACCCTGTCTCAGCTCTATTTTAAAATAATCGAATTTCAAGTACCGTTGATGTAACATCTTAGAACTGTCCACAGATAAGTCACAGACTGTGCTATGTTCTACAGATCAGTCACTGATTGTGTTATGTTCTACAGATCAGTCACATATGATGCTATGTTGTACAGATAAGTCGCAGATTGTGCTTTGTTCTACAGATATTTCGTATATTGTGTTATGTTCTACAGATAAGTCGCAGATTGTGCTATGTTTTACAGATCAGTCACAGATGGTGCTACGTTCTACAGATAAGTCACAGATTGTGCTATGTTCTACAGATAAGTTGCAAATTGTGCTATGTTCTACAGATAAGTCACAGAGTGTGCTATGTTCTACAGATATGTCACAGATTATGCTACGTTCTACAGATAACTCGCAGATTGTGTTATGTTCTACAGATAAGTCTCAGTTTGTGCTATGTTCTACAAATAAGTCGCAGATTGTGCTATGTTCCACAGATAAGTCACAGATTGTGTTATGTTCCACAGATAAGTCGCACATTGTGCTATGTTCCACAGATAAGTCACAGATTGTGCTATGTTCTACAGATAAATCGCTGATTGTGCTATATTCAAAAGATAAATCACATAAAGTGCTATATTCTACAGATAAGTCGATGATTGTGCTATGTTCCACAGATAAGTCACAGATTGTGCTACGTTCTACAGATAAGTCAGTCACTGTTCTATGTTCCACAGATAAGACACAGATTGTGCTATGTTCTACAGATAAGCCGCTGGTTGTGCTATGTTCAATAAATAAGCCATACATTGTGCTATGTTCCACAGATAAGTCACATATTGTGCTTTGTTTCATACATAAGTCACATATGGTGCTATGTTCTACAGATAAGTCACTGAATGGGCTATGTTCAATAATGTGCTATGTTCTACAAATAAGTAGCTGATTGTGCTATGTTCAACAGATAAGTTACATTTTGTGCTGTGTTCTACAGACAAGTCGCTGATTGTGCTATGTTCCACACATAAGTCACACATTGTGCTATGTTCTATAGATAAGTCGCTGATTGTGCTGTGTTTAACAGATAAGTTGTTGCGTGCATATTTTGACGCACATTTTACAAAAATCGATATGGCTATTTAATATGGGAAAAATATAGACATTCATTTATTTGTGTATGAAAATGCTGTTTATGGTAAAAGCGAGATAATCCATGTTTGATTCACACTTTTGATTATAGGAGTAATCGTTCTGGATATTGATCCAGCGCAAGGATATTGCGCTTGCGTTTGTACTTATTTTTTAGGGCCAGAAAATATATTAATTTGCTTATTGTGTTTATGGCCTGAATTCATATGTATTACATATTATTAGTACAAGTAGAATCAGTCCTATATTGTATATTTTGGATTGGTAGGAGGGACTAGATTCTTGTATTCCGGTCTAGCGGAAGTATGAGTTGTCTTGACAAGTCGTGATGAGTTCCGATGTACTGCTTACAAATGGCGGGGTACGTTTTTCTAGAGCTGGTCCTTTCGTCAGAAAAAATGTCTTACGAAGTGGTTTCTTCTGAAGGAGATGGTGTCTCTACGATAGTTTGTGTTAGAGACTCTCCTCATGTCAGTATATAGATGATTCGGACTCCAGGTAAACCCAGCTCCTATTTTGATGATCTCTCGTCGGTTAGGCCTAGCTTGACTTTTGTGCTTCGCTATGCTAGTGTCGTGTTTTGTATCGACGAAGATGACAGATTTTCCTGCAGCGGTTATGGCTACGTGAATTAACTTGATCACCGTAGAGCTGTATGGAAACATTTATGAAATCCTTTATATACCCATTATAAATTAACTCTGGCTTATATTCTCCTTCCTATGAATGAGTGAACGACAACTCAGGGAGGCAGCCATGTTGGATTTCGGTCAGCATATGTTTTGATCACTGCCAAGAGAACAGATTATTTATCCTATTATCGGACAGTGACAGGGAGATCTCAATCTTGCTAGAAACCCCCTTCGTGGTTTCATAATATATACTACAAACTATGGACGTCAAGTAACTTTGGTTATTTATCGATCCGCCCTTCACTGACGCGTTTAGTCAGATAGGGGGATGTGGCCATAATGTATCATGACATTGAACTTTTGATGTACTGCCCATTATTTCTGAATGTGTCATGACTTCAGATCTGCTATGTATACCTACAAATTGATATGTCAACATACCATGATGTACTCGTATGTCCCAGTGTGTACGTCTGAATAAATTGAGTAAACTAAGATTCCAGCAGTCTGCATTGGTGCCTTGTAGACACAAGTGTATGAGTGGTTATATTGGTCAGCACACGAACAGTACACCATTCGCGTCAATCACACTCTACATTTCTACTTCATACATACACCATCCTGCGTCGGTTGAAGTGACCAAGTTTAGGGCCTGCTTCCCCTGGAGCCTTTGCCTTCCCTAACTCAGGACTAGGGTGAGTTACCCATTTACAGCTGGGTAGACTGGAGCATGCCTGATCTCAACAACACACCACTCTTCCTTACAGAGCATCCAGTGTGTGTGTGAAAGCAACTTTACAGAGCAGACAGACTGATACTTTACAGTGGCGAGCCAGATTCCTGGGTCCAGCTTACGCAGTTTTGTGTTGAGAATCACAGTTTACAGCTGAAAGAACATTTGTTTGAACACATCAACACCAGTAGGACAGCTATACAGTCGATGTCAGCTTGACCTGTATTACCGATAGGATGCTGTATCTAGGTCAGCACTTGTTGACAGTTTTTCGCTGTACAGACAGTATTACACAGGACAGTGGTATCAAGTGTAGAAAATATCTGGAGCAGTATTGTTGACATTTCTCAACGTACAGAAGAATCACAGTGTTGTTGAAAATAAAGTGCATAGTTCATCGTTGGATCTTCATATGCTCAAAAGAGAAAAAATTGACAGTGTAATAGTTTAGAATTAAATCTATTACTCAATAAAGTGGCAAGTTATTAGAATTAAAATAAACTGTGCCTGCTTTACAACACCATACCTGCAACACATTCCATTCATGACATAAATTATATTGTATGCTATATGCTATTTATGCTTACATGTTATTTGTTATGTATTAAATTAATTTATGTTCTGTGTGACTAATACAAGGTATGCCGAGTTACATTGGTCTGGTACTAGTATTCGATAGGTACACATTTTCTTAATTGGAAATTTGTTAGCAACAATTTGCTGCTATTTCTGTTAGTTGTGATGAGGTGTTCTTTTCTTCGTTGTTTTTGTTAATAATTTTGTGTTCCTTAGTTTTGTTTGATTTGTTTGTATAATTGTAGGTCTCATCTTTCCTTTCATTTCAGTTTTTTACACCCTTATGTTTATACACTGTGGCGTTATTTGTCTTGTTATCTTATGGCAGTTATCATCACGGTTTCTGTGATCATTTTTTTTTTCATTTCTCCTAGTTAATTTAATTTGATCTCTGCAAATGTGTTCATATTGTCTTTTCTTGTTTGTCCTTTGTAATGTCTTTAGTTGACATATGACGTATAGTGGTATACACTGATAGTATAGTACAGATCAGTACTTTATGATTGTTATTGTTATAAAACAAAATGTACAAGACCTTTGTAAGGCTTGTCTCCCAAAGTGATTGGTAAAGGGAAATATTTTTTCCACAGGTACTCAAGTGATCTTTGATTACATTGAGGTATACAAGACCTTTGTAAGGCTTGTCTCCCAAAGTGATTGGTATAGGGAAATATTTTTTCCACAGGTACTCAAGTGATCTTTGATTACATTGAAGTATACAAGACCTTTGTAAGGCTTGTCCCCCACAGTATTTGAGATACAGTTATTGTTGTCCACAGGTACTCAAGTTATCATTGGTTATTATAAACCATACAAGTTTGGACTAAGACTAAGTCTATGGTATAGACTTGTCTCCCATTAACTTGAAAGAGGGTAATTTATTTACTTTTTCAGGTTTCTGATTTAAGAAGACAATATGTCTACATTAGATTATTTCATTACACAAGGAAAATCTCTTGATAAGACTGGAAAAGACTTAGAACAATGGGCTGTTGCTCAATATGACAAAGCATTAGCTGTAGAAGAAAAAAAAGCTGCTGCTGAGGAAAAAAAAAGCTGCGGCTGAGGAGAGAAAACTTCAAATAGAAGAAAAAAAAGCTGCTGCAGAAGAAAGGAAAGCCTTAGCTGAAGAAAAAAGATTAGAAAAAGAAGCTGATACTGCTGCTGAACTTAAGAAATTGCAGATGCAAGTGGAGGAAAGGAGATTTGAGGCAGAACAGAAGAAATTAGAAGCTGATGCAGAGCAGAAAAAATTAGAAGTTGCTGCAGAACAGAAGAAATTAGAAGCTGCTGCAGAACAGAAAAAAAACTAGAAGTTGCTGCTGCTGCAGAACAGAAAAAATTAGAAGTTGCTGCTGCTGCAGAACAGAAAAAATTAGAAGCTGCTGCTGCTGCAGAACAAAAAAAAAATTAGATAGAGAAGCTGAAGAGAGAAAAGCAATAAGAGAACATGAGTTTGAATTAGAGAAATTAAAATTGACATGTATGAGTAATGTTAATCAGGCATCTGGTGGTAATGGTAAACCCTTTGTATACAAGGTCAAGGTACCAGCGTTTAACCCTACCAGTGATGACATAACATTTTGGCTTTCTAGATTTGAACGGGCTTGTCGATCTCATAATGTTGACAAATCACAGTATGTGAATCAGTTGTCTGAAAATCTAAAAGGGGAGTCTCTGAGTAAGTTATATTTTGTTGAAGAGGCCGACAAAGATAATTATGATGCTGTTAGGGCAGCTTTGATAAAGAGATATCAGCTGTCTGAGGAAGGTTACCGTCTTTTGTTTAAAACAATGAGACCTGAGGTAGGTGTAGAATTCTCAGATTTCATCTCAAAAGCACGAATTACACTTTCACGATGGATTGAATTATCCAAAACAGAGAAAACATTTGATGGTCTTACGGATTTATTGCTAAGAGACAAGGTCATGTCTTCTGTAAATAAATCATTCCTAGAGTTCTTACATGAGCGTAAACCTGGTACAATAAAGCAAATGGAAGAATATTGTGACCAGTATGCCACGGCACACCCTGACATGATTCTTGGTAACTCTAACATTAAAGAGAGTATGCCAGTTGCTTCGGCAACAGAATATAATCAGAATTACTCACACAAATTCCAAGGAGCTAAAAATAAATTTGATAAAAAGGTTAATTGGGATAAGTATCAAAACCAAGATAACCGCTCAAATCAGAGTTCTTCTTCGAAGAACTGGAATCGGTCTGATAGTCCTCGACACGCGAGGGGTTCCCATAATGTTAGAAATTCTCGGAAAGGGAGTAGCTATAGGAACTACCCAAGTGCTTCATGGAGACAAAAGAAACAATATTACAGGGATACTCAATATAATGAGCATGATGATTATGATCATGAATATTATGATTCAAACCCAAATAGGGGTTATAACAGAGGCAATAATAATTATAGAGACAATTATAACCGAGGTAGATCACAACACAAAAGACATGGTAAATCTTATTACCAGGCTAACTCTGCACAACAGGAGTTTCACGACACCGATAATCAGAATAATGATAAAAAAGACTCCAATAGTGTAGCAAATTCCGCTTTCGATTTTGCTAGAGCATCTGAGTGTTCGCAATGCAAAACATTATTCGATCCAACCACAGTGTCTACTTTAAGCTGCGGTCACCCACTTCCCGCTCTTCATGCGTCAATTGCGCATAATGGAAGGGGTGCTCTTGTCTTTAATAGGGGCCTAATAGATGGTACTCCGGTATCAATTCTTTTCGACTCGGGGTGCACTACCATTGGAGTGAGGCAATCACTCGTAAATCCTTCTCGAGCTACAGGCAATATAGTCAAATGTGTAACATTTGGTGGCACATTGGAGAAGTACTCCACTGCCATTATCAATATTGCTACGCCTTTCTTTACAGGAGAGGTGCAAGCATGTCTCTTGCCGAATCCGATCGCTGATCTTATCATCGGTCGCATTCATGGAGTGAAAGAATGCACTCCACAGCAAATTTCTAATTGGGAAAATGTTAATATGCAATCTGCTAATGCAGTAATCACTAGGGCTCAAGCTCTTAATATGCCACAATCTTCACATTCTGAAGATAATGATGCGCAGATCCAAGATGATCCCTTGGAGATTTCCCACGATTCCTTTATCAAACAGCAGGAAGATGATCCTACTCTAAAGAAATTCTTTACTCTGGCAACAAAAGGTGATCCGAATAAGGATACAAATCGTAAATCTTGGATTACGATGAAGAATGGCGTACTTGTACGTATGGTACAAGACTCCGCTAAGTCCATTCATTCTCAAATCCTTGTGCCTAAAAATATGAGAGTTAAAATCTTACAGCACGCTCATGATTCGCAGTGTGCTGGACATATGGGTTTTTCCCGTACTAAAGCTAGAGTTCTTCAATCTTTCTTTTGGCCTGCTGTGAATAAGGACATACGAATCTATTGTCGATCTTGTAAAGTATGTCAAGAGATTAAATCCAGAGGTCCACGCCATGATGCACCTATTCAGGCTGCAGACATTCCCATTCGGCCATTTCAAAAAATGGCGATAGACATCATTGGTCCATTTAAGATAAAGTCTGCTAGAGGACACCAATTTATTCTGACGTGTGTTGATATGTGCACACGTTGGCCGGAGGCTGTTCCTCTAAAGAGCATAACTACTGCTGATGTCGCAGATGCTCTTTGGTTAATATTTTCTCGTCTGGGATTTCCAGCAGAAATATTATCCGACCATGGTACCCAACTCATATCGGATACCATGTCTCAAGTAATGTCGACTCTGAAGATAGAGAGATCGCTGAGTAGTATTTATCATCCTATGTCCAATGGGATGGTGGAACGTTTGAATAGAACTCTGAAAAACCTACTAGGTAAGATAACAGAAGATCATCCTCAGGATTGGGATAGGGTTTTACCCGCGGCTCTCTTTGCATATAGAGAGGTCGCCAACGAACATACAGGATTTTCTCCCTTTGAACTTGTCTTTGGCGCGAAACCGCGAGGTCCTATGTCCTTACTTCATGATCTTATAACTGCTGATAATATTGTCGATGACACAAAATCCTCTTATGAATATGTCATCGCACTTAGACACAAGATTATTGAAGCATGCAAATTGGCAACTGCTTCATCTGAATTTGCGAAACAGAAGGCAAGGGAATTTGCCAATAAAAAGAGATGTTTGCGACAACTTTGTCCAGGTGACAAAGCATTTGTCTTGCTACCTTGTAGGGAAAATAGACTTCTCATTTCTTGGAAAGGTCCGTACGATATAATATCAAAAGTTTCCGATGTTGACTATATCGTCGATATTGACGGGAAGCGTAAAACCTTCCACATCAACATGCTCACGGAATTCCATGAACGTCCTGATTATTTACAACCTGTTTTCCAGGCAACGGACGATTTTCCAGTCCAACATGGACAGTACTCATCTCTGTCAGTAATACAGGATGAGGAAACGAGTTTCTCGGATGTAAATTTACCTTTTCCACTGATTCCTCTTCACTCTAATGAATCATGGAAAGATGTTGCAATTTCTCCAGAATTATCTCCAGGAGAGCAGAAACAAGTTTCTACTATGTTAGAACAATTTCAGGATGTCCTTACTGACATTCCTGGTCAAACGGATGTCATTCAACATGACATTATTCTTACTGACCATAGTCCTATAAGAGTCAGACCGTATCCTATCCCGATACATTTTCAAGCACAGGTAGAGAAAGAGTTAGATGAGATGATAGAGTTAAAAATTATTGAACCATCCACATCAGCATATTCTTCGCCGATGGTTATAGTACGGAAAAAAGACAATAACATACGTCTTTGCGTGGATTATCGCAAATTGAATCAAGTGACTAAATTCGATGCTGAACCTATGCCTTTACTAGAAGAGCTACTTACGAGACTATCGAATTCTCACTTCTTTTCTAAACTCGATTTGTCTAAGGGATATTGGCAAGTTCCACTATCCGAACACGCCAAACCGTTTACTGCTTTTTCGACGCCTAGGGGTCTATTCCAATGGAATTTCATGCCTTTCGGTCTTATGAACGCCCCTGCTACATTTGTACGCATGATGCGTCGAATCCTATCTCATCGCTCAGATGTCATTGCGTATCTTGATGACATCTGTCTTTTCAGTGATACTTGGAACGATCACTATAATGGTATAAATGAACTATTGTCTATCTTACGCGAGCATAACCTGACAGCGAAACCATCGAAAGCATGTATTGGTTTTAGCGAAATATCTTTTTTTAGGACACCGTGTTGGTCATGGGTTCCTAAAAACAGAAGACCATAATACAAGTAAGATACTTAACATTTCTATTCCTAAGACTAAAAAGCAAGTACGAAGTCTCTTAGGTCTAATACAATTTTATGGACGATTCATCCCGAATCTGTCCTCCATTATGTCACCTCTTTCTTCCTTGCTAAAGAAAGGGTCTCCTAATGTAGTCCATTGGACTCAAGAATGTCAATCCTCTTTGGATAAGGTTAAAACTATGTTTTCTACTTCACCTATCCTAGTATTACCTTCTAAGGATAAGACATTTATTCTTCGTAGTGACGCTTCATCCACCGGGATTGGAGCTGCACTAATGCAAGAGTACTCTGGAACTCTGCATCCTGTGATGTATATTTCTCGGAAATTAAATGCCGCAGAGAAGAATTACTCGGTCCTAGACCGTGAATTATTGGCTATGGTTTGGTCAATCCTTAAACTGCAAAGATTTCTTCTGGGCGCGCATTTCATTGTGGAAACTGACCAGAAAGCTCTTACGGCTATTCAGAGTAAAAATCTGAAGAGCGCGAGATCAACGCGATACGCGATTGCTCTACAGCCATTTCATTTTTCGGTGCGAGCTATCCGTGGGTCAGAAAATGTGATGGCAGATATTTTGTCTAGATGCCCACATGATTCATAACTGTTATACAACTTTGATACAGTTGTTTCTATGTTGAAATGTGTACACATATGTAATATATCATATATTGATTGTAACACTACTTAGCGGTTCATTGATATGTATTCACCGCTGATCTTTCAATGTTTTTCGTCTTTGATGATCATGATGTTAAGATATCTTAGATGGAATTTATGTATAAACTAATGTGGAAATTGTGTCATTGCTAATATTGTAGTATGCGTTGGTGACACCTCTCTGGAAATATTTATACTTAGAGAAGTACTTTCTCTAAGGTCATAAAACTTATGCTTATCATCTGCGCATTGTTATTGCTGCGTTGTGAGCCTATTGTATGTTGCTCCTAGATGTATTTCAAAAAAAAAAATGTACCATTTTTTTTTCCCGAGGGGTGTGGTAATCTGTTGCGTGCATATTTTGACGCACATTTTACAAAAATCGATATGGCTATTTAATATGGGAAAAATATAGACATTCATTTATTTGTGTATGAAAATGCTGTTTATGGTAAAAGCGAGATAATCCATGTTTGATTCACACTTTTGATTATAGGAGTAATCGTTCTGGATATTGATCCAGCGCAAGGATATTGCGCTTGCGTTTGTACTTATTTTTTAGGGCCAGAAAATATATTAATTTGCTTATTGTGTTTATGGCCTGAATTCATATGTATTACATATTATTAGTACAAGTAGAATCAGTCCTATATTGTATATTTTGGATTGGTAGGAGGGACTAGATTCTTGTATTCCGGTCTAGCGGAAGTATGAGTTGTCTTGACAAGTCGTGAGGAGTTCCGATGTACTGCTTACAAATGGCGGGGTACGTTTTTCTAGAGCTGGTCCTTTCGTCAGAAAAAAATGTCTTACGAAGTGGTTTCTTCTGAAGGAGATGGTGTCTCTACGATAGTTTGTGTTAGAGACTCTCCTCATGTCAGTATATAGATGATTCGGACTCCAGGTAAACCCAGCTCCTATTTTGATGATCTCTCGTCGGTTAGGCCTAGCTTGACTTTTGTGCTTCGCTATGCTAGTGTCGTGTTTTGTATCGACGAAGATGACAGATTTTCCTGCAGCGGTTATGGCTACGTGAATTAACTTGATCACCGTAGAGCTGTATGGAAACATTTATGAAATCCTTTATATACCCATTATAAATTAACTCTGGCTTATATTCTCCTTCCTATGAATGAGTGAACGACAACTCAGGGAGGCAGCCATGTTGGATTTCGGTCAGCATATGTTTTGATCACTGCCAAGAGAACAGATTATTTATCCTATTATCGGACAGTGACAGGGAGATCTCAATCTTGCTAGAAACCCCCTTCGTGGTTTCATAATATATACTACAAACTATGGACGTCAAGTAACTTTGGTTATTTATCGATCCGCCCTTCACTGACGCGTTTAGTCAGATAGGGGGATGTGGCCATAATGTATCATGACATTGAACTTTTGATGTACTGCCCATTATTTCTGAATGTGTCATGACTTCAGATCTGCTATGTATACCTACAAATTGATATGTCAACATACCATGATGTACTCGTATGTCCCAGTGTGTACGTCTGAATAAATTGAGTAAACTAAGATTCCAGCAGTCTGCATTGGTGCCTTGTAGACACAAGTGTATGAGTGGTTATATTGGTCAGCACACGAACAGTACACCATTCGCGTCAATCACACTCTACATTTCTACTTCATACATACACCATCCTGCGTCGGTTGAAGTGACCAAGTTTAGGGCCTGCTTCCCCTGGAGCCTTTGCCTTCCCTAACTCAGGACTAGGGTGAGTTACCCATTTACAGCTGGGTAGACTGGAGCATGCCTGATCTCAACAACACACCACTCTTCCTTACAGAGCATCCAGTGTGTGTGTGAAAGCAACTTTACAGAGCAGACAGTTTGATACTTTACATAAGTCACATATTGTGCTATATTCTACAGATAAGTCGCTGACTGTGCTATGTTCAACAGATAAGTCACATAGTGTGCTATGTTCTACAGATAAGTCGCTGAATGTGCTATGTTACACACATAAGTCACATATTGTGCTATGTTCAACGGATAAGTCACAGACTGTGCTATGTTGCTTAGGTTATTCACTGTTGTCAGGAAATGGACACCAGATTCGCCATGAGACGCTATGCAGCGGAAGCAGTGTGGTCAGAACATGTGGGCCGGGGACATTGTGTCTAATACCAGAAAATAACGGAAACGTCAGGAGTTATTGTGTAGATCAGGTAAAATAATAAAGACTGGAATCTTCTGGAACATGTAGATTTTGACTGCACTAAAATATGGAACAAGGAAGAAAGAATTCATGTTTACTTTCGCTCCTGCTAGGTACAGGATTTTGTTTTTTCTATCTCATGTTGATCCTTCCTAAACAGAAAGGTTCAACTTCAGTCCTGCCGAGTCAAGTAGGAAATAAAAAGTAATGCCTTCTGGGTAATGCAATAATTCCCCCGTGTAGTTCCCATGGGTCTCGAAGTGGTTGAGTCTTTACATGTCTGGGTCGTTCACGGATCCTCAGTGTCACAGTTGCCCCGTGTTGTTCCGCGGGTCTCTGGTGTGACCAAGAACGAATAGGTTTATTGCTCCTTCAGGCAAGTCGTGGCGTCTAGTTTGATGTGTGTGACGTACGTCTAGTTTGATGTGTGTGACGTACGTCTAGTTTGATGTGTGTGACGTACGTCTAGTTTGATGTGTGTGACGTACGTCTAGTTTGATGTGTGTGACGTACGTCTAGTTTGATGTGTGTGACGTACGTCTAGTTTGATGTGTGTGACGTACGTCTAGTTTGATGTGTGTGACGTACGTCTAGTTTGATGTGTGTGACGTACGTCTAGTTTGATGTGTGTGACGTACGTCTAGTTTAATGTGTGTGACGTACGTCTAGTTTGATGTGTGTGACGTACGTCTAGTTTGATGTAGTACATGGAACTTACAACTTCATCATGTAAAACTAACTGCTACCAAAAAGATCGGTGCAAAAGTACATGAAAGAGTGAGTGTATTCGTCCTGCACAAGGACCCAGGTACAGTAGTGGCTTTATTCTCCAGAAAGAGTGAAATGGGAAATGATGAAGAACTGAAACCTACTCAACCACTGAGTATAAGTCGAGTGTTGCAATGAATTTCCAAGAATCCCCGAGGCATTCTCTAACTAGTCCTTATTATGTTGGATGCTGAAGACAGTAGCGAGGGTCAGTGAGACAAGAAGTTAACGACGTTAATGTGAGAACAGGGCCGCGGTACTTTATCACTTGCCGTCACCCTGTTTTCTTGATTGGAAGGCAATCGAATTCACTTGTAATACATGGGTGATTAAAACGGTCTGATTACATTGTAATTCCATAGGAGGTGAACTGACATTGGCCAGCCACTGAAGGAGCAATGGAACAGTTCATGATATCCAAATAAGAACACATATTGAAAGACGGAGGATCACAGTTTTGGGAAATATGTGGAAATCAAAAGAAATCAAGTCTAACCAAAAAACAAAAATAGTCTTCAAATCACATGTCTAGTTAGTTATATTGCAGGCTCTGAATCATGGAGAAACCAGGAAAAGTGATAGATAGACAGACAAACAGGCAAACTGAGTGATTGAACTCCACGGATATTATGCTCGCTCTGATAAAGTATCTAGGAGCTAAAGTGCAGTCAATGAATGATTGAACTCCACGGATACGCTCGATACCTTTTGTATATTTTCTTTAGTATGCACCAACAGTACTCCATAGTCTGTAAAGTATACGACATTCCGAGTGTTCGTGAACATCTTAAACCGTTTGACTGAACCCAAGGACCCTCTGCACTCACTTTTTAATTTTAGAATTCATTCCATGACTCATGACGGGGGTCTGCGAAGAACACGTCATTCTCCATAACTTCCGTCGTATGGTTTCAAAGCTGGTAACGAGATCTGGCTGAAACTATGATTGACTGGTCACATCTGACTTTCATTACAAAATTATGACTAACGAGTCGCACAGGCCAGGAGATTCATGTAATGAGACATTCATTTTACGATCGCTGCACTCGGTTAGTCACTGCTCCGTTTAACAAACTAGTTGCCATGCCTGCGTTGTCGTGGAAATATTTATCAATTCCTACAGCATGAAGGGCCTACTCGAAGTGGTCGTAAATAAATAAATTTAATAAATTAGTTTGTGCGATTAGAAACAGTAGTAAACGTGGCTTCAGCATAAACGTGTAAATTCTGGGGAGACAATTTAAACAAAGGGAAGTAAACAACTACGATTTTACTTACGGCACGAATCCACTGAAAATTGTGAATGTATGTTTTATAATAACAATGATCTCTGTGGTAATTTAAAAAAAAAATTGCAACAAATGTCAATGTATTTACTTATATATTCTTTTGGTATTCTTCAGCCGTTTTTTTTACACGTCTGCCTCGTTCTACGAAACTAATCGTTCTACCCGGAGTATTTAGTTTAGGTTTTTTGTTTTGTTATTTTTATTCTCTTCAGCATTGCCTAGCTTTTACTGCTACGAATAAGGCCTTGTTAGCTGGTACGATGCACGTTTGCTTCGGCGAATCTGCAAAACTCCTAACTGGTGTGCAAGTTTTCTAAATAAACGAGCAGGCACAAATCTCGAGCACTCTCGAGATAGCTCGCTGTGAGAACTAGGCCAATTTGGACATAAAGAACATTGGAGAGCTGTGTAATCCAATTAACTTTAACCGTTTAAAAAAAATCTTGTAAATTGGATATCCCTGCGGCCTTGGAAAGCAACTTGCTAATCTCTCTGTAGTTGCTGCCCCTTTCAGGAGAAGATAATGTTGGCAGGCTAAGGGCGAGTAATTCACTTTTACAAGTGAACTCGATTGCCCTCGAATCAAGAAAACATGGTGACGGCAAGTGATAAAGTACCGATTTCTTGTTCTAATGTCGTTAACATCTTGTCTCACTGGCCCTTGTCATTGTTTCCGGCATGGGGCATGGTCAGGACTAGCTGGAGAATGCCTCAGGGATTCTCGGACATTCATTTTAATACACGACATATACTTAACTAGTCGAGGAGGTTAAAGTTCATCAATATTTCTCTTATGCTCTATGTGGAACATGGAGCAATCAATATAGCTGGCTCCTTTGCAGGAAGCCTCAGCCAAAGCATAATGTATTCTTACACCAGTGGTTTCTGTAGGTATTTGTTTTACATGATGAAGTTACTGGTCCAGTTCTCAATCTCATTTTAGTGACTCCTACGACATGCTTGAAGAAGCAGTAGTCATGTTCTTTCTTTGTCCCTCCAGAGACCCCCAACAACTACACGGACGGAGGGATCATTACATTATCTTGTTGTCATTACTGTTTATATTCTACTGTGAAAAGGTCATGTGATGTTTTGGGGGTGGGGGGTATTTATAATAATCCTCAAAATGACGACGCTGCCTTTCACGGTTGTAGGGTATTTGCATCCCTAGGCAAACAGCTCATTTACCGCCGCCCCTTATATATATTTATATAGATATATAATACATTATCAAGCACATGAAACACACACATAAATATGATAAGATAAATATATGTAAATACGCTTATTTATGGTGGTGTGGAAAGGCTATGGAAAAAAGACGTTTTTTGTTTTCCCCTCGGATAAACGATTTATTTTTCCGTTATACCAATTTGTTTACTTCACTCGATTTTACCGCCCCCCTCCCAAAGTTCAACCAACGGTAAAGCCCATTATGTCTCCTAGTTTTTTCGCCGGAAAAAATATCGCCTAGTGTCACAGTAGTTGTATGTGTTTAACGTACGTGTCTATATTACTTTTGGGAATGAATTCCTCACAAGGCGGTATACTTTATTTTAATATCACCTAATAGGTTTAATATCACAAAATGCAGCATTACAAATCTTCTACTTTTGTTCCTTTTGTGCTCCTAACGGAGCATGGAACCAGCACGTAGTTGTTCTTAGAGAACCTGTATTAACTCGTGTGCTCCTTCGGAGCATGGAGTCAACATTGCAGCATTGTCTCCAAGAAGCCTACAAGAAACATATACATGCTCTTACAGCGGCGGTTTTTATGGCCTTTAGTTTTACATGATGAGTTAGCCAGTGTTAAGTCATATTCTACGCTAGAGCTAGGTGTTAAGGATTTTTGTGTACGGTCCTGAAGTTTGTTGGTAAGTAGGTTAAGGTCATGAGATACATGACGTGTATATACGTGTGTGTGTGGGTGGAGAAAGGAGTAACTCTGTTTAGAGTGTATTTTTATTAAAGTATGCAAGCTTGGAATGTGACATTTAAAAGTTCACTGTTAGAAGCACGTAGAGACGTAGAGTATGGTTGAAGAATACTCAGGGGCGTTCATGTGTGAATTGAGGTTTACAGGACATGAGAAAAGCGTGCGAAGTGAATGAAGTTAGCATACGTGTCAGAGAAGAATACTGAGTTGTTAAAGGGGAGTCTGTGGCCATCCGTCGTGGGAGACGGTCAGTGTTTTCTAGAGTATGTGAATAGTGTATGTGATTTTGATTATAATATATTGAATGTGACGCGATGATGTACCGCGTAAGGTGTATTTACACGGCCTTTATATAATATTATGTATGAGCGCGTTGTGGGTTTCCCGCGCTGTAAAGTTCAGGAGGAACTAGTATGCCTAGTGATTAGACCAGAGGTATAGATATATGTGCGAGGAGTGAATGCCGCACTTTGGATTAAAAGACACGTCGTTTTCCCGTGTCAGTAGGAGGTCTATGGTAAGACTATTATATGCTATTATTTGAATGCGCGTTGTGTGCTTTCCCGCGCCAATAGGAGGTCTACGTAAGCGCGTTGTGGTTTTCCCGCGCTGTTAAGTTCTGGAGGAACTTGGATAGAGATATGTGCGAGGAGTGAATTCCGCACTTACATTGAAAGTAGGACCACAGAGATATATGTGCGAGGTGTGGATGCCGCACTTACATTGTATACAGACCATATAGAGATTTATGTGCGAGGAGTGGGTGCCGCACTTACATTGATTATAGATCAGAGATAGAGATTTATGTGCGAGGAGTGAATGCCGCACTTACATTGAATGCAGTTGTTACCAGTACGTAAGGATGACTGTATTACATATTCTAACCATGCAAGTATTTGTACTATTGTTGCTGATGTCCAGGACTATGCTGTTGAGATTATATGTATGGAACTGTGACCCAGACTTCTGTCAAGTTATTTCATTCGCGTATGTACTGTCTTGAGTGTCAGTCCAAGTTATATTCCATTGTAACAGTACAGAGGTAACATTTATCATAGTTAACCTTTGGTGGCACATAGAGATAGACTCTTATCATTTGGTGGTTATATTTCCATAATTCTTGCCGTTTGTACGTCGGTCACATCTAAGGGATGCAACTGTGGTTGAAAGTTAGACATTAATTGTATTGTTTCCCTTATATGTACTCTCCCGAAAATAGTAACACTCAACGAAGAAAAGTCGGTGAATTGTGCAACACAAAGTGAGTGACAGTGATATATGAATAAAATGTAAGTTTTTGATTGTAGAACCCAGTTTCATTCCGGAAACGGATTTAACTCATCATTTTGTTAAAAATAACCTTAAAATGTAAGTTTTTGATTGTTTCTTCAAGACAAAATTTTAATTTAAAGTATTGCAGACTTATTGTTGGAGCTACTCGCTGGAAATGAAACGGTTTATTGGAGCATAGATACCATGATTTCCGATGATCCCAACGACGCAGTTGATTTCCCAACCGAGTTCCTTAACGAGCAGTGCCCATCAGGAATGCCACCGCATTTGCTGAAATTAAAGGTTGCTGCATGTATCATGCTATTGCGAAATCTGAACGCAAAAAAAAAAAAACGGACTATTGAATGGCACGCGTTTGGTCATAAAAGTCTTGCATCGGAATTCCATTGATGCAGAAATTATCACTGGCAGTAATAAGGGAGAACGAGTCTTAATTCCTCGCATTGACTTAGAACCGAGCGAGCGCAGTTTGCCATTTAGGATGCGACGTCGTCAATTCCCAGTGATTTTAGCATTTGCAATGACGATCAATAAGGCGCAAGGACAATCTTTTGATCATGTAGGAGTTTTCCTTCCTGAACCTGTTTTCGGACACGGCCAGCTCTATGTCGCCCTCACCCGAGGAACAAATCAGGAAAACTTGAAAGTTTTTGTTAAAAACACTTTTTTATCAGGAAAGTTCTTTGAAACAAATCCACGCACTTTAACAAAAAATGTTGTCATCAATTAACTTTTATATTGAATTTAAAAAATATTTAAAAAATATATTACAGTTTTTGATTTAATTCCGTCATTATTGACGGGTTATTGCTAGTGATTTCAGAATTGATCGGGTTCTCGCGAAGTCCCTTGTTGTATTATCGTAGCAAGTCTGAAAAATGAAAGTTGTTAGTAAGGAAGGGTCAAAATGAGATAGAAGAAACAAAATACCGTACGTAGCAGGAGCTAAAGTAGCATGAGGTTTCCTTTATGCCACATTTTGCTGCAGTCGAAATACAGACGTTCCATAAACTTCCAGTAATAATGGATTAGCCTGATCTGCACATTAACTCCTGATGTTTCCGCTATTTTCTGGTATTAGCAGCAATATCCCCAGTCCACCTGTTCTGACAAATCTGCTTCCGCTGTATAAAGTAACCTGACAAATCGGGAGTCCATTTCCTAACAAAAGTGAACAACTCAACTGAACATAGCACAATCAATGACTTATCTGTAGAACATAGCATAATCTGTGTAACATAGCACAATCTGTGACTTATCTATAGAACATAGCACAATTTGTGACTTATCTGTAGAACATAGCACAATCTGTGACTTATCTGTGGAACATAGCACAATCTGTGACTTAGCGCTAGAACATAGCACAATGTGTGACGTATCTGAAGAACATAGCACAATCTGTGACTTACCTGTGGAACATAGCACAATCTGTGACTTATCTGCAGAACACAGCACAATCTGTGACTGATCTGTAGAACATAGCACAATCGGTAACTTATCTGCAGAACATAGCAACCTGTGACCTAACTGTTTAATATAGCACAATATGTGACATCTGTAGAACATAGCACAATCTGTGACTTATCTGCTGAACAAAACACAATCTGTGACTTATCTGCAGAACATAGCACTATTTGTGACTTGTCTGTAGAACATAGCACAATCTGTGACATATCTGTAGAACATAGCACAATCTGTGACTTGTCTGTAGAACATAACACAATCTGTGACTTATCTACAGAACATAACACAATCTGTGACTTGTCCGTATAACATAGCACAATCTGTGACTTATCTGTAGAACAGTGCACAATCTGTGACATATATGTAGAACAAAGCCCAATCTGTGACATATCTGTAGAACATAGCACAATCTGTGACTTGTCTGTAGAACATAGCACAATCTGTGACATATCTACAGAACATAACACAATCTGTGACTTATCAGTAGAACAGCGGTTCTTAGCCTGTGGTTCACGGACCCCCGGGGGCCGCGATGTCCTCACAGGGTGTCTGCGAAAACTTGAAGAAATGTTATGAGCTTTTACAGTTAAAATAGAAAGAAAGAATGAATGAATGAAAGAAAGGAAGGAAGAAAGAAAGAAAAGGAAACGCAGAACGAAATCTTAATTTCTCTCGCTTGTTTGTGTAAAACTTGGCTTTTCTAACCTACCCCTCAATTAGAAACAAATAAAAGTAAAAATCGGTTATGAAAATAACTGTTTGATAGCAAAAAATGTACTTAGCACTTGATACTTCTGCACGCGGTGAGAACATGCAAGTGAATGACGCTGAGGGGCTGAGAGAAAGCACGTGACATTTCTTGCTACCGCGCATACAGCCAGAAGCCGCCTTCATAGCTGCACCGAACTTGTGCCACCACATTCTCGGAACATCTATTGCTTCCCGGAATTCTCTAGCTGTGTCGAGAATATTCTGGAAGAAATTCATGTATAAAAGGAAGACCGTGTTCGCGGGAAGAGAGAGTCAAAATGATCGTGTTTCTTCTTCGATTTCTGCGAATAAAAGCGTTTTGTTATTGTCGGGTAAAGTGACCTTTCGATGTTATCGCGGTGAATTTCGTAACAATACATTATGGCTGAGCCTCAGGATGGATCACTGGCTGAATTTGAAACGTAAAAGTACTGATGATGTTGATGAGGGTGCATCCTGTTCAAAGCAAAATGAAGCTTCTTCTAGTCATCTTAAAAAGTGCCGCCGTTATAGCAAGGAATATCTGTCGACTGCTTCACGTGTACAGACCCAGAAGACAAGCAACTACCACAGTGTATGTGTTATGTTACGATATATTGTCCAACGAGGCCATGAAACCGTCAAAATTGCGAAGACATCTCGATACTAAACATAAAGAACATTCCACAAAGAGCATCGATTTTTTCAAAAGTAAGGAGCAGGAGCTTCAGGAAAGTAAGAAAATGGTAAAAAAGACTGCAACTGGTTGTAACAATGAAAATGCAGTGAGGGCCTCATTTGAAGTTTCTCAACTAATAGCAAAAACCGGAAAACCGCACACAATAGCTGAAGAACTTATATTACCTGATGGAAAAATCATGGTTTCTGCTTTGATCAACGCTTTGATCAACGAGAAAGATGCCAAGGACCTTTCCTTAATACCTTTGTCAAATGACACAGTTAAGAAGCGAATCGACGGTTTGTCAGCCAATATCAAGGAACAGTTATTAGAAAGAATTCGCATGTCCCCCTATTTTGCTCTGCAACTGGACGAAAGCACAGACATAACAAACAAAGCGACCTTATTGTGCTACGTTAGATATGAGCACGAGAGAAATATTGTCGAAGACTTACTGTTCATCTCCTCGTTGGTACACACTACAGCTGAAGAAGTAATTAACAGCTTAAACGAGTATATAACATCTCATGACATGGATTGGTTGAAATGAGTTGGAATTAGCACAGACGGGGCACGAGCAATGTCTGGAAAGCTAACTGGACTTGTAGCACATATTAAGGAAATCATACCGTCGGTGACATGGTACCATTGCTGCATACATAGGGAATCTCTAGTTGCTAAGAAGATACCAGAAAAACTAAAACAGACCTTAAATGAATCAGTCAAAACTGTCAATTTTATAAAAAGCAAATCATTGAATTCAAGACTTTTTGAGCAGCTTTGCAAAGATATGGACAGTGAACACCATCAACTTTTGCTACACTGTGAAGTTCGTTGCCTATCACGAGGTAAAGTTTTGTCTCGTTTTGGGGAATTGAGAGACGAGATAAGATTATTCCTCATGAAGCAGCAATTTCACCTCAGCGATCGTTTGACAGATTTTTCCTGGTTTGTAAAATTAGCATATCTGTCAGATATCTTCACCCATGTAAATATGCTCAACTTAAATCTTCAAGGAGAAACGTTTAGTTTTTCAAGTTGAAGACAAGATCGAAGCAATGATGAAAAAGTTGGAATTGTGGCATCATCGCCTATCGAACCGAAACTATGAGACATTTCCAAACCTCACAAATTTTCTTTGTTCCACAGATGAAGAGTTGTCTGAGGAGGACACACCACTTATCGCACGACATTTGAAAGATTTACAGCATAGTTTTCGTGAATATTTTCCTGTTCCTGACGCAAGCAAAAACTGGATTAGAGATCCATTTTCAGTAAATGTGTATGAACTAGAGGGGCTCACAGCAGCAGAGGAAGACAAGCTCCTAGAAATATCCACGGTTGGTGCTCTGAAATTACAGTTCAAGGAACAGTCCCTTCCAAATTTCTGGGCTCACTTACAAGTAGATTTTCTGGAACTATCGAAGAGGGCTGTGAAAGTATTGATGCCTTTCGTAACGACATACTTGTGTGAAAAATCATTCTCTGCTCTCGTTTCAGTGCTGTCTTAAGGCATGGGCACACTGGGCAGTGCCCACGGGCCCCACGATTCTAGGGGCCCCATGCTGGGATGCTGCCATATTGTTCATAAGACATATCTTGGCAGAATGGATAATTACTCGATCTCTCGCTGGAAAGGCCTGGGATTCAAATCAAACATGACGTGGGTAAGTTGACGAAATTTTTGTTGAAAGTACCATTAAATTATAAATCTATAGGTTTAATTTTATTGACCGTTTACATTTTTATTCCCGTGGGTGGGTAGGGCTGGTAGGGGCCCAGTGCATTGCTTTGCCCAGGGCCTACAATGCTGTTAAGACGGCCCTGTCTCGTTTATCTTAAAAATAAGTATAGAAACCGTTTGAAAAACGGGGAGTCAAGAACTCAGAATAAAAGTTTCAGCTATTAAACCCGATATAACAAGGCGTGTAAGTGAAATGCAGCACCAGCATTCTCATTAATTAATTAATTAAAATTAACAAGCAATATTAGGCCATGGTTCGGTGTTCAGGTATTATTATAATTATTTTTAATTTGTATGGAATCATTCCAATAAAAATATTATAATAGGAGTGTGTGCATTTACTTATTTCTATCTTCTCTCCAAATGTGAAGACCCTTGATGAGCAACTTTAAATAAATATTTAATGCACTTCAGGGTTTTAAATCTTGAGTTAAGTCTTGGTGGTCCGCGGCAACAAAAAATATTTAAAAGGGGTCCGTGGTAAAGAAAAGGTTAAAAACCGCAGCTGTAGAACATTGCACAATCTGTGACTTATCTGTAGAACATAGCGCAATCTGTGACTTATCTGTAGAACATAGCACAATCTGTGACTTATCTGCAGAACATAGCACAATCTATGACTTATCTGCAGAACATTGCACAATCTGTGACTTATCTGCAGAACATAGCACAATCTGTGACTTATCTGCAGAACATAGCACAATCTGTGACTTATCTGTAGAACATTGCACAGTCTGCGACTTATCTGCGGATATTTCTAAGATGTTACATCAGCGGTAAATGAAATTCTATTATGTTAAAATAAAGCAGAGACAACGCTACGCGGTCTGCTCTTGAAGAAGGAAGAATAACAAAAGTAAAGAAGAAAGAATTCCAAAAGTAAAGAAGAAAGAATACCAAAAGTAAAGAAGAAAGAATTCCAAAAGTAAAGAAGAAAGAATACCAAAAGTAAAGAAGAAAGAATAACAAAAGTAAAGAAGAAAGAATAACAAAAGTAAAGAAGAAAGAATACCAAAAGTAAAGAAGAAAGAATACCAAAAGTCTGAAAAGAAGTAAAGAAGAAAGAATAAAAGAGAAAGAATAACAAAAGTAAAGAAGAAAGAATACCAAAAGTAAAGAAGAAAGAATACCAAAAGTAAAGAAGAAAGAATACCAAAAGTAAAGAAGAAAGAATAACAAAAGTAAAGAAGAAAGAATACCAAAAGTAAAGAAGAAAGAATACCAAAAGTAAAGAAGAAAGAATAACAAAAGTAAAGAAGAAAGAATAACAAAAGTAAAGAAGAAAGAATACCAAAAGTAAAGAAGAAATAATACCAAAAGTAAAGACCAAAAGTAAAGAAGAAGAATAACAAAAGTAAAGAAGAAATAATACAAAAAGTAAAGAAGAAAGAAACCAAAGTAAAGAAGAAAAAAAGAAGAAAGAATACCAAAAGTAAAGAAGAAAGAATAACAAAAGTAAAGAAGAAAGAATACCAAAAGTAAAGAAGAAAGAATACAAAAGTAAAGAAGAAAGAATAAAACAATACCAAAAGTAAAGAAGAAAGAATATCAAAAGTAAAGAAGAAAGAATTAAAAAGTAAAGAAGAAAGAATACCAAAAGTAATCAAAAGTAAAGAAGAAAGAATACCAAAAGTAAAGAAGAAAGAATAACAAAAGTAAAGAAGAAAGAATAACAAAAGTAAAGAAGAAAGAATACCAAAAGTAAAGAAGAAAGAATACCAAAAGTAAAGAAGAAAGAATAACAAAAGTAAAGAAGAAAGAATAACAAAAGTAAAGAAGAAAGAATTCCAAAAGTAAAGAAGAAAGAATACCAAAAGTAAAGAAGAAAGAATAACAAAAGTAAAGAAGAAAGAATAACAAAAGTAAAGAAGAAAGAATACCAAAAGTAAAGAAGAAAAAAAAAAAAAAAAAAAAAAAAAAAAAAGTAAAGAAGAAAGAATAACAAACGTAAAGAAGAAAGAATAACAAAAGTACCCAGAGACGATTTTATTTTTAAAAATACTTTTCAAGAGTCGAAAAACACAATTAAACATTAATCTACTAGCCGGTATGCTTACTACCGAGCCATCATCACTACCATTGAATTCCTCGAGGAGCATGGCCTTCATAAAACTCAGATCTGACTTCCTGTCCTGTACCATCCGTTCCCAGTCTTTCCATGTGTACTGTCATACCTGTGCTTAGCTTTTTTTTCAATTTACTTTCGCATTCCTTCCACCTTTCTTACACGGAGGCTATTCCAGCACAAGGACTGCCTTGTAATGACATAACAAATTTCGTCAGTGTATGTCCTATTATAGGCCAGCGTATTCTTCACACATCTTGTTCTACTAGCACTTGCCTGATCACGTCATCAGTTTCAACATTGGTGATCCTGCCTGACTATTTTCAATCCTTCCATTCTACGCAAGCATCCAATTATGGAAACCTGTATCTTCTTGGTTTGCAGTAACTCGATTATATATTCCTCAACTCATCTTTACCATATAACGATAACAAAGATATTTCTGAGGACGTAACTGGTGTAGGCATTAATGTATTGTTTATGTTTTTAGAAACGAGCGGCATGGAAGTGTAGTCAGCAGTAACCACCTTTTTTAGGCGGTTTCGGAATGGGGTTGTCAGGCGACATTTTCCGAGCTTTCCGTCAAAGTTAATAGGTAAAGTGGTATCGCTGAGTGGTGGAAACGGAAATTGAGTAATACGTCCGTTTCTGGCATTGAACGTGCCCGGATTCGTAAGCTGGGAACATTGGTCAAATAAGAGGAAGTATTATAAGGACCGCGTGTGTTTCCTTAGCGATGGTTTCTCTGCTATGTTCTTCTTCTTCTTCTTCCTCGTTCGCCCTGAAAAGGACGGTGGTTGCGTTGTGTCTGCTATGTTGATTTTGTTTTCATATTTTGCAAGGTGTTTAATAAAATATTATTTTTTTTACTACTTATGGTCACTCGAACAATTAGTTTATAAGTACTGGAACATCGAACGACACATTACACCAGCGTTTCTCAACCAGGGTTCCGCACCAAGTCGGTAGGGGTTACGCGAGAGATCGTGACAGAAACAAAATAAATTTTTTTTTTTTTTAAAGTCTTGCATAAAACTGTGTATAAGTCAATATTTTGATTCATATTGCGTGAGCCAATAATTTTCAGTAGCTTTACTGTACAACATTGTCAATAAATTTGCATGTTGTAAATAACATTTATTAAAATTACCGTGAGCTAAAGATACAATAATATTCATGCAGGGGTTCCATGAGGCGTGAAAAATTATTTTAAGAGTTCCGTCACGGTAAAAAAGGTTGAGAAACGCTGCACTTGACGATAGAAAGGAAAAAGAAGTGCTAGGTACACCTGAAAATTGTTACTTTTTTTTCCTCCAGGTGTGTCCGGAAAGCTGATATGAATAACATGTTGATTAATATCATTACTCAAGCTGAAAAAATTACAGTTAATAGTTCACTCATTACACTTGAGTTCCCTGTGAAGCATAGGACTTCAACAATATCAAATCAAGGTTTAATGTCCTGTGCTATCCTTCAATGTTTTTCACATTTGTCTTCAATTCCTTATCCGTGGGTTTTGTCCTTCTTTAAAAATTTGTGTGGGGGTCTACCTCTATGTATCTTGCCCTGGAGATTCCAAAATAATAACTGCATTGCAAAGTTCTTAGTTTCTTGGCAACATTTTGCCGAGTTCTAGAGTACCATTATATTGAAGGATTCTAGTTCGTGGTATTAATCTGTAGTTCTGTGTGGAGGTAAATATATATATATATATATATATATATATATATATATATATATATATATATATATATATATATATATATATATATATATATATATATATATATATATATATATATATATATATATATATATATATATATATATATATATCTAGTAGAATTGAGTTATTCGGTGATAACCGCTTATTTCATTTTACTAGTTAGATTTCTGTGCAGAAAAAATTAATTTATAAGTCTGTTATATTCGCTAGTCAACATGTTACAGTGGATAGCAAAATAAATTATAATTTCTAGCTTAAACTCATGCAGCTATAAATAAATTTTATTAAATTGCTAGTAATTAGTCGAGTGTATTTTAAACTAACTTATAACTGCGCTGATTCATCATTGAGTATTGACGAGATACGTACGTATTTCTAATTCATGAGGATTGATTTTATGAATATAACTTATATCACTGGAGATTTAAACGATAAAAACAAGCTCTACGCTTGCAGTTTATAATTTAAGTTATAACCGAGGAATAGTATGTATAAGTATTTTATATGTTTGTTTTTCTTTATTCAGTGAAAACTGGGGTAGCCCAACTCTACCAGCGTTTAAGTACTGATGAGAAATATATGTGAAGAACTAAACATTCTTTTAATTAAAGACGTGTGGGTGTACAAAGTAAAACCTGTCTGCGGCATTGTGGTTGTATCCAGAACGACAGAGTACCCATTTTCACAAACTTTAAGACAAATTGAATAACTGCGCCTACCGAGCCAGATTAAATTCTTCCTGATAAAACATCAAGTACATGCAGCCTCTGTGGCGAAAAATATTACCAGCAGTAACTTTCCGAGATTTTGACAAAGGGTGGTGTGAACAATAATTATTTTTATGAGAGAAGTTACCAACCGGTCATTTTCCTAAATACGGAAAACCTCGTGATTCTGACATTGTGGGCCCGCTAAAACTAATTCTTACCTGAACTGAGTAAAGTGACAATAACTAAATCTGAACAAAATATCGCATGAAGAGGACGCTCCCCGGACCCATTGGATGAAACCAAGATCTGCAGAGCTGGGGATCCGCTTCATCAAACGAAAGGCAGATTTACGTTGGGTGTGTCATAAAGTGCGCCAGATGGCGAACACCATCCAGACATTAGGTAAGAAAGTGAGACAGGGATCCCTGCTGAAAGAACAGAGTGAGAGTAGACTGAGTGATGTTTTTTTGATATATGCACCCACTTTGTAATTTCTTTATGCAAGTTTTTTTGTTGCTAACAATATTTTCCTTAGGATAGATTAGAATATCAAAGTCTGTTCATACCTTTAAAAGGGAAAATCTAAGACTTCAGTATATGTATCCGTGACTCTTTGGGGCTATCACTTTTCTTCTAACAGGACTGTGGGCTATACATCGAGGGAAAAGATCATACCAACGGGTCTATCATTCTTGTAGCAATTCATTGACTTTATGACTATTTGTATATGCTTGTTGTAATTTTACGTGTTGTGATGGAATTTTAGTATGATAATTAAAATTCACATAAACTTAATCAGTGTGGCGGTCAGTTCGTTCCCAAATATCTATATTTTCATTGTCATAGTTTCACGTTTGTGCGTCTATTGTCGTCACTTATGTGTGTGGGTATGTGAGGAACATAATTATTAATATATATTATATTAGATTTGTCTGACTAACCTAACTCTGTTGTAGATGATAGACTGACTGAGAGAAGCTTCTCGAGTGTCAGAGACAGAATCTACTATATTTCCTCCACCTCACTCGTGAAATCTATTCCTATTTTATCGCCTCCCACTGAGCTATCACTTATTTCTATGTCTATTCAGAAGGGACCAAACTAAGTCTTAATCATGTGGTGAATTAGTTGTTCTTATTTGGTTACAATATTATATTAAGGGTATCTGATGTGAGGTCAGCTATGCAAGTCCCTGAGGTTTATTAAATACAAATAAGTTTACAGGGTACTTGTCTGCTTCCACCACGACCTCACCCGATTATATATCTTCCCCTACTGAAGTGTATTGGTGTGTGTATGTTGTCTAGCAAGTGTCTAGGGTATATGCAATGTGATGAAAAGTATGAACAAGACAACAACTACACCTATTACTAATAAACAATGATTAAACAAGTCACTGAGTAAAGTTTGGAAGGTAACTTATTTTTTTATAATTTATTTTCCTGTATCTAGTTATGCTTCTGACACAGGAATAATCAACTCAACATGATAATGAAATTATTTACAACCAATTATTTTACAACTGTCATTGAGTCGGTGTTAGCCCACAATTATTTATATGTCTCAAACTGGGAAAATGTCAAGTATTTCTTGCTCCTAGAAAAGGGTACAAGTTTATTGAACGTTTTTGTTCCTCACTGTCTGATACTCTAGTGAAAACTGAGAGAGTGGAGTGTTTGTGATATCAATTTCCCAGACAAGTCTTATCTGAGGTCTCTGGAACCAGGCTGGTTGAAGTATGTATAAAACGCCAGCATCCACTGCCAAGACACGCTTCTGCTTCTATAGGTGAATCACTGTGTAGGCACTCAGTAGTTAGGCCTCACTGCATACTTTAAGGACAGGTGTTAGGTCACCTGGGCTCACTTTCACTCGTAGATGAAACTCTGGAACAATACAAATGTGTCCCACTCAGCATCTAATAATCTCTCTCTTTCATTATTCTAACATGGCAATATCATCAGACATCAGTATGGTAACTAAACAATTAGTTAACGTTCTCAATTTGGTTGGTACCCCCTTCTGGATAAATAACTTTCAAACCACCGTTTGACATTTTCCTTGATAAAGGAAACATTTTACATTAATACTATCAAGTCATGTACAATCACGGTGACTTGCTGAAGAAGACGGCCAGTGATCTTCCTGGTCTTATGTCATAACACAACATTTTTCTTTTCATCATAAATATTTAATTTTCTTTTCTCCCCATATGGCCGAAAGCCTGTCTGGCTTTTCTATACCAGGTTAATACAGTTCCTAACAACGCTGTGAAACAACACAGAGTGATGTTGCCTTCCCTCCAGATAAATGTTTCCCCTTTAAGGTTCATACAAATTCAATAATGCATACATAATAATGATAAAAATGACAATATAAATGTTAATATAAAGGTTTCAATATTTACCGCAATCAAAGAAACTTTATACACTAGGTTGTTGAATAGGGCGATACAGATAGCTGCTATGCAGAATTAGCAACCAAGACAGTACTCTTGCCTTGTCTCTAACAACAACGTCTTTAGTGTAAGAAATTTTTCATCTAGTGGCCCCCTATACCCAATACTAATTGGTTTTATACAACCCTTAGTCTATTACACTACAGCCAACCAGAGGCGGTTTAATGAATAGCGTTCCTTTTCAAATAAAACTGACCTCAAATATTCAAATTAAGGACTCCTTCCCCTCTCCTATTTAATTCAGTACGGCATTTTCAAAAACCAATAGGACGTTAACCTTAATTTTTCCTTTTATTTTAAACTACCTTATCGGACGTTAACCTTACGGCGCCACGTCACATTGCGTGTGTGTATATATATCGTCTGCTAAAACCAGCGTGTGAATATATGTCCAGAACGCGGGTCGAGAAAAATTCAAACGCCATTCATGGTATCGCATTTCTGGCACAAGAAAATATTTAAATCTCAAAGCCAACGCTAGCAAAAGTGTATAATGTTAAACCGCGGCAAATCGTTTAGGCCCTTACTTCGGTATGCAAATTGAACGTGCTGTGGAATTAAGCGTTTGTTCACACAGATTTCACTACACACCTCCTTTCCTAAAACATGCATTCACTGCAAGTTATTATCTGTGAGACAATTAGCGTAAATAAAGTACTATTCCCTAGGCTTTTCCTGCTTTACCTCACAAGGATGTCTACTCAGGAAATCCGCTCCCACGTTTTCCGAACCGGGTATATATTCGATGGAAAATGTATAAGGTTGGATCAATAAAGACCACCTTAATAAACGTGCATTTTCATGCTTGGCCTGAGATAAGAACACTAAAGGCTGGTGATCTGTTTGCACCACAAATGACCTACCATAAAGATAAATTTGGAACTTTTTTTATGGCCCAGATCAATGCTAAACACTCTTTTTCACTTGTTGAATAATTTTTTTCCGCTTTGTTTAACTTGCGGCTAGCGTAAGCAACTGGGTTCAGTTCTCCATCCTGTGAGGTGGACCTCTGTAACAAAGTGGCCCCTAATCCTATGTTACTCGCATCCGTTCTCACCACAAATTCCTGACTTAGATCAGGCAATTTCAATATCGGCTTGCTAGTGAGTTTATCTTTTAACTCTTGGTATGCCAATTCACACTGCGCTGACCAAATGATTTTTTCAGGTTGACCTTTTCTAGTTAAGTCTGTCAGCGGTGCACAAATAGAGTTAAAGTTCTTTATGTATTTTTGATAAAATCCACATAAAGATACAAAAGACCTCACATCTTTTTTGGTTTGTGGCCTCGGTGCGTTTTGTAATTTCTCCAGGTTCTTGGGGTCAGGGGTCATGTTTCCCTGATACACTGTGTGTCCCAAGAATTCGAGTTCTTTACACCCCACACTACATTTGGTTGGTCTAGCCGTCAAATTTGCTTCCCTGAGCCTATCAAATAGCATATTCAGAGAGTTTATGTGTTCTTCGAATGTCTCAGTAGCAATAAGAATGTCGTCCATGAAATTGGTTATACATGGGTTATTCAGGGGATCCAATAACTTGCGCATCATTCTGGAAAACACACTCGGGGCGTTTTTCAAGCCAAATGGTAACATGTTGAATTCATAATGGCCTTCCGATGTGCTAAATGCCAGATAAGGTCGAACCTCAGGCTTCACTGGAATTTGGTAATAGCCTTTGCTCAGATCCACCTTAGAAAAATATTTTGCCTTATTCAGCCTGGCAAACAGCTGATTGGTATCCGGCAATGGATCCACCTGATTTTCTGTGATAGCATTCAGTTTTCTGTAATCTATACACAGACGGTGTTCTCCAGAAGGTTTCCTTAGTAAAACCACACTGGAACTGTAAGGAGATTCACTGTGAGAAATGATTCCTTCCTTTAACAGATACTCAATTTCCTCCTTCAAAGCTTTTTCCTTAGCGAAAGGAATGGAATAGGCCCTCATACAGATGGGTGTTGGGTCTATTACTTTCATGTCATACTCTAATAGATTGGTATGCCCCGGCTTATCTGTTAGCACGTCTGTATGTTCAACCAGAACCTTTTGAACCTGCTCCCTCTGGGCTTTAGTCAGGTGCTTACTGATCTTCACCTGTGCCTGTGTTTCCTCTGTTTTTAAGGGATACTCGTGAGAGGCGAGTGGTTCCTTTTTCATTCCTGTGGCTATCGACAAGGTAATGAGATGTGTCTCATCCTGGATCTCTCTTTCCAGGTATTTCTTTAGGAGATTCACATGATAAATTTTCTCCTTACCTTTTTTGTCGATTTTATAATTAGTTCTAGATATCCTTTCTAGAACCGTGTATGGCCCTTGCCATCCAATTTGTAACTTGTTACTGCTGCCGGGTAGAAGAAGGAGCACCTTCTCTCCCACATGAAGCTCTCTATCCTTAGCTTTTTTGTTAAAGTAAGCAGCATGTTTCTTCCTGGCTTGTCTGAGATTGTCATTTGCCAGTTTCCATCCAGTTTTAAGACGAGTGGTCAGTTCGTTCACATAGTTATAAGATGAGGTAACAGTTTCTTCTGCCTTCTCATCAGTCCATGTCCTTAACAAGGCTTCTAATGGACCTTTTATTGGCCTCCCAAATAACAGGGTTGCGGGTGCCATCCCGGTTGAATTATGTGGAACTTCCCGATACGCAAACAACGCAGCGGGCAAAAATTGGTCCCATGTATCAGGTTTCTCATGTGCCAGCTTTCTCAGGATAGAAATGAGAGTCCCATTGAACCTCTCCACCTGGCCGTTCCCTTGGGGATGGTACGGGCTACAATGAAAGTGCTTGGCCTGGAAGAGCCTGAAAACTTCTTCCGTTAGTTTCCCCTTGAACTGAGATCCGTTATCAGTCAAGATTTGGTGCGGGAAACCTAACCTTGTGAATATGGTGAGTAATGCCTCTGCCACATGCTTGGAATCTATAGATGACAGGGCTACAGCCTCTCCCCACATCGAACAAGTGTCCACCAGAGTGAGAATATAACTGTTCCTCCTCTTGGTTCGAGTGAGAGGTCCCACAATATCCACTGCAACCCTCTCAAAAGGGGTTCCCACTATGGGCATCTCCCCTAGAGTTGCAGGAGCAGTCCAATGCTTTGGAGCTACCCTTTGACACTCTGGACAGGATTTCACATATCTTTTTATATCTTCAGTTATCCCTGACCAGAAGTAATGACAAGCTATACGCTGTCCTGTTGCACTGATCCCCATATGACCACTGAAAGGAATCGCGTGCCCTAGTTCCAACACTTTATTCCTATATGAAGTAGGAAGAACTAGCTGGCCATGACCATTGGATCCAGTTCCGGCCTTCCTATACAACAGTTTATTCTTCATATAGTAGTCTCCTTTCGTAGGAGGTGTATGGCACTTAGGTAATTTCTTAAAGCACGGGTTGAGTGACCTATCTTCCGCCTGTGCCTTCCTCATCTCCTCTGGATGAGTATTTATGGGTTCATCCTCCTCCTTTCGTGACTGTGACCTGGTCTGCACTGTTGCCATGATCACAGGTTTCCTGGGATTCCCCAAGAATACATAACGACACCCCAATATCAGAGGATAGATGGGTTCGTTTATCACGGCTGCCTTGATTACTCCTTCCACGTACCTTGTCTGTACATTGATCTCGGCTACTGGAAGTGTCATGGTGTCTATTCCCTTTACGGCCCCTTGTATCTCCACTGTCTCTGTGGTATACTGTTCAGGGTGCACTAGGGTTGCACTCACAACTGAGTCATATTCTAAACCTGAATCGTAAAGGCACCTAACCTTGGCACCATTACATGTCACTTCTTCACAGATGGGGGGATGATGAAGATTAATATGATTCTCTGTCAGTTTCTTCTTCCCCTTGTCCACTGTTATCATGCATGCCGCGTGATATGGAGGAACTTTCCTACCACAGTCAATAGTATTATGATTATTCATCCTACAAACTTTACAATATTTCCCTTCTGGTTTGTAGGGTCTCCTTTCTCTGAAATGCGAGTTTCTATCTCGTTGGTCAAACTTGGCTTTATCATAATAGGCTTTACCCTTATTAAACTTATCTCTGTGTTCATAGGTAGGTTGATTTTGGTTTGGTGGATCTTTATCATGGTCTATAGGCTTCTTCTTTAAACTTGCTATCTCAGACTGGGCTGCCTGATATCTCTCAGCCACATTTAAGATCTCCCCCAGCCTCTCAGCACCCTGTTCCGTGAGAAATTTTCTCAGGTCTGGAGCCATGGACTCTCTTAACTGCTCAGTCATAATCATTTCCTTTAAATCTTGGGTTTTCCCCAGATCAGTCCATTTCTCCAGGTATGTCTCCAGGCGAGCAGAGAACTGGTGGTAAGTCTCCCCAGTCAACAGTTTTGCATCCCTAAATTTCTTTCTGTAAAATTCACTGTTTTTCTCATATCTAACTAGAAGAGCTTGCTTAAGAATGTCGTAGTCATCCTGATCATCCTTGCTCAGTTTGGCGAAGACCTCATAAGAGGTTCCCCTAAGCCCCTGAGATACCTTCATACTCCATCTCTCTTTCTCTAGCCCATACATAGTAGCTAATGCCTCAAATCTAGAGAGGAATGATTCAATATCATCCTCTTTTTCTACAAATGGGTCCAACTGGAACCCCATGGCTGAGGTTGAGGCAACCTGACCTGCAGCAGAGTCGGAGGTGGATGAGCTACTTCCATTATCAGGAGCATGGCCTTGTAACTCCAACTCCCTTAGTCGCAACTCATGTTCCCTTTGTAACCGTTTCTCTTCTTTCTCAGCCTCCAACCTCTTTTCTTCTTTCCTGGCCTCAGCCTCAAGCTTCTTCTCCTCCAACTGCAGCCTCTTGATCTCAGCCTCCCTATCAGCCTCTAATTTCTTAAGCTCCCTAGCATCCTCTAACATAATTCTCTTCTCCTCAGCTAATCTCTTATCTTCCCTTTCCATATACTTATCGCACTCTGATGTCACATACTGAATCAGAGCTTGCCCATCTAAATTCATTTCCTTTGCAGTCTGCACAGCAGCAGATCTGTATTTGGCCATATCCGCCATGTTATAGTTAACAATATGAAATACTATCCACTACCTTAACTAATTAATCAACTCTAAACACAAGACAAAGGGCAATGATATCTCAAACCACTCTCAAATTATTTTTACTATTATATTTTACAAATACTGGGACTAGTGACTCACTTAATGTAGGGTACTAAGAACCTTTAAATCCCGGAAGAGCGTCCCAATTAATGTGGTGAATTAGTTGTTCTTATTTGGTTACAATATTATATTAAGGGTATCTGATGTGAGGTCAGCTATGCAAGTCCCTGAGGTTTATTAAATACAAATAAGTTTACAGGGTACTTGTCTGCTTCCACCACGACCTCACCCGATTATATATCTTCCCCTACTGAAGTGTATTGGTGTGTGTATGTTGTCTAGCAAGTGTCTAGGGTATATGCAATGTGATGAAAAGTATGAACAAGACAACAACTACACCTATTACTAATAAACAATGATTAAACAAGTCACTGAGTAAAGTTTGGAAGGTAACTTATTTTTTTATAATTTATTTTCCTGTATCTAGTTATGCTTCTGACACAGGAATAATCAACTCAACATGATAATGAAATTATTTACAACCAATTATTTTACAACTGTCATTGAGTCGGTGTTAGCCCACAATTATTTATATGTCTCAAACTGGGAAAATGTCAAGTATTTCTTGCTCCTAGAAAAGGGTACAAGTTTATTGAACGTTTTTGTTCCTCACTGTCTGATACTCTAGTGAAAACTGAGGGAGTGGAGTGTTTGTGATATCAATTTCCCAGACAAGTCTTATCTGAGGTCTCTGGAACCAGGCTGGTTGAAGTATGTATAAAACGCCAGCATCCACTGCCAAGACACGCTTCTGCTTCTATAGGTGAATCACTGTGTAGGCACTCAGTAGTTAGGCCTCACTGCATACTTTAAGGACAGGTGTTAGGTCACCTGGGCTCACTTTCACTCGTAGATGAAACTCTGGAACAATACAAATGTGTCCCACTCAGCATCTAATAATCTCTCTCTTTCATTATTCTAACATGGCAATATCATCAGACATCAGTATGGTAACTAAACAATTAGTTAACGTTCTCAATTTGGTTGGTACCCCCTTCTGGATAAATAACTTTCAAACCACCGTTTGACATTTTCCTTGATAAAGGAAACATTTTACATTAATACTATCAAGTCATGTACAATCACGGTGACTTGCTGAAGAAGACGGCCAGTGATCTTCCTGGTCTTATGTCATAACACAACATTTTTCTTTTCATCATAAATATTTAATTTTCTTTTCTCCCCATATGGCCGAAAGCCTGTCTGGCTTTTCTATACCAGGTTAATACAGTTCCTAACAACGCTGTGAAACAACACAGAGTGATGTTGCCTTCCCTCCAGATAAATGTTTCCCCTTTAAGGTTCATACAAATTCAATAATGCATACATAATAATGATAAAAATGACAATATAAATGTTAATATAAAGATTTCAATATTTACCGCAATCAAAGAAACTTTATACACTAGGTTGTTGAATAGGGCGATACAGATAGCTGCTATGCAGAATTAGCAACCAAGACAGTACTCTTGCCTTGTCTCTAACAACAACGTCTTTAGTGTAAGAAATGTTTCATCTAGTGGCCCCCTATACCCAATACTAATTGGTTTTATACAACCCTTAGTCTATTACACTACAGCCAACCAGAGGCGGTTTAATAAATAGCGTTCCTTTTCAAATAAAACTGACCTCAAATATTCAAATTAAGGACTCCTTCCCCTCTCCTATTTAATTCAGTACGGCATTTTCAAAAACCAATAGGACGTTAACCTTAATTTTTCCTTTTATTTTAAACTACCTTATCGGACGTTAACCTTACGGCGCCACGTCACATTGCGTGTGTGTATATATATCGTCTGCTAAAACCAGCGTGTGAATATATGTCCAGAACGCGGGTCGAGAAAAATTCAAACGCCATTCATGGTATCGCATTTCTGGCACAAGAAAATATTTAAATCTCAAAGCCAACGCTAGCAAAAGTGTATAATGTTAAACCGCGGCAAATCGTTTAGGCCCTTACTTCGGTATGCAAATTGAACGTGCTGTGGAATTAAGCGTTTGTTCACACAGATTTCACTACAAATCACCTATCGCAAATCTACGACAACATTTAAGTTGAAGATTCCTAATTTCGTGTTTAACTTACTTTCTTTGATGTTGATATATTTCTCACTACAATGAAAGCTCATTTTGCCTTTTGCATTCCTATCCTAATATCACTGTCTGTTCTTCCAACTTTTTTTTTTCTATATTGCTTCTAACAAAACGAGTCTACATCGTGCTGGGATATTTCTCTCACATCATTTTGGCGATCACTTGCCAAATATATTCTGATAACCGTTTTCTTTGAATGTGTTTTTTTTTCAATTTCTGTGACCTCTTATCGTATCTTGGCTTTTATATTTTTTTTTTAATATGAAAAAGTAATACGTCCAACTCGGACAAAAGATAAATTCTGAACACATAGTGGCTGTATCGAACGGGTGGTATACTTCTTAATTTTTTAATTATTTTTTTATATTCTCATGTCTCATACTAAACTCTCGCATTCTTTCCTTTTCCCGACGAAAGCCGTCTGACAGCAGGCGAAGGTAATTTTCGTTGTTGTCACAGAGTGGTTTCACGTGGGTGAATGGTGGAGTGATCGTGGTTAAGGGGCACTGAAGTTGTCAACACTTGTTTGTTGTTGTTGTTATTGATCCAGCGGCACTTGGGCTCTCGCCCTTCGGCCCGTCAACACTTGTTTAAGTGTAACTCACGGACTGAGTTTATGTCTGAGTTTACGTCTGAGTTTATGTCTGAGTTTATGTCTGATTGAGTGTTTAATGATTTGTGCGTGCGCTTGTGTAAAAAGTGTTTGGTGACTGAGAGAGTAGCCAATTGTGAATAGGAACAGTCTGTGATTTGTTGCCGAGCTGTGTGCTCATATTTTGTGACTGGGGACAAATACAGCTGTGGTTATTCCAATTGTGATGTGATAAGTCCTACCTATTTTCTTAAAGGCGATCATTTTCCTGCCTGGAAGCGTTCCTGTTGGAACTATATATATCTTTTCATTCAGACCACTATAAGGTATAGCATTTCCTGGCTTGAAGCTACTGTGGATGAAGGCGTCGAATATTTCCCGCCTACTAGCTATGATTGAGAAAATACAAGCGTTGCCTTTGTTCGCGCCTGAGGAAGGTTCATGAAGATTCTAGATGGCGATGGATTCATGCCGTCAATCACTGTGATAAGAGATTCACACCTGGATAGTGATTTTAGTTTAGTGGTGCGAGGGTGCATGCCGCACATAAGGACGTCTTGCGTGTTGTTAGTATATGTCAGAAAAGCTAGTGTGAGGGCCGTAGTCATGATAGTTCCTATAGGACATGTTCGCCTGATTACTGTAATGCCTTTAAATGTAATTGATTTTCAGGACCTATGTAAATGTGCAATTAAATGTCATGGAACTGCACCAGTGACGCTGGATTAATTCTTACGCAGACGATTCATTGTTGCTCACCAACTACATACGCTACGCGAAATAAAAAGTTCTTTGACAGTTGTCTTTTATCCTGGTGAGACGCATTGCTGTTTTTTGTTTTTGTTTTTTTTAAATAAAAACACTATTCGGAATGTCTTACTGCAGTCCCCTTCAACTTCTCATTATGTCTTTTTATGTTGTGCGTCTACAGTTTTTTTCTCTGTAATTTATTTAAAATGAGATAAGTTGTGCCATACTTTTTTTCTTAAGATCCCAAGTATATTAAAAGCTGCTGGTGTCGAGGAGGATAAAGGAATAAATTTAGGTCACGTCGGAAATCACACCATGTATCAAATACATAGAAAGGCAGACTGTAAAATTGTATCAATACCTAATAAGAAAGCATCCAAACCTGCTACCCTCACATGTTTTCACCAGCAGATTTGCCTTCACAGAAATGATGATCCCAGAAGGATGTGGACAATCTATATTTGTCAAAATCTGAAGCAAAACAAAAACACTCACTTAATATCACTAACCAAGGCAACAAACTGGATAAAAGAACGAAGATTGCATCGCCCCATGCCGAACGCTGGTAAAATTAAACAGAAAAAGTAAAGTAAATATTTAGAGATTAACATTAAATGCTCCTTGTTGTAACTATTTTTTTTTTTTTTTTTTTTTTTTTTTTTAAAGTGTTTGCTACTTTTCTTTGTAGCACGCCCCTTTCAACCATCTACCATGTACATGGAGTTGTTGGTTATATCAGGACGTGTTTCCTTTATTGTAATATGTTTTTGTTTGTATTTATTTTATACTATATTATCTCTAGTCGGTATTTTTCCTTTTGTAGTTATAGTTCAACATGGTTTTTAAAAGAAATTCCAAAATATGCTATTTTCTAAGTTAGTATGTTTTTAATTTTCACTGGATGGTTTCTTTGGTTAATCTGTATGTATCTGGGGCGAGTCTTTCACCAGTTTGGACTACTGACTCAAATCCTTATTTGTTTTTTATATGTTAGCTTTAGTTTTTGTAATATAGTGTTTTATTAACTTTTGCATTTCTGAAGGGGTCTTTGTACCTATGAGATTTTCTACCCTCATTTCTACATTGTGGTTACTACAGTATGTCTTAATGTTTTGCCTCTGTTGGTCATATTTCTTGCAGTCCACCAGAAAGTGTCTAATTGTGTTTGGTTCTTGACACTCTTCACATGTGGGCTCCTCAATCATGAAATATCCATTTCCAAGCTTGAGCCTCAGCAATTTTTTATTAATTGGTATTTTTAGTTCATCTTTTATTTGACATTTTGTGCTTGGTTTTTTAAGGATTTTATATGAGTGTCTTGCTTTTTTACTTTGGTCCCATGCTGTTATCCACTCTTTAGTTATTGCTTGAGCAATTAAGCTCTTAATTCCAAACTTCCCTAAGCCTACTTCAATTTTGTTATGGCTAGTTCTCCCCCCTTTGGCTTCTTTGTCTGCAAGCTCATTTCCTGCTATCCCCACATGTGATGGTATCCATGTTAGTGTTGCACTGCATCCTATAGTTTGTAGATATGTATTAACCTGTAGTATTTCCTCTATAGGGAGCCGCGGTAGCATAGTGGTTAGTGCACTGGCTTCCTAGCTCAGTGGTCTATGGTTCGATCCCCAGATGAGGTGGGATTTATTTGTTTAGGCCGCAAACGGCTCCTGGGTCGACCCAGCCCCAACTGGGTACCAGAGCAACTTCTGGGAAGGTTAAGGCGGCCGGCGTGATGTTGACCACGTCACCCCTAGTGTGCCGACGGTCAAGAAAATATGGGCCTAACACCATATTCCCAATATGCCTCAATGGGCGTGTAAGGGGATCCTTCTTCTTCTTCATTTCCTCTATAATATCTGGCCTGCTACATTCATTTCTGTTTCTGATAGCTAATACTGATGATAGGGAATCTGTGAGAATGGTTACTTTTTTTGGTGGATTTTCTGCAGCTATTTCTAAAGCTTTTAGGATTGCCACTAATTCTGCTGTAAAGATGGATGTATTATCTGTTACTTTGTATCTTTTATAAATTTTTAATTTTGGTATTGCTATTCCTGCTCCTAATTGTCCTTCTTCATCTTTTGACCCGTCTGTATATATAGTTAGGCTATTATTTGTATACCGTTCTATGTACTCTAGTGTTTTACTTTTTGCTGAGATTATGTCGTTAGATTTATTTATGATCTTTGTTAAGTGGGAGTCAGTTTCTGGCACTTTTAATTCCCATGGTGGGATCTTTGCTTTATACAGAGCACTACTGTTTATCGCATTAAACAGGTCTGGGTATTGATCCACTTCATCCATTGTTTTCCACCCTGACGGGTATCTATTATGGTTTAATGGAATGTGGCCTATGTACTGGTTACCCCTATCAAAGGTTTTATGTGCTGGGTGAGTTGGATCTTTTGCCACTCTTGCCCAGTAGCTGAATCTCAGTTCTTTTCTCCTTAGCTCCAGGGGTATAATGCCTAGCGATACTCCTAGTGCCTCTGCTGATGTTCCCTTTGAGGCACCTGCTATTATTGACAGTGCCTGGTTTTGGACTGTGTCTAGTTTTTTCTTATTGCTTGGGGCGGCTGATGCATAGACAACACTGGCATAGTCAAGTTTGCCCCTAATAAATGATTTATAGAAGGTTAACATGGTCTTATTGCAGGCGCCCCAACCACTTCCTTTCATATATCTTAGCATGTTAATAAGTCCCCTACTGCTTTGCACTAATAGGTCTATGTGTTTGTTCCAGTTTAGTTGCTGGTCTAATACCATACCAAGAAATCTAGTTGATTTTGCTGTGCATACTTTTTGCTCATTAATGCTTATGTCAATTATATTGTTTTTAATTACACGCCCTCTACTGAAGATCATTCCTATGGTTTTTTTTAACGTTTAGATTAAATCCCCACTTGTTCATCCAGTCAGATACTTTATCTATTTGCCTTTGTACTGTTTTATAGAGGAATGGGAGATTTCTTCCCGTTCTCCATATCGCAGCGTCATCTGCAAACTGGGATAAGTTGTTTTTTAAGTCTTTAAACTCGTCGCCTAGGTCGTTGACCATAATCGTAAAGATAGATGGTGATATTACTGATCCCTGGGGAATTCCATTCTGTTGCTCATACACCTCAGATCTATCATTGTTTATTTGTACCGTGAAGTATCTATCCTGCAGGAAGTTTTCTAGATAATTGTAGGTTCTGCCTACTATACCTAATTTCCTGATTTTGTGTAGTGCACCCTCCCTCCAACACTCATCATATGCTCTTGCTACATCAAGGAATATTGCTACTGTCTTTTCATTCCTTTTGAAGCCTGTTTTAACATCATGTTCCAGCCTCAACAGTTGCTCTATTGTACTATGTTGGCTTCTAAAGCCTGCCTGGGTTGGACTGTACAAATTATGCTTTTCTAGATGAAATTTTAGTCTGCTGTTGACTATTGTTTCTAGAATTTTTCCTAGATGCGATGTTAAAGATATTGGCCTGTATGAGCTGACATCATGTGTTTCCTTATCTGGCTTTAGTATGGGGATGACTACTGCTGTCTTCCATGAACACGGTATTTTTTCCGTGTGCCAGATTTTGTTGTAGAGGGATGCAATCACTCTTAGAGTTGTATTTGGTACCTTTTTGAGGATTTCATAGCTCAGAATGTCTTCCCCAGAGGTAGTATTGGTTTTTCCTGCTAAAGCTCTTTCTATTTCATCTACTGTAATATCTGCATTTAAATAATTAGCATCCTGTGTGGTGTCCATATTTTCTCCTTTTAATTTTTCTAGCAGTGTCTTCCGCCTATTTATTTCTGCCTTATCTAGACTGTCTATTGAACTAACCTGATAGAAGTATTTAGCTAGTATGTTGGCTTTTTCTCTATCTGTTTCAGCTCTCTCTGGTATTTTAATTGTTGGGATTTTAAATTTCTTGTGGTTTCCTCCTTTAATTGCTTTTAGTTTTCTCCAAACTGTAGTTACTTGTGACCTATGGTTTAGTGTTTGACAAAATGTTCTCCAACTCTTTTCTTTAGCTCTGAATATTATTTTATTTGTTTCATTTCTTACTTTTTTATAGTTTGTGTAATTCTCTTCAGTTTTGGCTTTTCTATACTTTGTAAGGGCCCTCTCCCTCAATTTCAGTTGTTCTGAACATCTGTCTGTCCACCATGGTACTGGATTTTTATCTTTGTTTCTTTTCCTATTTTTACCTTTTTGTGTTGGTTTTAAGTGCTCAGGCATATTCCTGTTTGGTATATATTTTATAGCTATTTTTTAAAATCTCATTTGTTAGTTTTTCTGCAAATATATCTATACTGTTAGATTCAATTTGTTCTATGCTTAGTTTACTTAGCTCCAATTGGAAGGACTCCCAATTTGCCTTTTTTAGGTTGAATGTGGGTTTCGAGCTTTTTGGACTAGTTCTATATTTGTCGTTTAGGTTTATTTCTATGGGTAAGTGGTCTGAGCTGGAGTCATTCAGTACTTCCCATTTAGCAGAGGCTAGGTTTGGTGTTATAATACTTATGTCTATTGCTGTATCTCCTCCACTGTTGCATGGGTTAACCCTTGTCACTGAGCCATCATTTAGTATGATTAGCTCAGCACTTTCAATGAAGTCCAACAGTCTTTTTCCTGCTGGATCATTACTGTTGTTACCCCATGCCTCATGGTGTGCATTAAAGTCACCTACCAATAATGTTCTTTGGTCTATTTGTGTGTTAATAGTGGCAATGTCCCTATCGGTTATATTACCCTTGGGGCTATAGATGTTTATTATTTTTAAGTTATCTGGCTCACTGTCTAATGTTATACTTATTCCTTCAATATTTTCTGTGTTGAATTGTTCCCAATTTAATATTTTGTAGTCTTCATGTATTAGAAAGGCCACGCCCCCTCCTCTTCCCTCAGGTCTATCATTTCTAAGTGTTATATACCCTTGGTAGTTCAGTTTCTGTTTGGAGTTCAGGAGGGTTTCTTGTATTGCAAAGATGGGTTTTGCCTCCTTATACTGTCCCATAAGAGACATCAGGTTCTTCCTGGCACCCCTACAGTTCCACTGAACTACTTTGATAGCTCTAGAGTCTTTGGTCCCCATTTAGTATGGTTAGCTTAGTTATGTTATTGTTTTTATTAGGTTCTTTGATAGGGGATCTACTTCTTTTGGTTTTGTTCACTATCTCTCATGTTCTCCACAAACTCATCATTCCAAGTAACCATTGTACTCCGAACTCTTTCTGCTATGTATGGTAGGTGTAGTTCCACTGTTTCCTTAAATTTTTCTTCCATTTTTTCGTCTGACAAAATAGCTCTTTCTCTCTATTTTTTTTTAAGGATTTCTTCATTAGCCTCTTTTATTTCTGTTATTGTTTTGAGGTCTCTTTCTATTGCCTGTTGTGCTATTTTAATTTCTTCTAATACCTGCCTGGCTTGGGTGATGTTATGTTCTGTCTCTTCTGTGTTGTTTTCTACTTCGCTGTTGCTTATGCGTGTTTTACTTTCATCTTCTTTCTGTATTTTTTCCTTTATGTTTTTTTACTTCAGTGGTTATTTGTTTTATTTGTTTCTTGATGTTGTTTTCTTGGAAGTTTTGAAGGTGGCTGTTTGCTTTCTGTGTTTCTTTCACTTTCCAGATTGGTGTGTTGGTTTCTAGAGCTTCTTTAAGTATGTATTTTGTCTCTTGGAAGACTGGGCACCCCTGGTACCTGGCACTGTGGTTACCCTGGCAGTTTGCACATCTTCTGTTTTTATTTTCTTGTTTGTAGTCTTTGTCCTCTTTAGCCATTGTGCAGTCTCTGTGTTTGTGTGCTCCTGCACAGAAACTGCAATGTACATCTTGTTGCTCTTTTACAAGCATGCTGCATGTGACTAAAGCCTTGACAATTTGTGCATTGGATGATTGGTGGTATGAATGTTTCAGTCTTCCTGATTCTCTTGCAGATTTTGATCTCTTTGGGTATTTCTGTACCCTGCACACTCAACACTACCACTGATGTATTCTTCTGCAGCTTAGTTTTAATTCGTTCTATCTTTTCTATCTTAGTTTCTGGGTTTTCTTTCACTATGTTTGTGTGGATCTCTTCTTCTGTTAGGTTTGTATCGATGCCCTTGATTACGACTTTTCTAATCTCTTTGATCAGCTCCATTTGTATATTTATTTTATGTGGGAGTTGTACTTCTTTAGATTTTTCTTTCAGTTCATTTATTAGGACCTTGGCTTTTTCTGTGCTGTTCAAACAGATTACTACACCATTGCTTGTTTTTTGTAATCTGTTAATAGATTTTTTATCTATTATTTTTTCTAGGATAACCATGATTTTGTCATCGGGTAGGGCTCTCAGAGTGGCTTCTGTCCCTCCTACTTGAGTGATTTTAACTCTTCTTCTGTGGGTTTTTGTTTCCTTTAGGCTGTCCTCGGCACTTTCTTTGTGTTCTTTGGTTTCCTGAGTGCATTGGCCTGCATTTCCCTCTTTGTCCTTCCTAATGTGTTCTGCGGCTTTATTTCCTGTCGAAGGTGGTGTTCCATTGTTTGCAGCACCTTGCTTCGAAGTCAGAATTTCTGTTTTTTTCTCGTTGCTCTTTTTGTTTGGTTCCCTGTTTTTATTTACTTCAGGGTTCACTTTTGTTTTTTCATTGATGGTTTCCATTTTGCCCTTAATTTCTGTGTCCTTTAGACCAGGGCTTTTGTTCCTCTCATTTTCTGTCCGTTTTGATGTTCCTTCCTTAGTATGTCTTTCTGATGATTTGCTCCAAGCCTTTCCCTCCCCTGACTGCCATCTGGTTAGCATTATGTTGTACTTATTTGCCCTTATTTTTGCTAAATTAACACCAGGCAAGTTAATATATTTATTTATTTTATTTTATAAATTTTAAATTATGTTTAGCTATCAATAATTAAAGGCTGGATAGTCCTACTACTGAGCTAGTAAATGTGAATTAAATTTGATTTTGTTCACGCGCGGCTCTGCGCTGAAAGATGCCTGTATTAATTACACAAAGAAAAGCAAGATGGCTACTGCACTTTACAAATGAAGACCACACGTGGTTGGCCTACCTGTGTTTATTCTATTTCACTAATATTTTATTTATTCCAATACCCCTATCAATTTTAGCTAACGTTTAAAAGCAATTATCTAATACTATAGGTGGTTAATAATATTTAGTTTAAATATGTTAGAGAAGAGAAAAAACTTATCTGAAATTCGTCTTTTGTAGCGTACTGAAAACGACAACTGCACTGCTTCACTACCGCTTCTGACAGTTGTGCGTAAGTTCTTGCCTAAATTGCTGCAAATTGCCATTGTTGCTGTCGGCCGTCTTTGTTCCTGACTGTGTTTGAGAGAGCAATAAAAGGCTGATTATTCTTGACTGGCTTTTCATTATTACAGAGAACGTTGTCTGTGTACTTATCTGTTTCTGAGCCACCACAAAATGTATTTACCTTTGCCTTATTTTTGTCCATGTCATATTAACATTTGCATTAATATTTGTACTAGATGTTTAACACATTTTGTGGTATCATTTAACACATTGTTTGGTATCATTTAACACATCTAGAAGTATTTTTGCGGCTGTCTGTTTATTTTAATTTTATTAATGATGGTGGTGATTATCTGAGACATAATTCAATCAATTCTGACACAATATGTGTGTGTATGTGTGTATGTGGCCCAATGTAGTTCCAGGGAAAGAAAGAGTTGCACTGATGAATCCCTCAGGCTATTCGTATCAGGCTAATAATATGAGGTTATGAATGGGGTTGCGGTCGGCGGCTAAGGATCAAAGAAGAAGAAGAAGATGAATGGGGTTGCAACCTCATCATATAAAACAAATTGCCACAGAAAGCACCGCTACAAAAGCATGTGAATGCTTGGTGCAGACTTTCTGCAAGGGGACCAGCTTCTGTGGTGGTTCCACGCTCCGTAAGGAGCGCAAAGTAACATAATGATGATTTATACATGTATATTTGCGTATTTATGTTTGAGTCAGTATTTGTGAGGTTGTGCGTCAGTGTGAGGTTGTGTGTACCCATATTTATTTTTGAATATAGGCGCACGTAAAAACTGTTCTGCGTTAACCAAATGCCGCTCAACAAAACAAAGTTAACACAGATAACTGTAACAAAAAAACATAATACCTTATCATGCAAAACAAAATACTACAGAAACTACTGTAATATGAGAATGTGCTTTATGCAGGTTTTCCTGCAAGTGTCCAGCTGCATTTGTAGTTCCATGTTCCATCAGGAGTGACAAATGGAATGACGGTGATGATAATGAAAACTGAGCTTCAATTTAAATCTGCTACTGGCTGCTCTTTATCAATCATTCTCACCTTCCTTACTACACATACGTGAAGATATATTTGATGCATGTAATCGGGAATGTATATTGATATGATTGGTCACGCGAAAATGCATCAAGAATGAAAGCCACGCTTTGGTAGATGTGCCGTGTTTTTGTTGATAGTCGTGATGTGTGGTCTTTTCTGGGTTGTGTTCACGAGAGGGAGCAGACATGTTTGAATGTAAAGCGGTGAATGATTAAATCTGCTGGACATTTGATGATATAGTATTAATCAGTGTATCACGTGTCTGGGCATCCTTGCTACCAATATGGAAAATATATTTATGTAAAGCCACAAACTGTTGTAGCAGCGAGCTCTATACTGTTCTTCTTCTTCCTCGTTCGTCCTGAAAAGGACGTTGGTTGCGTTATATCGCCGTTTACAGCGAAGCTGCGATATTTGCGCCTTTCGGCCCGACACATCCGACTTCCACACGGCATTTTTGAACAGGGTTTGCCTTCCCTCTTTGATCCATACTCTCTCTCGGCCAGACTGCAGTGATGCAGCCTGTTTCCAGGTCTTGGTCAGCTCTGGTTCGCTGACCCTGACGCAAGCAGTCTAGCTATGAGTCGCTGACTGCAATCGTCTCTTTTGCTGTGTCTTTGGTCCCATATACTGTTATGACTAAGTATTGGACATCCCAGAAAGTTTAAATGCACTATGAGTGGACGAAGTGTTTGAAACTATATACATCAAGTAAACATTTATGTAAAGCAATTATTCGTATTAAAATGTGATCGGCATCTAGTTTTGTCATGAAGTTATTGACATGAAGTTGGCTCAAGTTACAATTCCGTAGAACCGTTGAATTGTTGCAGTATCAAGTGTAAAGTGTCAAGTGTGTGTTCAAAATAAAACTCTAGACAAGAGCCGACATCTTAGTCTTCTACATTATTTGTCTGCCTACCCACAAATCTACCACTGTATTTATATTATCACACCATATTTGGTCAACGTCACAACATATTTTAATTTATTGTATTATACACATTGAGGGAGGCAACCGAAGCGAGGAAGGGACAGACCACCTAACCCCATAAAGCTGAGACTTAGTATAGTGAATTCTCTAATATTTCACTCCTCTACGACAGTATGTGGGAAAACTCGGGCTTTCTAGGAAATATAACTTTTAGTAACAGGGAGCCGCCCTGGTGTAATGGTTACCACACTGCGCTGGCGATCGGGTGATCTACGTTCAAGCCCTGGCGAGTACATTTGAAGCAGTGTCGTCGACCGGGACTTGGACTGGATTAATTCGAGACCTGGCGAGGACATCTGAAGCAGTGTCGTCCACCAGGGACTGGAATAACCTGAACGGCTCCTGAGCCGACCCAGCTCTAATGGGTACCTCCGAAATCGGCGAGTATCTGCCTGAATGGCGAGAGGACACCTGTAATTGTACAGGGGAAAAAAGGGGTACTCACGTAAAATCAGTCTCAGGTTAGACATACTAACAGGAGATTTCGTCTCGAGTACAGTTGACATTCGAAAATCCGGCCATCGATAATCCGGTTCCTTCAGATTTCCGGCATGGATTTCGGAGCGCATTTTTAAATTTACCGCGTTGGCGCGCCACTGTTTTCTGGAGCAGTTTATGTTTTGATGCAGCTGTTGGGTCTTGCTTGCACGTGTTAACAGGCATTCCTGCTCATTCCTTCTCATTTTATCATTTATTTGCTGCTGTATAGCCCCATTATGGATTCAGCAAATAAAAGAAGTGGTGTAAAACGTAAACATCGTGCATTGTCGATCGCAGATAAAGTGTACAGGTAGTCATTTTCTGTTAAATATATACAGAATATATAACCATAAAAAATCCGGCATTTTCAAAAATTCGGCACTCCTCAGGTCCGGAGGTTGCCGGATTTTTGAATGTCTACTGTAATAGCGGGCGTACAATAAAAAAGAAAACAAGTAACAGCAACGAAGTAAATAAAGAAGGGAAACCCGATCAGTGTTATTTAATACTTGTAGTATATATATATTACAGAAATAATACACATAAACCGGTTATGTTGTTGGCACTGGTAACAGATAAAGAAGTAGATAACTAAACAACAGGAAGACAACAGAGGTGATAGGTTTATCGAGGACCCGAACACAAAACCATCCAAACGGCGACATCGCCTCGCTATAGTCGTGAATCGTGACTAACCCCACTGTCAACTAAGCACCATAAAATAGTGTTTCGTGAACAGTGGTCATTAGTATATATATATATATATATATATATATATATATATATATATATATATATATATATATATCTATATATATATATATATAGATATATATATATATATATATATATATATATAACAGCAACGCCACGATTACTAAACATCAGCAGCATCATCTGTTGTTGGTGCCACTAAACACACCATTATCACCAACATCACTGTCACAAAAGCTGCATTCACTGACTGAAGCGCCAAGATCGACTTCCGTGCGAAAATTCCACAAGTATGCAAAACAGGAGTAAATCATAAATGTTAGCGTATGTCCATTTCACATAATACCCCTCCATTTCTCTTTCTCGCTCTCTCTGTCTCTCGTTTTCTCTCTCGTCCGGCCCCGTTATTAGGCAGAAGGGAACTGAGTTATAAATTTTAGCGTTAAAATAACTCCAGTTGAGAAAAATCGTGTAAAGCGAGGATGTGTTGAAGGTACGGTCTTAAATACGTTTAGACAACTAGCAGGACGGAAAAGAATTGTCAAAACCCTTTAGACAGCCTGAACCGATGCTGAACTGGAAAAGTAAACGGATTAGCGAAAATAATGTAATTAAAGGGCCACTCAGTTACGTTAAAAATATTTTCTTAGTTAAAAACATTTTCTTCTGTTTATTGCTAAATAGTAAAAAATAATAGGTAAATACCTCGAGATAGTAATAAAGGAAGAACGAACGAACGAACGAACTTTATTTTCGAAGGGTAAAGAATTGGGCGCGCAGGCCCGTCTAACATTCTGCCCTTCCACTCTCATTAATCTTGCATACTATATCCTTTCATTCCCACATGATGCTTTAAGCATTAATTTAAAGGCATGCAACATTATAAGAAGAAAGAAATTAGATAGGCAGGCAGGCAGGCAGGCAGGCAGGCAGATAGATAGATAGATAGATAGATAGATAGATAGATAGATAGATAGATAGATAGATAGATAGATAGATAGATAGATAGATAGATAGATAGATAGATAGATAGATAGATAGATAGATAGATAGATAGATAGATAGATAGATAGATAGATAGATAGATAGATAGATAGATAGATAGATAGATAGATAGATAGATAAAGTAGGTATGGAGGTAGATAAGTTGGTAGATAGGAAGTGTGGCGGGTGTTGTTTCCTCTGCTTTGAAGTAGTGGTCCAACAATGGCCAACTCTGAGTTAAAGGATGTGGGTCTTCAAAGGTATCTATGTCGCTCAAAGATTACTCGGGGTAGAGATATAAATAGAAAAATAATGCTTCTATTTATGGGAATCTCACAGAATGATTTAGAAAGTTAAGTATAACAGCTGAGATCATCTAAGCCGTTATAAATGTATTATTCTCCCGCCCATTCTATGAGGAAACTTGTTGACTCGTATTTTCTGAGCCCCCAGCTGAAAGTGATTCAGCAAAAAAATAATTTACTAGCTCTGTATGTTTATTATCTTAAAACTCGCTCAATAATGATTATGTCAACTATAGATGTACATATACATATAAACAGGTTCAATAATCAGTTTTTGGTTTTACAAAGTAAAATAAATAAATTTATTTTGGCAAAGAAAACAAAATGCTGTTCCAGTACTTTTGTACCTACCTGGCCAGATGTTGGCAGTGGTTTGTCGCTGAGTTCGGGTTCGGTCACTGCTGGTTCCAAGAGGTGTTTTGGACTGTTCCTTCTCTTCAGGAGTCATATACTGTGGCAGCAGCACGTCTCTTGCAGCAAGACCGGGGTAACTACTTAGGTTGTCAAGTCAAGCTACTTCAAAACCCGTCTGATACAGACGTCTAGCGTCGATCGCTGGTAACTTGTACCACAAAATAAGAGGAAAGAAATGCCTCTTTGTAAGTATCGGGTCTCTTGATATGAAGATCAGGCGACCTCTACTTCCATCCGCCATCTCATTTTTCTCAGAATGTTGTCCCTACTCCTGAACATTAAATTTGGACTCAGATTCGGATGAAAGTGCTTTTGGACAGCGGAAGACGACAATTGAAACATTTTATACATGTATAAATATACATATAAAACTTACTAAAATGTTAGTACATAAAATATATGCACAATGATATCATCATCCACTCCCTGCTCCCTCCGAAGCCTGGGGCTACCTCTTCTATTGGTTTCTTGTTAGGAAACCCGCAGAAAGCAGTCACCAGCTCTTGCAGTGGTGGTTCATGAGGCAAATTATTTTACATGATGAGGTTGCCAGTCCCATCTGCAACTGTACATCCACAAGACATTTATATATGTCAAAGGCGAAATACCAAAACATAAAATGTACATTTTACAACTTACCCTGATATCGTGTGAACGACAGACTTTTTGCACAGAAAAAAATTGGCCGTAATATGTCGTGTAGAATTTCAGGTGGGTTAGATATCTAACTAGGTGCACTTGAAGAAGGATCCTAGAAATTGAGGCGCAAAGTGATAACTCTGGAGTTACTCCTTTCTAATATCAGAATTCATTTCCAGTCCTCTGGCCTGTCCTATACTGGGGTCATAATTATTACGTGTTCCTGGCTGTCTATGATTTCTCCTTGACAAAAGCGGAAGGCAGTGAAGAAGTCTTAGAATGCTCTAGGTTATGAGCGACATTTTTGCTCCCACGCACATGTCTCTCCATCAAGTTCCGTTCGGTAAAGATTCAATCAGAAGTAGTTTAGTTTAACATTCCAATACCAACCCAACCCAACCACAAGTAGGCGTCTGATTTCGGTATGTGTTTCCCCCACCCTGATGTATAACATTACTACATGGCAACATAAGATATTTTCCTTACAAGCTATTTTCATATTCCATGAACATATAAGATCTTGCCACTTCCGCGTTACTTATTATCTATACAAGAATCACTACATCACCGATCTATCCTGATTATTAACTCTGGTATAACTCTACCAAGGTGTTACAGCTCATCTTATTTGTTACAACAAAGTCATCGAAAGTGTAATCTCATTTCTCGTATTTCACTTCTTTCCAGCTAGTCATGTCTGCAAAATTAACACATTATCTAAAATTCCATCTGTAGTCCTTTTAAAAAAACTCATCCTACAGGTTTCTGTCACCACTAGCCGGCTGTTTTAAACGATCAGATACATTCCCAGGGCCGTAGATAGGACTTTATTAAGGGGGGATTTTAATTTAAAAAATTTTTAATGCACTATTTTGGTACCGGTACAGTATAATTTCCTCCCTAAGGGGTTGGGGGGGGGGGGTGTTTGACCCCCCCTCCCCTTCGGTATCTACGGCCCTGTACATTCCACAGGTGTTTGGTCAATCAACCCGTCTGTCCGGAAGTCTTATGCAATCTAGTGCATGGACGGACTGTTCCTCCTCTGCTAAACTAACTGGCTAAACAATGAGTCTCACTATTTAACCATACAAGTCGACAGGCCACAAAAACAGGTCAAACGGTCAGGTCGACAGGGCTGATAAAGTACCTACCTAGGCAGTAAATGTGGGTATGACGAACAAAGAGAGATACCATCGCTAGATGAAGCAAAAAAGAACGATAAGGAGCATGTGAGAAAACCAAAAAGGATAGTCGATTAACACTGACAGAGAGGAGTGATGAAGGAAAAGATAACGACAGAGTTTAGACAGGAACTCCGTCACAGGTACGTAGTAAGGTAGGTAAGAAGGTAGGTAAGTAAGTAGGTAAATAGGTAGGTAAGTAGCTAGCTAGCTAGCTAGATAGATAGATAGAAAGATAGATAGATAAATAGATAGAGATAGAGAGAGAGAGATAGAGAGAGACAGATAGATAGATAGATAGATAGATAGATAGATAGATAGATAGATAGATAGATAGATAGATAGATAGATAGATAGATAGATAGAGAGATAGATAGATAGATAGATAGATAGATAGATAGATAGATAGATAGATAGATAGATAGATAGATAGATAGATAGATAGATAGATGGATGGATGGATGGATGGATGGATGGATGGATGGATGGATGGATGGATGGATAGATAGATAGATAGATAGATAGATAGATAGATAGATAGATAGATAGATAGATAGATAGATAGATAGATAGATAGATAGATAGATAGAAGTGATAGTCTCAACGGAGAAGCGAGCCAGAGACCATCAAAACGGCGCCATCCCTTTCGCAGTGAGAGTGAATTGTGAAAGGACACACGGCCAATTAAGTATCCATCATTGGCGGCGATCATTCTCACAACATTACACGCAACTATAGAATATAGTGCCCGAAAACGACTCAGACATTTAGAGACTCAGATTAGATGTATAACTTTTCTATTAGCGAGTGTAAAGCCAATTAACATGCAAAGGCCGAAATAATTGTGTCTAACGGATCGTAGAGGAAGATAAACAACAAAGGACAGCATTGTATATTTTCAGATACGGATGCGTCAACACACAAACAAATGAACCTTTTATTTGTGTTACTTTTCCGGTACCTATTGTCCTTCTAAGCGTCTGATTAACATAGGGGTTAGAGCTTTTGCCTAACGCTGCTAAGTTACCGTGTTCGGAGTTCAAAACCTGGAAGCGTCATGCTCCAGTCTACCTGGAATAGGTTTCCTGACTCTGCTCTTGAGCTAGGGAAGGCAAATGCACGAAGGAAGGGAACTGACCACTCCATCTAATAAATCTGGACCTGGTATAGAGAAGTTTCTAACCCTTCATTCATCTACGGCAGTATTGCTATGGTAATTTATATTTAGTGCGCTAGTTCTTTCTTTTCTTTAGATAACCCAGAGGGCACAGATAGTTTTGACCTTTCTCGTTTCTCTGGCCGTAACAAGAGGGCACTAAACCGCTTAGTCTACGCTCACAAATCATCATTTCTCTTGGACTCCCTGATAAGTAGAGTTGGCGGCCGAGTGGCTCAGGATGATTGTAGTCAGGCATTAAAACACACTGTATAATGTCCAGTTAGATTAACACTAGGGGTCAACGAGAACAGTTCAAACAGCCAACTCCGTAACAATTAATTATGTGAACCAAATTCCTGTTGTCCGATTCAAACATTTAATACGGAAACAGCTTCACAATAGTTAGCGATCTCAGTATGTATCTGATTAATTCACACATGATACTCAGTATGCTTCCAAGTATAATGTGTGAGGTATTCTCTTTATACAATTCATCCTTTACTAGGAATAAATTCTTAGATCAGTTACATCATTGTAGACTGACTGACATACAGAATGTATTTCTATTTAACTCTTGAATGACAGACACGTTTTCCAAAATAAGTGGTTTCACAAATAATGTCTTATAATAACTTCATAAAAATTTAGTGCCAGTTCCCTCGGGATCAACAGGTAAATTCACTGAATATTTGACATCTGCTCACACTAGTCCGACACATAGACACAATGCCCACATCTCCGGTGTACACAAGCCACGTCATCCCATAACAACGCAAGACTCCTCAATCATCACATAACAACGCAAGACTCTCAAATATGATGCATTTTCTCACGACAAATAATTTTAAATACAATTTCCCGATTTGTCACGCGCCAAATGCATCGCCACACTCCCTATGGAGCAAGCACTCACCACTGCAGCTGGCTCCTTGCAAGTACATGTACCCTACACCAAAGCACTCAGTTGCTATTACAGCTGTGGTTTCTGTACCAATTTGTTTTATGTGATGATGATGTCCGCCTTACACACGACCACATATTAGTCCTAGTATTTCTTTGTGTCATCAGAGACACCTTGGGAACTAGACGGGGCCCACTAAAACATGGTAACAGGATATTGTCAATATTTAAGGCGGACGGACATCTGCAAACTGCCGCCAAAACGCGGGCAGTCACATAGCAGAATTGATCGTAATCCAATACATCTATCATGTTCCATTTTCAGTCTGAAACCTCTTCCTTTTCCCATTTAGATCTTTCGAGAACAGTGCTCAGCGAAGCCGTCGAAATTGTGTAGTTTTGCTAGTAGTTAGAAATGCTAATTGAGTAGAACGTTCGTAAAGAATTTTCTTTCGTTACAGTAATTTGTTAAAACTAATTTTAATATACATACATACTTACTTACTTAGTCGTTCCTCTTCCACCGTGGGGTGTAGACGTTTGCCAGAGAGAGCGCCATACTTTCCTATCTGCTGTCTTCCCCCTGATCTGGTTCCAATCTAGTCCTCATTCCTTCAGAGATTGTCTAGTGTTGTCCTCCCAGCAGACTCTGGGTCGTCCTAGAGATTTGTATCTCTGGCTCTTAGTTCCCCATATTTGTCGTGGTAGGCTATTTTCTCCCATTCTGCAGACATGGCCGAACCATCGTTGTTTTAATATACATTTGAATGTTATACTTTGCTTTTGTACCAGATCTTTCTGAAGTTAACTACCGTCTGCACGTAACTTAAAGTTAACAAACGCAGTCTGCAATATGTTATTGTTAAATGTTTGCTATTATTATTATTATTCGTCCATGTGTTACCGGGCCCGAAATGGGACCATCTAATAGCAACACTATACCCTACCACGCAAATTGTAGGAACCGACTGAAAGAATTGAACTAGGGACCGGCTATATTATCCTGTAGAAATTGTAGGACAGAAACAATATTCAACAACAACACGGACAAGCCACAAGACGGAAGAAGGTCCTCTGTTAAAAATGTCAAGATGCAGCTCTGAGAAAGTAGTGTCAGTGGATCAAGAGTTGAGACGAGCTGCATTTGGGTATGACACACATTGATAAAACCTTTGGTTAGCATTACAAGGCTGTCATTTTTCTGGAATCTCCAGGGTAAGAGTGGTAGAGGACGGCGGGAAAACACACGGAGAAGGAAACTAGAGACAGGTGTAAACTGAATAAAGAAGACATAGACAACTTTGAAGGTGAGGGCATATTACAGGGCTGGTAACAAGAATGTGTTTAGAGCCTATTGTCCTCAGGAACCCGAAGGGTTCTCATGATGTCCATCATTCTTCACCACCATTTCCTTTTGTGCTCCGTATGGAGCATGGAGCCAGCGCTGTAGCTGGTCCACTTACAGGAAGCCAGCACTAAACCTTTACATGCTCTAGCAGCAGTGGTTTCTGTGGCTAGTTGTTTTACGTGATGAGGTTCCCAACCTCATGATGATGATGTTAGTGAATTATAATTATTAATATTACTACGGTCATAGGATGCTGGCCGAAGCTACACATCACGTACAAATTCAGAAGCTCGTTTCTACAGGTTTTTCATGGCGTACTTGGACAGAAAAAGTACGACTGAGAAATACAGAATAATAATGTAAGCATTACTGACAATATTTTTGAGAATTTATCATTCATTTATTAGCGACACTGATGACTCTGTAAAAGAATCGTGCGCGGTAACACTCTAGTATTTGGCCTGGTGATAAGGAAGAGTATTGAAGTGAAAGAAAACGGTATCACGAGATCTATCAGGATTCGTCACGTCATAAATCTTGTAAAGAATACCGAAGTAAAAGGGTATCTTTTGCAAGGCATTCGTAGATATTAAACATATGTCTCCGCATCGGCTCTAACCACTTGAGTATTTGACCTGTTTGTATCTGGTCGAACAATATCCTGACGCAATGCAATTAATTAAACGCGTGGAAGATACAACATGAACATCGGCGCATGAAAGACAGAAACTATAAAGATCAACAGATCACCGGTCCCACTTAACATACGTGCCAAAAGAATAAAGCTTAAACAGGTTCCAGAGTTTCAATACATAGCAAACATTGTCACAGAAAATGGATGAATTGGCAGATGAATTGAAACAAGATGTCAAAAACGGTGAAATTATGTGTCGGGTGTTACCATTTCTCAGATCTGATTATCAGTATGTAAATTAAACGAAAATCGATACTACGTATTACGACGTTGAGTATCACTCCCGTTTTTGATATTTTGATATCTCATTACCATATTCGCCCCAAAGTGTTTCTGAGGTGACAAAGAAAGAATAGGTATATTGCTCATTCATGCAAATTGTGCAAGACGACTAAATTGTGGTTGTCCATGGGAATGGTAATCTCATCCTGTAAAACTTATTGCTACATAAACAACTGCTACAAGAGAATGTGAACGCTACGTGAACAGGAAAAATGTAATGATGATGATGATGATTGTAGTGGGTTTGATGGTATTGTATGATGGTGATATTACTAAAAGTAATGTATGAGGCCAGCTGTGAAGGCTCCTGAGATAAAATGTAGTTGTGAATTGTCAGAAGGCCTTTCTTGCTACCACTACGACCTCACACTCAATTTTTTTTTTCTTAATGAATGTAGCTATGTAAAATGTCTAGGGTAATGATATGTAATGTGGTGTGAAAGTTATGGATACACCCACAGATATTTAAGCAGACTAATAATATTTAACAAATATTATAATACACTGAACTAACTCAAGAGTGTAAAATTTTTGATAGAATTATATTACATTTATTTGTTCTGGATCAAGTTTTATGTTGACACCAAGAAAACTTTTTTTTTAAAAAAGATTTCTCAAAATTATTATGAAAGAAATGAATGGTCCTGTTACATAATAAATGCAAAGACGCAGTGTACATATATAAGTACTAGACTAGTTAGTTTTATTAAAATGTTCTAGTAGTCATCTACTTGGGAGGATAGTTAATGCTTGTGCTGTTGGGATGGCCTCATCACACCTGTCTATATTGACTACACACAGTGTCAGTACATATTGCAGGGAATTTTTATGGGGTATTACGTAACTAAAAGGCGTTGGGTGAAACTTCCAGCAGACCAGAGGCTCAACTCCATCTTGCATATGTAGCTCTGGTGCTGAAATCTTGGTGGTCCACCTCCACCGTGCTCGCCGCGGGCAAGAATAGTTGTTCTTATGTCACAACGCCTTATGACACCGAATCATCACCTCGGTGTAAAATCACACCCCAACCTGAATGGACACCACGCATTGTTGACACAAACTGAACACTCACAGCTCTGCACATCTAAAGTATTGGCCTAGTGTACATCAATCATACTACGTACTCCCATCTCCCCACGTCTTGGACACTACAACACGGACACAAAACTACCACATCATACTGGACTGGGTCAGATCTCTCTGCACAAACACAGCACATTTTACCATGGTGCCCTTGGTTTTAATCTGATAGGTCACTCCCAGAATATAGATTCATGCCAATAAAAATACTATATTTTATTAGTTTCTTCCCCTAAAAGTCGCGTTAGGTATATTGTTTCATTATTTCTCAAACACCCTTGATCTGTCATTTCTCCTAACCACCTCTGACTGGTGTTTCATGTTCTACTGGTTGGTCCCCTAGAACCACTCGGACTTCGGCGGGGGGTCTAGAGAAATCCTACTTTGTTTGTCAGGAACTCTAGATTTATGATTTGGCGATATCAATAATATCAACCTCGAACATTACAACAATATTTACAAAATATACAAAGAAATAATTTCTATCCTAACCTGATTATGAAAATAAAGAACACAGAAATGCTAGCATAAACTCAGCTGACGCCTGCCTGGCTTAGCCCCTCATGGTAAATGGCAACTTATTTACTCATTGCATTTCATTGGTAATAAAACACTCTTCCTTAAACCTCTCTCTACATGGTTCTCTATTATCGTCAACAAACTATTGAGTAATGGCACCCACCACTTGCGCCGTTCCCCTTGAGAGGCACGATAAAATTGATTGTCTGTGGCCACAATCATGCCCTAGGTTTATTTCAAATTCAAACAGTTACTACCACACCTAAACGTCATTTCAGTCACATGTCTCAGTCAAGTATCCCGGCTCCTGTCTTCATCTGTTAGTCTTGTTCACGTCTCTCCGTGCTTTTTTTTTTCACAAAAGAACGTAAACTCCTCGCCTATTTTCATGAACCTATAAACATTCTCTCTCCCCTCAAAACTTTTGTCGTTAAAAGTTTATTCTTTAGACAAAGCTCCCACAATGTCCCCTTGCGCTTCCTACTAAGTATGATTGTACACCTGCTGCGTCTAGAGTAGAGCTTTTCTGTGTGCTTATTCGCGACAACTTTTTACTTCCATACGTCTGGCGGCTGATGTGCTAAAAACTATGTCTTTTGTCTTATCTTCAATAATTACTTATCGTTGTCAAAATCTTAAGCCTACCATCCATCTCGTTATGCTTCAGAATGGGCCCCATCCGGCCAGCTAATTTTTATCCTTCATCAAACATTAATATTACGAATCATGTTAACCTTTTTTCAATTTTCTGTCACCTATTCCAAACATCTGAGTTCTGCACACGCTGAATTCAAATCAAAGGTTTGGTATCAGCAAAGCGCAACCAATCTTATTGACTGTGGCGTAACAAAAAAACCCCCTATATCCAAGGATACCTGTCTGTCGAGTTTATTACCTTATGTCCAAACTTGGGAAAACGTGAATTTCTCAGTTTCCCCACCCAATCCGACGCGTTCCCACTTCCACGCCTTTCTAGTCTCACGCAATCTTTCAGCTCCATATTTTTTCCTTTTTATCACGCACGTTCAAATCCTGTTATAGCAAAGTCAAATCTTTTATGGAAGGGCTGAGGACCGCGGGTATCCTGCGGCGTTCATGATACTATCTCGCAGCCTAGATTACTGTTCTTTATACCACTTATACATGTTAGCAATTTGGAGGCTATTCTTACCGTCTGCCGCATCCGCTGTCAATTTCACATCTCACAATCTCCCCCACTTGAAAACATGCCTATGGCAAGTTCCAAAAAACAGCGCCTACACATAGGTACTAATTAATCCTATCGTCTGCATATACATATAATTTGATTCATACAGGGGTGCCCGAATGAGGAAATCTGCAACAGTAATTTCATCTTGCCTGGGACTTTTATTCGCGATTTCTGAATGATAGGTTGTATAGCAATATCTAGTCCCACCTCAGCAATATTGCGGTTTTCAATGATCATAGACTCGAGATAAGAATTACGAGACGGCTGATGCGTCCCGTCTCCACCACCACAAATAGTCCTTTACCATTACAGATAGATCTTCGCAACTCTTCTTTATCTCGCACTGCCGATTAACGCTCTAAAACATTCTCTTTTTAGCTTGTGGGCTTGGAGCGTTATCCTGTTGTTCGGCGTATTTTCAATTTCTCCCCGGCTATTGCATCTCTCGAGAATGGTTTCAGTTCAACTCATCAGGTGGCAGATGATTCTTTTGCAAACCACCATAAGCCCCTGTCCACCTTGCCTCCGTACACTGTCACCCTGCATCAGGGTTCTTAAGCAACTAAAAGTCTCCTGTGTCACAAATCAGGCAGTTGAGCAGTTTGAGAATACGCGAATTGCTAGGTGAGTTTTTACCTTTATAAACTATTGGAACGCCTTAGGTTCACATGTTGCATTCCAAAATCAATTTTACTTCTCGGACAGCCTCCAATTGCGAGTATAGCAATCAGTCAGAGGAGCACACAATTTAAGCGTCTCAAAATTCTAGATGTATTATGCATAAATAGCATAACGGATCCAACAAATGATTCAGCAAGTCTTTTTCTGTTTGGCACGGTAGGCTGATATCTGCATGCTTTTTACCACAAAGTTCTTAGGCCAATCTCGCTCGCGTCATTATTACAACCTCGATATTACTGTGCTGTCCCAAGAATTCACAAAAGTCTTTGCATCAATACAAAATTTTGTCTCGGCCTAGACAGTTAAGTTAGCTCACGACCCTAGTATATCAAACAAACATATACCAGAGCTTCAATGTGTGTTCTTTCATTAGTCCTCACTGTGGAGACGAGAATAGCCATTACCATGGAATATTAGTGAATTACTTGGGTCTTATTCTCGGGGATACAATCAAATTTGCCGCCATCATCTCTTGAAATTTACACTCGGCTTAGAATCTCTTTTCAGTCACAGAAAAATGGTACTAGAGTATGGATCGGTTCATCTATGTCCATCCCGAAATGCTTAAAGCCATACCTATATGGTCTCACCACTTAGGCATTCCCTCCTGGGATCTGTAATCTGCTTTACCTAACTAGTCCTACACACTTTGATAAAAAGTATTTTGCCTTTGTGCAAGTATGGCAAATAACTGTTTTTGTGTTCTGGTATGGATCACTTTGTCCTTCTGGTGACAGCACACTTTACTGCTTTCACTGTAATATATGAACCTATCTCATCACAGCTCTGTTGTTCCCCAGGACGGTTTTCTCTCAACAAAAAACGACATAGAATAAAAGATGATTCACTGTGCGAAATAAATCCTACCTTTCAACTACAAATACTCTATTCTCTTCTTCAATGCTTCTCCTTCGCGCAAGGAATAGAATCTGGCGCTCATCACACGACTTGTGGCTTTGAGCTACAGTCTTCATGTCATCTACTGCGCAGCCTAAATTTGTATGGCCGGGCCTTTATCGGTTAATTACATCTTGTATGTCTACTCCAGAAAAACAACTGTTGAACTCTCTCTCCTGGTTTTAGTCCACAGGTGCTTACTGACTTTTACATGTGATGCGTTCTCATAAATGACTGTATGGGTATTCTATGTGAGGTGAGACGCGGTTCTTTTTGCTATGGGTGACGCAACTAGCACACGCGCTCAAATTAACGGGGCCGTGCTTTCACTGAGTGGTCTCGATCACCAGTTACTTCATTTCCACACAGAGACTTTCCTTGCATCCACATATCCCTTTCTCCGCTCAACATTTTTTTACACATACTTTTTTCTAGGTTTGTTCATGAACACACCCTTACCTCTAGACCAGTTTATGGTACTTGCAAACCATATTTGTAATTCTATTTGGCTTTCGGGTCTGCCTTTTAGACTAGGCAGCACTACCTCTCTAGACTGACACATGCTTCACTGTCTTTGCTTCACCTTTCTCACTCAAATTTGGCTGCTGTTTACCTTCCCTGGGTCTTCGCTTCAAAATTCTCCATTGACACCAGTTTCACACATCCAGCTTTCAACTCGAGCGTGGTTCAGTTCGTTCACGTATGTTACGATTTGACGGTAATGGTCACCCTCTTCCGGCATTCTCTCCATCACTGTTCAACGCGCCTCCACCTATTCTGAGGGCTTTACTAATAGGTACCTCTTTTTATTGGCGCCTGCACCATGAATAGCAGAGTTCCGAGGAGCCATATCGGTTGAAAATATGTGGTACCTACCGGTACGACAATCAATGCGGCGGGCATGGAACTTGATCACCACCTAATGATCTCGGTTTCGCGAGCCCTGTGCACCAGCCTTTATCAGGATTGAAATAATGAGGTCCGTTCGAACCTTTCTACCTGGCCGTTCCCTTGTGGATGGTACGGAACTACAATGAAGTGTTCTGGCTTGTCAATAGCTTAAAAACATCTTCTTCAACGTTAGTTCTCCACCTTGTAACTGAGAACCATTATCGGTCCCCAAAGATTGAATGGCGCGCGCACTCTCCTCAACTCGGGTACTCTCTCATTGCTCTAACGTCCTGCCTCGCCTCTCGCTAATCGTTTTGAATTCAACTTCGATGGGACAGGGTACTCGCTCTCCCCACCTTAGAACTAAGTGTCACCAGAGTAGGATGCTAACTAGCTCTCGTCCTATTCTGGGTCGTGTGTGAGGTCCTATCAATATATCCACCCTGCACAACTCTCAAACGGTGTTCCCAATATGGGCCTAGTTTACCCTAAGAGTTGCAGGCAGCAAGTTAGTGATTTGGTACGCTACCCTTTGACATTCCTGGGCAGAGACTCTCTGAACATATCTTTTCTACTATCATAACGATTATACCTGGCCAGACTGTTAATGAACAAGATATAAACGACTGGCCCTTGTGGCGTGATCACAACACTGTACCACTGAGGGAAATACGCATGCGAGTTCCATCATTTATCTTATTTGAAGTGGCGAAAGAACTGCTGGTCTCCCGTGCTCAAACTTTTGTACGTCCAGTTCCAGGCCACTTCTGTATAAGCTCGTCGCGCGTTCTCCTGATTGAAATATTACAACTTGCTCCAGGAGGTTCGCCTTGTGGCATTTGGCGCTATTTTCTGTCATTAACCAGGGCTTGAAGGTGTCTATCCTCAGCCTGCGCCCCTCACCTGCCTCCCCTATACCTCAGGGATGAGATTTATCAGGCTCTCACTCCTTCTCTACTCACCTTCTTCTGTCGACACCGCGGTCTGCACTGTCGACCTTGCTCTCACAGGGTTTCTCCGGGGACCTTCCCCAAGAAGAGTATCTTTAACACACCAATATCAGAGGGTTTCTCGAATTGGTTCATCTCCTTCCACACTCCGCCTGCTCTGTTTTACTCCTCACCACCATAGCAACGCTTCTTACACCGTTGCCTTCAATTGCGCACTGGGCGATTGTGGTTTGAGTGGTACTTGTCCCTCTAGTCGCACTGGTAGTCTCTCCTGTACTTTATTGTTATACTGGACTTGCGCGTCCTCTAGGTAGACTCTACTTATGAATCATAATCACCAAAAAACCTCGAGTCTCCATTAATAGCGCAACCTTATGGTGACCATTACAAAAACATCCTCACAAAATGGGCCGGCGGTGATTAGATTACATGTTTGTCACATTCTCGCTGATATCTACACCTTTAATAGCTCGCGTCCCGACTTACTTTGCAGCAATGTTTGTTGACAGGTTCTACCTTCTACAAATTACGGTGTTACTGGTATCCTTCTTGCACATTTACACCTTCTTTGTTTCCATTGGCCGGCACTATCCGGTTTTCCTCTTCATGCTGTCACCTTTGGTCATTGAACTGTGAGTTTCTAGTCGCGATAGTCAATTCTTGGGCCGCTCAAAGTTTGTTACTACCTTTATATTTCCTGCTTCCTCTTTTATAAAAATTTATTTTAAATGTGATGTGGAGCTTTCTAACCTTGTCTAGTGTGCTTTCTTTTCCACAAGGACTAGGCAAACACATCCCTTTGAGCCCTACGGCACCTGGATGAGCTGCTGATACTCTCAGCAAAATTTTAAAAATTTCCCCCCAACTTCTCTGCACCTTGTTCCATGAGCAAATTTCTCATGTCTGGGAGCCATGGGGATCTCTCTAAATTGCTCAAATCTCATGATCATTTCTTTAAGATCTTGGGTCTTCCCTGCAGAGCCGTCCATTTCTCCAAATAGGTTTTCTCTAGTCTGGAAGAGAATTGGTCGGTATGTCATCCCCCAGACAACAGTTTTGGGCATTTTCTAAATTTCTTTTACGATATACAAATTCACCACCATCTTCTCGTACTCTTAATAACAAAGCCTGCTTTAACATGTCATAATTGTCTTGGTCTTCCCTGTTCATTTTGGCAAATACTTCATAAGAAGTACCTCTCAATCCCTGTGATAGCTTTAAACTCCACCTCTCTCTCTCTAACCCATATGTAGTAGCTAATAACTCAAAACGTCCTAGGTACCCCTCTATGTCATCGTCTTTTTCAACAAAATGGTCTACCATGAAACCCAACCCATAGCTTGAGTTTGACCGGCTCCCAGGACTGGGCGTAGGGCATCTGAGGCAAAAGGGCTGGCACACATTTTTCAAGGAGCCTGGCCCTATCAGTATTCCTTACAGCACTCCTTAAGTCGTAATTTCACGTGCTCAACCTTATGGGCAACCTTCTATCTTCTGCCTCCGATTTCGCCTTTTTATCGGCAGTCCAACCTTCTTTTTATCTTCCTGCCTCCCCTTTCGGCTGTCAAACCTTTTTGGCTCTTCTGCCTCTCCTTTGCTGTCGTTTTTCTTTCTGCCTCGAATCTGCAGTGGGCATCTCCTAATTTTCTCGTATCAGGCCTCAAAACTTTTGTAACCTCTTTACTTCACAGCTACCTTTCTATCTTCACACTTTCAATATATTTATCACATTCGAGCGTTCACAGGTATCTGAATTAAAATATTGGGACCATAACTAACCATTCCCAATCCTCCTTCGCGGTGAAGTCACAAGCAGCTGATGCTTAAATTTTGTCAACGCCTCCCTCTCCGTAGCTTTGTTTAGTACAATATAATAGATAATAGTACATCTCGGTCCTATACATCATCTCAACCCAGCTAAAATAAGACAGCTATAGTACTTATACTTCTTAGGACTATATAAGTACTCCATCCTAATTCTAACCCTAACTGCAGGCTAAGCCAACTTAACATTATTAGCTGGCTGTGAAGAATCACCAACTTTTATTCTGGCATGACCGGACAACTTTCCTAATCTTTTAAAGAGGACTTTTAAGAAAAACAATTTAATCTCTCCCCTCCCCACCCCCCCCAACTTTCTATTTCTCCAACACCAGGACCTCGACTCCTCAATAATTTGACTGTATGGGGTGCTAATTATCCGTAGGACGAAGACCCAATGTATGCTATGTCGCGTGGTGTTGATTAGGTAACAGTAGTCTATGCATGGTCGATATTACTTCATAGATTGTTAATTGCACTAATGAACAGGCGCAGCTGCTGGAACGAGCTACTCTTCGAGATAAAAAAGTTGTAGTATGTGAATTGTCAGAAGGCGCCATCTTCTCGCTACCATATTAACTCACGAACCTCTAAACTTTAATTTTTTCTTTTCTTAAATGAATGTGGCTACGTACATCCAAGTGTCTAGGGTAATGATGTGTTACTGTTTTGGTGTTGATAGTTATCTAAATATCAACCCACAAGATAATTAAGAAGGGACTAAATAATGCATTTACCCAAATATTATCAAAATAGGCACTGTTCAAACTCAAGAGTGTTGGTACAATTTTTGTTATGAATTATCATTACATTTGATTTGTTCTGGATTCAAGTTTAAGGTTGACGTGACGAGCTAACTTTAAAAAGGGATTTATAGAATATGACAAGAAATGGCATAGATTGAATTGGATAAGGGTGCAATAAATGGGCACATTAGATGTACAATAATTCTATGATAGGGGCTAGATATCCAGTGTAAGTTTCTAATTCACAACGATTGATCTCCTAGTAGAATCCACTCATACTTGGGCTGGATACGTTCTATTGCAGTTTGTGGCTAGTAGGGGTGGCCTTCCATTCACTTCGGCCGTTCTATATCTGACTACAACATGTGTCGCAGAAAATGGTGAAGGAATTTTTTATGGGGTTCGTATTAAGTAAAATAAATAGGTCTTTAGTGAAATGTCCATCGCAGATCCGGGTAGAGCTTAGCACACTCATTAGCATCGTGGTAGTCTCCTAGGTCTTCTGGTGCATCGACAATCCTAGGTGGTCCCTGACTCTCTCCGTGCGACTGGCGGGCAAATAATAGTGGTCCTCAATGTGCACAACGTTTCCCCATGCTCCAGATACACATCTCGAGCTAAAAATCATCTCAACTGCAATATGGGACAACTGAAGCTATGGTTGAATCATACCTGTAAACTCACAGCTCTGCAAAAAATCAACAAGTATCTCACGGACCAATGTGTCAAAAATTCTATTCTCTAAAAACACGTGTCTGGACACAACACTGAACAACAAACCACACATCATTCAAGACATGGCTCAAGATCTCATCTCCTGACCAAACAGCACATTTACCATGCGTGGTTTTAGATACATCAGAGAGAGGAGATCCTCCCAGACTATAGATTCTGAAAAGAAATATTTAGGTTCAGTTTCCTTCGCCTAAAAGTGGACTAGGTATCATATGTTTGACATTATTCTCTCACAGCTTTGATCTGTTCTTGCCATACACTCCTGTAGCTGATGGAGTTTATCGAATACATTGTTGGTATCCAGGCTAGACCCCTGACTTGGGCGACGTGGGGTGAGATATAAGAGCAAATCATCCCTACTTGTTTGTAAGGCTAGATTTTGCGATATGGCAACGTAGTCCTAACATCACTCGAAACATTATAAACAATATTTCAGAAATATACCAAAAGAAAATAATTTCAATACTTACCGCAGATTATTGAATAAATGAACACAGAAATGCTAGCAAAACTGCAGCCTGAGCTGCTGGCTATATTAATGGCGTCCTCTGAACTTATTTCACTTTTTTCATTTGGCGAAATCACTCTCACAACACGTTTCAAAATACTGCATGTCTATACACAAATGCGAACCAAACAGATTGAAAGACAATGGCCCCCTACTTTCGCTTTAGACTTTTTTTTTTAAGTTTTTTATATTAAGTCTATGAAATTTTGCTTTTTGTCCTGTTTATATCGAGCGTCTGAGCGCTAATGATATGATGTTGTACATGTGTGTGTAGCCAAATTCACTGCCGTGTGCCTTAGGTTTGATCTTCCACAATTCATAAATTTACCTACCATAAAGCTCGTGGTATCACAGGTCGATGCCTGTCAGCTCAAGTATGGGATGCGTTAATCCTGCGTTCTTCGCTAAACACGTATTCTGTCAGGATTTCTCATACTTTGTGTTCTAGCGATAAACGTGTAGCTTAGATATTTTAGAACCAAAACCTTGGTCTCTCAAGCGCCTAGATTCCACCTCACTCAGCAAAGAATTTTGTCGTTAAAAGTTATATATAGACAACAGATAGCGTCACCCCAACAAACCCGTACGGCATTTCATACTAAGTAACCAGATTTGGAAAACCTTGCTTCCTGTTTCGGGTCGTGGGTTTTTTTTGTGTCAATTTCAGCAGACATCTTTTAGAATCACACATTACAGTGCTGTCGATGATATGTGAAGCAAACAACTTGTCTTTTGTCATGTATCTTCAATATTATCCTTATTCCGTTCTGTAAAAATTAAGAACATATTAGTTCACAATGCTTCAGAATAAAGGCCAAGTAGCCGGAACAGCTATTGAGCACAGGCGAGAGGGAGTGGGGGAGGTAGCGCGGGGGGAACAATATAACATTACGAAGAAAAAGTTTACTTCTTTAATTTTGGTAATAGACATTCCATAACATCAGACGTTTTAAGCTTAGCCGGTCTGGAATTCAAAATCAAAGGGCTTGCTTGCCCGTAATCGCAAATAGCGACCAATAAATGACTGTGGGTTAACATATCACACGCGTCCCTTCTGTCCCCCGAGTTTCCTTACTTTATTCGTCAACTTGGGAAACGTGACCTTTTCTCGTTTCCACCATCCTTGCTTTCCTTAGCCTTTCTAGTCTCACCGCAATCTTTCCAGTCATATTTTTTTTTTTTATCCGCCGCTTCCCCTACTGTCTAGCAAGTCAATTTTTTGGAGGGTGATGACCCCGCGTGCTCTGGGCGATCATGTACCTATCAGCAGCCTACGCAATTAGGTTTTTATCACCATTTCTTGTTCATCTCCTTGGTGGTATTTTACGTTGTATCTATGACAATTCTCAATACCCCCCCCAATGATGACGACGTTGAATACGTGGTGGTGTTAGTGATGATGCTGATGTTGACTGTTTACCATATTTCTAACTCTCTCGGCACAGAAATTCAGTTATTAATGACTGACTTGTTTAGTCCTTCGAAAAGAGGCATCAAAGGAGGAAAATGTGGTTTCAGTTAAGTCCACTTGTTTCTATTTGCTTAAAGTGATTCTCTTACTTTCTCTAAGTAATTGGTCAGAAGACTCAAAAGTGGAGTAGATAAGAATGCGAGTAGCTGAGCGAGCAAGGTAAAGCCAGCCTAGAAAAAGATCGGACGAACTGTCGTAACCGGCTAGAGCCAGCGGGACAGCTGAGCGGCCCTAGAGCAGCACGGACGACAGGCTGTGCAGCTATTGAGGGCAAGAAAGCTGAGCAGTCAAGACAGTCGTGAAAGTCCGAGCAGAATAGAGAGAGAGAAAACTGCAGACAGTCTGGGACAGTAAGCGAAAGGTTGAGCGAGCGCAATGAGAGTGGCGGCAACGCTGTGCAGCTCGGCGGGAGAGAAAAAAACTGAGCATATCAGATAAGATCTAGTGAAAAGGCCTTGAGCTTCATATTGGGAGAGTGGGCGAATGCTGTTGCAGAACTGCGACGGGCGAGAAAGAAGTTTGTGCCACTCCGGAGACGCGGGGGAAAGCTGTGAAGGCCGGAAGGGACGAGAAAGGCTGAGGCAGCGTGACAGAATGGGAAAACATCGAGAAGTGGGGAATTGTGAGCAGGTTTAAACAGAGCAGGGAATCTGACGCAAACTAGAGAGTTGTTTGTGATGCACCACTCTTCGCCCTTCCGTCTTTTTTTTTTTCTTGTACTTCATCTTCCTAATTACTTTCTTTTCCTTTCTTCCTTTTTTCTTTTTTTTTCTTCCCTCTTTTTCCAACTCTTTCACCCTTTTTCACATTCTTTTTCTCTTCTCGCCTTCTCCCTTTCTCACTTTTACTTCCTTTTTTTCCCTTTTCCCCCTTTTTTCTTGTTTTCCCTTCTTTTTTGTCCCCACACCCCCTCCCCTGTTTCACCTTCTTTTCTTTTTTTTTTTTTTGTATTTTCTTCTTGTTTTTTTCCATCCGCTCACCTTTCTCCCCTTTCGTAAGTGCACCTTTTATTTTCTCTATTGTTTCCAACGCATCTCATCGTGCCACGTAGATGTGTTTGTTTTATTAATCGCTAACCAGACGGATTAAGAGTCTTCATTTAACGACATTCTTACTGTTAACCCAGACTTGTGACGGCGAAGAAGGGTTAACGAACGTTTATTTCGTGAACATGGTCGGCAGAAATTACCACAAAACCCATATTGATCGGGATGTCCAATATGGATAACAGATGGACTTTGAAGATAATGTGTTAATTTGCAGACGCAACCAGCTGGAAAGGCTTATGGAAACTTATATTTCTGAAGATAACAATCTTGATAAAGATTAAGGCAGGGAAAGTGATATAATGCTTGTGGCAGATTTTATCATTATCTATTTCGCATTTACATGTATAAATGGCTTGTGGATGTACAGCTGCATATGAGGCGGATGACCTCATCTCTTAAAATGACTCATGAACCACCACTGCAAGAGCTGGTGACTGCTTCGTGCGAGTTTCCTCACAAGGAATCAATAGCAGAGGTTCCAGAGGTCGCAAGGATTAGATGGTGATATCAGGGTGTACATATTTTTTTATATTAACACTCTAGTAAGTTTTGTCTGCATATATATATATATATATATATATATATATATATATATATATATATATATATATATATATATATATATATATATATATATATATATATATATATATATATTATATATATATATATTTACAGGGTGTTTATAAAGTCGCTGTGCAGTGAATTTGAAAAATATTTTAGAAATTACGTCACGAATGATGCAAATTTACGTCATGATATTCTGTGTTCCAATCCTGTGGTCCACAATCCCGTGTGCAGCATTTCACAACAAGCCCCAATTGAAAACCATAGCGACAGTGTTAAATCTCAGCATGTGAGTGCAGAGGTAGATGAAAAGAGCGACAATACGGAATTCGAAGAATACAGATGTAATGAAACATTACCAGAAAAGAATTTCTTTTTTTTTTCTTTGATCCTTAGCCGCCGAACTTCAAAGCAGTCAGTGGCCATCACGCCTAGTGGCGTCTTGTAGGGCAACAACAAATTGATTCCACTTTGCTCGGTCGGCGGCCATCCTTCGTACAGTGCCCCAACTCTGGTTCATTCTTTGCATCTCAGCCTCCACAGTTCTCCGCCAAGTTGTTTTTGGTCGGCCTCTCTTTCGTTTTCCTTCAGGGGTCCATAGCATAGCTGTTCTTGTGATGGCATCGGGGTCTCTTCTGAGGACATGGCCAACCCAGCTCCAGCGTCTGCCAGCTATGATGGTGTGCATGTCCTCTTGCTTGCTCCGAGTAAGCAGATCTTGGTTGGTGATAGTATTCGGCCAAAAGATTCGGTGAATTTTTCTTAGGTATGTTGTGTGAAAAGAGGACAATTTCGACATTTCCTTCTCTGTAACTCTCCACAATTCCGCACCATAGAGAAGCAAAAAAAGCACACAGCTCTGATATAATCTTAATTTTGTGCTTGTGCTGTATTGAGAGGACTTCCAGATGTTGTTTAGGCTAAAAAAGGCTGTTCTTGCCTTAGAAAAGAATTTGGTGTTGAATAAATATATCACAAATAAACCAGAGTTTAAATATGCACTTATTGTCAAGCCCCTCGGCTAAAGAACAAACATATCCCATGAGCAAAAGCGAGACATTCTGTTTATGGCAAGAGTTCAAGTCCCTCTTAACAATTCAAGTGTCTTCTTGTTCGTTATAAATGTTTAATCGTTTTGTTTGAATTAGTTTAATGAAGTTTACGGAACTTGTAAGTAGACTGCTTAATTTATTAATTTAAGTTCTTGAAATTACAAACTAAAGTATACAAAAATGTATAATTTTCATTACCACATTTAAAAAAAAATAATACGGTTTTCATTTCTTTTCTTTGTGAGCATTTGGCAAGGTTTCGTGCAGGATTCACATTCTCTTTTAATTCCTATGTAACTTTCATAGCCTCTCGTACACTGTTCGAATACTTCAGAGTTCAGATTAAATGCCATATCTTATGTATTTTGAAGGAGAGTTTGATTTTTGCTTTGTGTGTATGTTTTTTTGCCGTTGTTTTCATTGATTTTGCTTTTTATTGCTGTCTTTAACGTACTTCATTTCTTCATTGTCAGTAAAAATATAAAGGTAGTCCCATAGTAGATAATACCGTAGGGGAGTGAAGTGTTAAAGACTTGCCCATACTAGGTGCAGCATTGAGATTTGTGGTGACCAGTTCCCTCCTCGCTGTCTTTTCCTTCCGTAACTCAGTCAGGTACCCATTTACAGCTGGGTAGACTGGCGCGTGTCGGTACCGTGAATCAAACCCGGCATCTTTCCCTTTTCGCTCCTTATGGAGCCGACATGCTGGTCTCCATGTAGAAAGACGTCGCCAAATCATGCGTATGCTCTTCCAACCGTGAAGTATATTCTTTTTATTTTTAAGGACGGAGTCAGATTTGCAAATGGACGATATTCTAGAAACACGGGATGTTTCTGAGTTCATCCTTTGTTAGCCACAGTTACAAACAGTTGACAAAGACAAGAAAAATAGATTTTGCAGTGGACCATCAATTTTTTAAACTGACTACCCACCATTAAAAAAAAAATAATAATTTATTTGCCTTACCAGTTTCACAGCAGTTCACTTATATATTTAATTCTTGCAGGCGTGGTTTTGGAACGATTTAATTGACATTATGAGGTTACCAGTCCAATGCCCAACCTTATAGTAGTCTCTATTTACCGTACGAGTAAAGCATCATTAGATATATTCTTTCCTCGTCTCATCACAGGTCCCCATGAACTTTAAGGAGCTGGCACGAAAACAGCATTGTCAGAATCATGTTATGTAAGGTCAGAAGGTATGTTTGCAAAATCTCTATCGGCTGCAGGTTGAGCTGAATTTAATAATGGTTGATCTGCTTCAATTCCCAAGCATTCTACATCATGTGGCTCGACAGTCAGTATCTAATCTACTAGCTATGCTAAGCAAGAAATAAGGCTCACTACTTTCCGTCTACGGTGTCTACGCCACATCCTTGGTATTTCGTGGAAGGACAATGTGACAGGTGTCGAAGTGCTATCGTGTGCTGGCCTTCAAAGCGTGAGTACACTTCTTAGACTGCGCAGGCTATACTGGCTTGGCCATGTCCGCCGCATGGAAGATAGTCGCATCTCCAAAGATATTTACTACGGACATCTTGCACATGGCAAAAGAACAACCGGGTGACGGCAGCTGGGGTTCAAATATGTGTGCAAAAAGACACGAAGGCACTGGACATAAATTTAGTAACCTGGGAGAACGAAGCTGCCAATCGCACAAAGGGGCGATGCTCCCAACGGCGCTACCTCAGATTGTGCGAAAAGAAGCTTTTACAACAAGCAGAAGAGAAATTAACAAGCCCATAGAAACACCAGGTAAAAAGCATTCCCATAGTCAGTTACGAAGGGAGCTATTACCATCCGATCTGACAAAACGTCAAGAAAGTTAAACCTATAAACAGTAAATAGACAATAAGATGAATATTCTCAGTTTAGTTTCCAGGGCTCCATGAGCAGAAGACAAAGATAAAGAATGTACCGTGGGATTTGTTAGTACACATGGAGATGGCTGTGCCATGGTTTTAAATATTTTTTGACATGTTGTATTTTTCAGAGAGTGGTCAAGCCTGTAATTTGTGCTCTCTGTCTCTGTCGCTGACTCTGATTTTCGAGCACTGTACATCGCCAAAGGGCCCACCATAGCATTTTTTGGATATTTGTCATTTATATATCTACAGCTAATAGATAGCCCAGTGTCTACTGCCTGTTGCCGTCACCATCCATTATTCTTAGCAATATCGCCAGACACCTTAAAGCCCTGCTACACTGGGGCATATGCTTGCAGCTTTAGCAGAATATACCTCTCCAGCCAGACGGGCGGCCACCTTTGCCATCGAGACGTGTCGGCATCACTGTCAACTCTATTGACAGACAGCAAACCCGGAGTAGATGGGAGTATTTGGCCTATTCTCTCCACCTCGCCATTAATCCTCACCTGCCTGAAGTCCAAATCATCTTTATCCAACACAGAGAGGCGCATCCCCTGGAAGCCCTCACATGTAGTCGTGTTCGCCAGCAGTGATCACTATTGCTCGGAGTTGAATTTAGCAATGGGTGCGGTCGCACTAGTGTTGTCTCCTTCACCTGCGCCCTGGAAAGTGGGTGTGAGCTTGGATTTATTTAACAGCTGTTCCACGGAGAGCTTATCTCCACCTCATTTGGATACTAAAATTAGGAGGATCAGTACTGTGTTAGTTTTTTCTAGCCTGGATTACCTTATCTATCCGGATTTATACCTACAGGACATGCCGTTTCCCTTAAGGAAGCTGGGCGCCTAACCCCTTATAGTTAGAAATCCTGATGTGAGAAAGTGTACGGGCGCTGGTAATTTGAAGTGAAATGTTTGCTGGTGCGATTAAACGAAACGGTGTGTTTGTGCATTTTCTCTAGTGTGATTTTTAGCCTTCAGAGATCGTGAAGGCATTTTCTTATTTTTCTTTGATTCAGGGTGTGGTTTTGTGTTAATAAACATATTTATACATATCTGTGGTCAGGATCTCTTCTTTTCTAACTGTCACTTGATGTTGTGCTGTATGTCCTTACTGCCCTTAGAATTATTCTAATTAGCTCAGAGAGGACGGGTGAGAGATCGTTCTATATAAAACTTTGTCGGAGAATGGTGGAGAAGTAGCCTCACTACTCTCCATAAGTCACATTTCTCCCCCATAATTTTATTAGTGACTATCTTCTCTACTTTCACATTACACATTCACAGTCTGTCTACAATCAGACATCCTCTATTTTTCCATACTCGCGACAACTGCCGGAGAGGAAAAGAGAGCGAACCCAATTTTGTGACAGTGACAGCCAAGAAAAAAAAAAGGGGGGGGGGGAAGGTGCCATCGAACACTATTATAAAAGTACTTACTGTTGAAATAAACTTTCAAGTGTGCTTCTTTATTGGGGCGGGGGGGTGCTAAAGATAGGATGCGCCCCGTTTGCCAAATACTTTATATTGGCCCCCTGCTGCGAGGGCACCCGTTTCAGGTGTGGCTGCATGCTCCATAAAAAGCAAAATAAGGAGATGAGGATAATAAAGATTCCTTTCTTCTTCCTTTAACTGTTTGCTGCTTATGGAGCATGGAGTCACCCCTATACCTGGTCCTGTTGCATGAACCTGCATCAAAGCATTAGTGTGCTCTGTATCAATGGGTTTTTCCATGTTGGGGTTGCACAGCCTCATGCACAACCTCATAACAGTCGCCTCTTACGACACACCTGAGGAAACAATAGCTTGTTCTTTCTTTGTCTCCTCAGTGATTCCCTGGGTACTACACTAGGCGATGATGAGGATGTGCCACAAAAATATTTGTAGAATGTGATTCCTTTTACACACATTGGGATCCTCGCCAGTGCTAGGGAGTTCGTGTACTGTGCTGAGATCCTCTTTGTGTGATCCAAGGGAGGAGATCGGAGCACTGATGGAGTTGTCCGTGTGCAATGAAGATGGTCCTTACAAATCCAAACAAAAGCAAATATCACAACCATTGGATAAATAATCAAGACAAGCAAATATCACAGCCATTGGATAAATAATCAAGACAAGCAAATATCACAGCCATTGGATAAATAATCAAGACAAGCAAATATCACAACCATTGGATAAATAATCAAGACAAGCAAATATCACAGCCATTGGATAAATAATCAAGACAAGCAAATATCACAACCATTGGATAAATAATCAAGACAAGCAAATATCATAACCATTGGATAAATAATCAAGACAAGCAAATATCATAACCATTGGATAAATAATCAAGACAAGCAAATATCACAACCATTGGATAAATAATCAAGACAAGCAAATATCACAACCATTGAATAAATAACCATTGGATAAATAATCAAGACAACCAAATATCACAACCATTTGATAAATAATCAAGACAAGCAAATATCACAACTATTGAATAAATAATCTAGACAAGCAAATATCACAACCATTCGATAAATAATCATAATTGAATAAATAATCAAGACAAGCAAATATCATAACCATTGGATTGGCAAATAAAACCAATCAAGACAAGCAAATATCACAACCATTGGATAAATAATCAAGACAAGCAAATATCATAACCATTGGATAAATAATCAAGACAAGCAAATATCACAACCACTGGATAAATAATCAAGACAAGCAAATATCATAACCATTGGATAAGTAATCAAGACAAGCAAATATCACAACCATTGGATAAATAATCAAGACAACCAAATATCACAACCATTTGATAAATAATCAAGACAAGCAAATATCACAACTATTGAATAAATAATCTAGACAAGCAAATATCACAACCATTGGATAAATAATCAAGACAAGCAAATATCATAACCATTGGATAAATAATCAAGACAAGCAAATATCACAACCATTGGATAAATACCACATTGGATAAATAATCAAGACAACCAAATATCACAACCACTGGATAAATAATCAAGACAAGCAAATATCTTAACCATTGGATAAATAATCAAGACAAGCAAATATCACAATAAATAATCAAGACAAGCAAATATCACAACCATTGGATAAATAATCAAGACAACCAAATATCACAACCATTGGATAAATAATCAAGACAAGCAAATATCATAACCATTGGATAAATAATCAAGACAAGCAAATATCACAACCATTGGATAAATAATCAAGACAAGCAAATATCCCAACCGCTGGATAAATAATCAAAACAAGCAAATATCACAACCATTGGATAAATAATCAAGACAAGCAAATATCACAACCATTGGATAAATAATCAAGACAAGCAAATATCATAACCATTGGTTAAATAATCAAGACAAGCAAATATCACAACCATTGGATAAATAATCAAGACAAGCAAATATCACAACCATTGGATAAATAATCAAGACAAGCAAATATCACAACCATTGGATAAATAATCAAGACAAGCAAATATCACAACATTGTATAAATAATCACAATCACCATTGGATAAATAATCAAGACAAGCAAATATCACAACCATTGGATAAATAATCAAGACAAGCAAATATCACAACCATTGGATAAATAATCAAGACAAGCAAATATCACAACCATTGGATAAATAATCAAGACAAGCAAATATCACAACCATTTGATAAATAATCAAGACAAGCAAATATCACAACCATTGGATAAATAATCAAGACAAGCAAATATCACAACCATTGGATAAATAATCAAGACAAGCAAATATCACAACCATTGGATAAATAATCAAGACAAGCAAATATCACAACCATTGGATAAATAATCAAGACAAGCAAATATCACAACCATTGGATAAATAATCAAGACAAGCAAATATCACAACCATTGGATAAATAATCAAGACAAGCAAATATCACAACCATTGGATAAATAATCAAGACAAGCAAATATCACAACCATTGGATAAATAATCAAGACAAGCAAATATCACAACCATTGGATAAATAATCAAGACAAGCAAATATCATAACCATTGGATAAATAATCAAGACAAGCAAATATCACAACCATTGGATAAATAATCAAGACAAGCAAATATCATAACCATTGGATAAATAATCAAGACAAGCAAATATCACAACCATTGGATAAATAATCAAGACAAGCAAATATCACAACCATTGGATAAATAATCAAGACAAGCAAATATCACAACCATTGGATAAAAGCAAATCAAACCATTGGATAAAATCAAGACAAGCAAATATCAGAACCATTGGATAAATAATCAAGACAAGCAAATATCACAGCCATTGGATAAATAATCAAGACAAGCAAATATCACAACCATTGGATAAATAATCAAGACAAGCAAATATCACAACCATTGGATAAATAATCAAGACAATCAAATATCACAGCCATTGGATAAATAATCAAGACAAGCAAATATCACAACCATTGGATAAATAATCAAGACAAGCAAATATCACAACCATTGGATAAATAATCAAGACAATCAAATATCACAGCCATTGGATAAATAATCAAGACAAGCAAATATCACAACCATTGAATAAATAATCAAGACAACCAAATATCACAACCATTGGATAAATAATCAAGACAATCAAATATCATAACCATTGGATAAATAATCAAGACAAGCAAAGACAATATAATTTGTTGTTAAAAAATCAAAATGCCAACAGAGAGCGTTATTGTGCGCATTTAATTTAACACAAGGGCTAATCTGAAAAATGTCCTTAACAGCAGTGTTAATCCTGACCTGTGACGTGTAGTCTGTTCTCAAATTAGTCCTCTAGCTGTGGCAATTTCGTCAATCGACCATGAAATTGCTGCTGAAATGTGACACCAATATTCCCTCTGTTGACTGATGTCCTTGTTATTCTGACCTGTTTGTGCGTCAGTCTTTCTGTCTATTTGACAGGTTGGATTCCGGTTACAGCAGTAAAGCGCCACCACGATTTGATTGTTCTGTCCAATATCTTATTTGGCCAGTGTCAGTCAACTAAGCCTCCTGGACAAGTTCTTCACAAGCTAGGGTTATCTCACCCTTTTTATGTTCCAGAAGAGTACTACAATAACCAGTATCACGTATCCCGTATTTGAGAGCGAACTCTCTGTTGCTCTAATAAATATTACAGAAACATAAAGGTATGTTTTCAGGCACTCACTCGTAAGAAATACAGAAGTAGAAAACTAGACAACAGAAAAACAACAGACGTGAGTGGCTTACCCAGGACTCGAACCCAGGACCTTCCGTGCGACAACCCCGTCTAGCTATGCAAGCAAATCACACCATCCTCCCTGCCATCTAGGGATCACCAAAAAATTATGCTTCGATGACGGGTCATTGGTGCGACCCGAATCACATAACACCGGAAATTTAACATGGGCAGTCCAGCTTATTAACGACGCAATCACTTCTGTTATTCCCCTATTATACAGTATAGGTCAGACCACACAAGACAAAGACCTTAATACTGTGTCTAGTAAATTATAGAAGACAAAGAACAGTAAGTACAGGACAGAGGGTAGGTTTTTGGTATTGTATAAACATTTATAACACATAAGGAAGGGAAACCAGAGGCCTGTAAACAGTCATACAGCGGTCGGCAACCAAGGAGCTGTGATCTACTTTAGAACCGCACAGCCTTGTAAACATCTACTTTTATAAAATCACGTCTATTTTCAGGTTTCAGGATATTTAAAATGTGGAGTAAGTGCAGCATGTCTGTAACTTTTATCTCAAGGACCAGCTGCTTACTGTAATTCCATCGACAGCGCGGTACACAACTAAAACTGAATTATATTTCACCGAACATTAATTTCACATTAAACAACTTATCGCTTCCTATCTTAAACAGTTCACGAATACAAAAAATTTGTGGATGCTAGCTTGAGGGTTTTCACTGGGAAAGTTGTGAAAGTACCTTTAAACCTGGGGACACCGCACTCTTAAGTGCCAGAAGGAAAAGACTAGTTCACAATTTACCACAGTGAAACAATCCCCCCTTACCATCTAGAGATCTACCAAACTATCTCCTGGGAACTACCAGTAGATCAATATCGACCGGTTGCCGACCCCTGCTTTAATACATTGAGCTTTGACAGTAATTTTTTTTAAAGCTGTTAACAGTTTCGAATGTTAGTGATCGAAATGTCATCTGTCGTTGAACAATAATGCGTTTGCTGTGAGTATTGTACCCCAAAAAAAGTAACTGAAAAAGTACAAGACGATACGAGACTTGTAAAGATTTCAGTAAAAGTCTGCATTATTATCTATGACATCGTAGCTAAGCTGTAATTGATAACTGAACTTATCGGAAAGGCACTTTTTTGGAAAGTTTATATCCTAGTATATTTATCTTCTATTCAGTTTAAGAAGGTCGGCTTCTTTGAACATTTATCTTTGGTTCCGTTATTAAGAAGGTCTACATTTTAATATACTTCTTTTTTGTTCCGCTAATAAGAAGGTCTACAACGTTCCAGACTACCCAGGTGTAAATGGATACATGACTGCTCGTGAAATAGGGAAGGCAAATGCAGCGAGGAAAGAACTTGTCATCTTCTTCATAAAAAAGCTCAACCTAGTATGGTGAAGTCTCTAACACTTCACTCCCCTACGGTATTTTTTGCCATCAGACTATTTTTTTCCTATATTTTTTGTATTTTAGTGCACGTATCTTCGATTCAGTTATCAAGAAGGTCTACATCTTAGCACATTTATATGCCAAGATCTACTTTTTCAATGGATTTGCCGCCTATCAAATACAATGATTTATTGTAGCTACTTTAACAATATTCAACTATAAATAATAAAATAAACCCCCATGCGTGTGAAATGAAAAAAGCATTTAAGGCAACAACAACAAATGTTTATTAATTGAAGACAAACAAATGTGTTCATTTGCAAGGAAATACGATATGACATTATAAGGGTTTTAAAAACCAAAGAATATGTAAGTACTAATTTTACAGAAGATGTAATAAGACAGACTTAATATTTCGCGAGAATGACTTCGGCCAATGAAGCCCCTATATTGGGGGACTTTCATGATTTGCTTTCACAGCAAAGCAATGGCACCATTTGGGTGGTCCTAGGTTCGATTCCCGCTAAGCCTATCACTTGTATGTCTTTTCTGTTGTCTGGTATCGTCCTTTCTGTCCCATAAGTGCCTGTTGATTACTTTTATTTATTTACTAATAAACTTGATACGAAGGTTATTTGTACAACATTACCTCTAAGACTTCAAGTTTCGGTACAAATTACTAATGGTCGATTGCAAACATGCGTCCTGTGATCGCCTGACACTGGAGAGGTACTGTGATTTAGACTGTTCGTAGTCGAAAGCGTCGACTGGGCTTGTTGTTATTCATTTTATTTTTAAAAAAATAGTATTATACCTATAAAAACGAAATTTTTAATTAAAGAATTGGGGAAAAAGCTTTAAAAAATATATATATTTATATTTAATGTATTAGACAGTCCATATACAATTTCTAAGCGGCCCACCCGGTGAACCGTAAATGACGGTCTTACCCACCCGTGACCTAAATGACTATTTTCTCTCGTATAAACATACATATATGGCTGGCAGAGTGGATATTGGTGATTCGCTCCCGTGGCTAGGCGGTGGGTGCCGTTCGGAAGGTCCTGGTTCGGTTCCCGGTAAGCCAATCCCGGTAAGCTGTTTTTTTTTTCTGTTGTCTAGTCTTCTACTTCTTTATTTTTCACTGAGTACCGGTATCTGATAACATACATTTGTGTGTTGTTTGTTTATTTATTTACTATCTTCTCTCGCCGTAGTGATTATTTATAAAATTGTTCATCTCTTGTCTTCTCATTCTTAGCCTTCACAGCACGTCTTTATTTGTTTGTCGGGATACTCGCTTGTATAAAAATATTTTATGTCAGAGTATGTACTCTCTTATAGTTTATTAAGTTCTATGTTTTCTTTTTTTTGTGTGTTTTTTATTTATTTTTTTCAGTAAAAGAACGTTTAAGAGAGTCAGGTAGTCATTTACATTTAGGCAGACTAGAGCGCAACACCACGAGGTTTCGATCTCCGAATCCGGTAACCGTTACGCAAAAGGAGCGCGCTCTTACCGTTTAGCCAATCGGACGCTCAGCCCGGTACGCTACTTGCCAGATAATTCTAGCAGCTCATGATTCAAGACAATTCAGGTCACGTGGAGGGCACCTGACACCATTTGGATTAAACGTTTATTGATTGCGCAAGAAACCAAACGCCGCGTTGCGCAAGCCAAAAACAACAGCTACAGTATTTATGGAAAACAATCTTTCCGCCATGGAACGATTTCCAGACCACATTCTATACTAAATCACTTCAAGAAATACACACTGCTCCGTAAAGACAATATTTTACGTGCTCCAGAATACGAGATTTGTGTCATTTGGAAAAACATTCGGTTTTTTCTGCCACATAGACGTTACCGCCGATCAATAGTATAGAACATGCCAGCTTGTATTTGCTGAACATGAATATTGCATTATTGCTGTATAAGAAAAACTATCAATAAGTGTGGCTTTCTGTAGAAATATAAAAAGAAAATATATCGATAAGTGTGGCTTTCTGCGGAAGAGTCTGTACTTTGTTATTATTCTTTTTTCTTTGCTTATTTTTTTTTTCCTTGACTACAGTTTCGATTAAGTCTTGTAGAAAGACTAAATAGAAATTCTTCGGCATATGTTATACGTAGTCATTAGACTGTTGTTAACGCGTACAAGACTTCTCATATACCTTGCATATATATGTCCATTCGGAAGCATGTCTTATGTTCCCCTACTCCCTATTATCTTTCTCCACGTACATATGATATATATATAATGAAATGAACAATAAAAACACAGCACAACAAAATATAACATGACAAGCTTATCAGTGACAATCAACACTATTTTCATGCAAGCCTCTGGGCCACATTTCGGACAGTAAGACCTTCCTGCAACCACGCAATGGCTCTTCCTTTATCCACAACACTCAGCTTTCGTCGTTGAGGCATATTGTTGTGCAATGGTTATGCAGCACTTGTGTGGCTTATAAAGACGATTTTGTGAGTACAGTTCAAGACCAACACTATAGTCTCCCACATGCATCACGCATTTTTGGAATAGCAGGTATTTTTTTTCATGCTCAGACATCATTAAAAACACCCACATTTTGGTGTCTCAGCAGCATTTTTTCAGCGTGCATGCTGAGCTAAACACTACCCACACGGTATGCTGGTGGCCCACGCAGTACGTGTTGAATGTTTGTTGTTCGAGAAAAATCAATGTCAGATTAATTGGTTATGAAATATAATTTTTATTATTTTTGGGTCATTTTCACCTACTGGTCCTTAACTTCTTTTGAAGGGTATATATATATATATATATATATATATATATATATATATATATATATTATATATATATATATATATATATATATATATATATATATATATATATATATATATATATATATATATATATATTATATAATATATATATATATATATATATAGTCTCTTGGGACTGGTCCCAGTGGCTTGTCCCGAGAGTCGACCCTATCTTTAACATACAGCTAGTAGCTTCTATCTTTTCAATTGTTTGATGTATCGTCTAGGCCTCGACTTGTGAAATTAACGTCGAACATTGTTTCATGATAACAATTAATTAGTTGTTTCAGAGGCGTCACTAGGGTTGGTGTCACCCGGTGGGGTAACTCATGGTGTCACCCACATGGACCTCCTCCCGTACCAGACCATACAGAATCCTTAGTAATGTTTTTTTTACTAATGTTACTCGTAAATGCATATGGAAATATACTCATAAATGAAATAATGCCAAAAAAATGAACAGGAACAAATACACAAGCATTTCAGCACTTAGTAAACATATCGACTAAATCATAATTCTCCTTTCCTGGCCTTCAAAGCTGCAAACGTGTGAATCACTTCATCGAAATCAGTGCCTTTCGCAAACTCACTTTCAATTAATAATATCGCAAGATCAGTATGCCTTGACTGTCCCATGCTAGATCGCAAATAGTTCTTTGTAAGTTTCAGCTTTGAAAAGCTCCTCTCTCATGAAGCCACAGACACACAGATTGTCAGAAATAATTTTAGGCTTAGTGAAAGGGTTGGGAGAGATTCTAGGAAGTTCCATTCAGATATGAATGTCAAAACGTCTAATATTGCCCAATCTTTGGCATCTTTCAGATCAATCTCTGCTGCTTTCAGGTGCCTTCTCAGCCTTGGTATTTCTATTAAAAGCACACTCTCGGATTCCTCATCAAAGAAAGTGGTCAATTTTGGAATGGACACCTTTAACTCTTCTTCAGTGGCACATATGAGACTCTTTGGTTGATGTCGCGAAATTCTTCGCCCAACCTCTTCTCTCTCTCTTTCTCTCCCTCTTTCTCTCTCTCTCTCTCTCTCTCTCTCTCTCTCTCTCTCTCTCTCTCTCATGATTTATAATGCCAAATAGGACAATGACCCAAGATACCGGGGTTTTCCAGTTATTTATCGCGTTGGTATGTTACCCGAGAGGCCAATGACCCAGATAGCCGGGGATCCCCAAATGATCAAGGTAGGACCGGCCAATGACCCAGAATATCAAGGATTTCCCAGTGAACCATCGCTATGTACAACGGCTGGCAGGACATTCACCCCCTGACCCAGTAGGCCCGGATTTTCCTGACTTTGCTGAGGTCAGTGACCGCTGTTAACTGTATATATGTAAGAATATATCGGTTGTGTTTTTACTCACATCTGCAAGCCCCGGCGGAAACTTCTAGCATGTAAGTTGTCAGACCAGAGGGCAAAAGAAATGGTTTTATGCCGTCTTTGAGAAACCAAACTGCAATATTGGAACAAAGCGGGTGAGCTGAATGCATTATCTTCTTATATGCAATTATTTGTATTGAATGTTTGAACTACTTTCAGTCAATGCAGTTCTTTCTTTTATGCACATACTTTCATGTATTTTTATATTTTATGGGATTCATATATTTACTGTTACATGATTTTTGTATGCCTTTGATGTCCTTCAGGTTGTTTCACTGAATACAGACTGCATATGCACTACCCTGCCCGCATCTTTTATTTAATGGTTGTATATTTTATTGTTGTATTTAATTATATTTATTTATGTATATATTTATATTAATTTATATTTAATGTTGTATGATCTTTGTATGCCTTTACAACAGTTGATGGTATATGTATGCCCCTACCCTATTAATATTATATGTTTGCAGCTCGAAGAATGGCGCTCAACATTGGTCAGTGTCATTTATGTAATAATATGACTGATATCTGAGCCTGGTTTATACACCACACTCAGGACAATTATTGCCTCTAACCAGAGAGATAAATAGATTGTTCCTTTGTGTGTATCTCCTAGCTCCCTGGTGGTGACGAACGCAGGGGAACTCGCAGTCGTGTAGTGAAACCTTGCAGTATACAGCTACGAACTATTCCAGCAACTTGGCCAGGGGGAGAAAACTTGCAGTGATATTGTGAAATCATACAGCAGCAGCAACTTTCATGATAAGTGCTTTTTAAGAAAGGACCAACATTAAAAGATATTGTGTCATACCAGTCAGTGATTAGAATTAGACCATAAACCTCAGCCATCGTGAAGGGTACCCTAATAATAAACATAACTTTTGTGTAGGCTATTTTTATCTCCCTTTACTCAGTAATATATACGAGGAACGTTCAAGTCAAACCGGGACTTTTTGTTCTGGAAGTACAGGAAGGAATGCTAGCGTGGTGGTACTACTGACAGTAGTAAGTAACAAGTGTGACCTACTCGTATTACCGTTACCGTTATTACCGTTAGGTGGCGTACGCGTCACGGGTCAGTCCCTGATAGATAATGAAAATGGCGGACAACAGAGTTAGTGCATGCATGGAACAGCGTGTTATAATGAAGTGTCTTGTGAAAGAAGGCTTGAAACCCGCAGAAATTTACAGAAGACTGCAAGCACAGTACGGTGATGAGACACTCAGTCGCAGTAAAACATTTGAATGGTGTAAACGTTTTAAAGAAGGCCGTACATCCGTGAACGACAATCCCGGCCGTGGCGGCTCTCAGCCCACAGCAGTCATTCGTGTGAACATCCAGCGCGTGGAACGCCTGATCCTGGAAAATCGACTCATAACCAGTCGTGAAATTGCACAAGAGACAAATCGTTCTGTAGGGACGGTGCAGCCTATCATTCACGAAAATTTGCATTTTCGGAAAGTTAGTGCACGTTGGGTGCCAAGACAGCTTTCCGCTTTTGACCGGCAGAGAAGAGTTCAAGTCTGCACTGAGTTGAAGGATCGTTTTCGCAGGGAAGGCCAGAATTTTCTGAATCGCTTCATTACGTGTGATGAAACCTGGGTGCATCATTTCACTAAGGAATCAACAGTGAAGAGTACTGTCGCATTCTAAGTGATGTGCATAACCATCTGCGGAAAAAAAACGGCCTGGTTTGATAAGTAAAGGCGTCCTGTTTCTACAAGATAACGCACGACCACATACCGCTCACCGCACCACGTGCAAATTCAGCAACTCGGGTGGGAGGTATTGCCACATTCCCCCTTACAGCCCAGACCTCGCTCCGAGCGACTACCACCTGTTTGGACCCCTGAAAGAGTTCCTGGGAGGTCAGCATTTTAGCACTGATGACGAAGTGAAGCAGGCTGTCCTACGATGGTTCAGGAGTACTGACATATCTTTCTACGCTAAAGCTTTTCAAGCATTAATTAAACGCTGGGATAAGTGTATAAATGTTGCAGGTGATTATATCGAAAAATAAATGGCAATTTCACTCCTACAAATTTGTTCTTTTAGTTTGTACAAACAAAAGTCCTGGTTTGACTTGAATGTCCCTCGTACATATAACAATATATACCTATTTTTTTTTTCTTCCTTGTGTTTTTCTGTAACCAATATAGCTTGAGCTAATATATATTCATTGAAAAGAATTTCACTGTTGTTTCTTTCTTTTCACTAAATGTTCTGTATTGCTTGGTAGTTAACTGTTTTTGTTAATCATTATCTTAATTACCAGCTGGGGGTCTCATGAGCCATATCAGTACCTCAGGAAAAGTGTGGCTGAAGACCTAACCTACTCTCAGGATCCTTGATGAGATTTGCTTCTTATCTTAACTGCGAAGAGTTTAAATTTCAGTCTCCTGAAACATTTCTTCATACAAAAGTCGGACTATCACCTACAGCGAGCCAAAAGACACTGTGGAAGAGATTGGTACTCTCTTTTATTTCTTTTATCTATCCTCTCTTCTACCCTGTCGCCACAGTTGAACAGCCTCAAACATGGCTGCTACTTCCTTGATGGCTCTTGATCTCATCTGGAGTTCAGAATGAAAGCGATCAATGCGCTCAAACATCGCCCTTTTATTTTCTTCTTGTAGAGTGAGTCCAGCATCGCTTGCTTGCTCACCTGCCATCCTCTTCTTGAACCTGGCTCTTCTCTCTACTGCAATTCCATATTCGTCTGATTTTAAAAGCGCCTGTTCAATTGCATGCTCCACTAGGTGACTGCGTTCCTCGTGCAGAGAAGGTCTTAGCGCCTCTAGCTTTGTCACCACCTTGTCGAGAGTTAAGCCCTTAGTCTGCAGGTACTGCTGTGTAAGATTAACTTCCTGAAGTACATCACACCAGAAGTAAAGGTAGATGGGTGTTAGTTCGGTTTTTTCGTAACTTAGGGGTTGCGCTGTTGGTACTGTCAATATGACTGCTGACTTAACTCTTTGACTCCATAAATATTTTCCACCCTGTGCCATAATAATTTTTTGAAGAATTATAAACGGTGAAGTGTACTGTCTTTCAGTGTACATTTTATGTTAATCATTTTTTGTGAACATATACTTATTATATACCAAAATGGATTGAGAATTGTAATATATAAAGTCTTTGGTAGTATTAACACAAGTGTGTTCGGTATACTTAAAACATTTTGCATGGAAAATTGAAAAACACTAAAAAGTTAACTGTAGAATACGATCTTACCAAAGACAAATTACTGTTGTAGACAATAAAACTTTCTTTTTAGTCTTCAAACATCGTTAATCCATATACAAAGTAAAAAACAAAAACATTGCTTATGGCCACAATTAGTGGCACAATAAGATCCATTGCTGTTGACCTTCGTTTGCAGATGGCAGCTAGTGATGATGATGATAATAGACAAGTGGTACCGCGGACAGTGTTAAAAAACGCGGCATTATGGGAGATAACAAAGACTTTGAGCACGTTAGTATAGTCAAGGGAAGTAAAAATAGTGTTAATAAACCAAGGGAAATAAAAGTAATAAAAAATTTTATTAGATTTGTGTTATAAAATTTGTTTATTTCTTATGTAATATTTAAACACTTTTAAATAAAAAGGAAAGATTATGTACTGTTTAAGGGTAAAAGTTTAAATTTTTTAATTTAATAAAACAAAAGACATAAAAATTTTAGAGAGTTAAATTTTTTCAGCCAGTCTTCAATTTTATAATTAGAATTAGTCTTTCAGCTTGAAGTTTTAATCATTTAATTGCTGCCCTGAAGAGTTTTTCAAACCCATTCATTATCACTTCTCGGCCTTTTGCCTAAGATCAAACTGTCTTAGCCAGGACCAGGATCACACACAATTCAAACAACCTATTAATAAAGTCAATAGACCTCACTTTGAGCCCCAGAAGGGGTAAAAAAAAAAAAATTGAAATTTAAAATGGTAATTTATTGTTTGGCTCGGCTTTAAAAGCCGACACAACAAAAATTGTTTCAGAAGTAACTAACAATTTTCATTTCTAGTTTTGTGTAGGTCAGGCATACCCCTTCAGAACAATCCCTAGCTTCATCTTCTACCTAGGACTAGGGATTAGATATAACGGTAGGTCTAGTTTTCTTGCTTTTTGATCGGCCAGAATATGACTACGCCCACTCATCAACTAAATCTAATCTGTCTAGCTTTTCTGCACCGATTCCGTATTTTGACAACAAACTGTGGCTACCGAACAATCATCAGCAATGTTTCAAAGTAGTTTGACACAATTATTTGCTTAGCAGATATAGAAAATGTAAATATAAAACGTGACATATTTCTCTAGCAATAACAACGAAAAACGCAAACACGCGAATCGTCACACAAATTGTGATAATAACATCAAAACAAGCACATGTGCTGCTTAACTACATACAGTCAAATTAGTTGTTTAATATATTGGGGCTGCACTACAGTGAAAACTAACTTTTGTTCTAATAATGTTTTCAAACTTTTTATGTGCTCAATAGACAAAGTGTATGTCCATGAACCAAATTCTACAGTTTATTTTGTTAAAAAACATGTGGTTACCATGGTAACCAAAAAAAACATCCGCCATATTGGATTTTCACCACTTTTCGAGAGCTACAAACTTATGTTTCCCATTGACCAAACTTTATCAAATTGCACACACATGTTGTGACTGACAATTAAAACAATTTGTCAGATGATTTTTTTGATAAGTTTAAAATTCTATATTTAATGATTTTAAAAAAAAAATTACACTTTATTTGTATGAAAAAAATGAGAAAAAAAATATTTAAAAAAATATATCAAAGCAAATTACCAAAATATCAAACAAAGCATGTGACAATTTAAAGGTATATATTTGTACTACATGCATGCCAAATTTCAGACTGATCTATTAGATAGTTTGTAAAAAATAAATTTTTTTGTTAATAAAATGATAGTTTTGAGAAAAATGCATTTTAGTCACCGAGAGACTTGTCTTGTCAAATATACTCCATTCTGGGGGGCTGAGTGTGTTTAAAATTGTCCAGCACTATATGCTGCACCTCCTTCAGCTTCCTGCAGCTTCTCCTCTCGCCTTTATCTTGCCTAATTTTTCTTCTTTCCTTCTACATGGTAACCAAAAAAACAACCGCCATATTGGGTTTTTCACCAATTTTCAAGAGCAAAAATCTTATGTTTACGATTGACCAAACTTTATCAAATTGCACACACATGTTGCGGCTGACAATTAAAACAATGTTTCATATGCTTTTTTTGATAAGTTCAAAATTCTATTTTTAATGATTTAAAAAAAAAATACACTTTATTTGTATGAAAAAAATGAAAAAAAAAAATTAAAAAAATATATCAAAGCAAATTACCAAAATATCAAAAAAGCATGTGACAATTTAAAGGTATATATGTGTACTACATGCATGCCAAATTTCAGACTGATCTATTAGATAGTTTGTAAAAAATAAAAATTTTTTTAAATAAAATGATAGTTTTGAGAAAAATGCATTTTAGTCACCGAGTGACTTGTCTTGTCCAATATACTCCATTTATGTGTGCACTAGGTTAATTTTTTTTAAATGTCCAAAAACTATGTCACTTTAACCCGCACGTGAAAATTGCCATTGTTGCTGCAAAAACTCGCGGTTTTTGCAACACGCCCCACTAGTTCAAAAGGTAAAAAAGTGAGTTGAATGTCTTTTTGTTAGTAAGTCACACATTATTAAAAAACACTTGACTGATCTTTTCCACAGTTGAATCAACTTTATTTTGTAATAAATTGTTTACATCTGGTTGCATTTAATTGGTACATAGTGGAGTTTTTCTTGGTGGCCCTTAACCTTTGTCCAGTAGTGTATATATATATACTACATGATTGATTTAATATGCAACTTTTGATGTAACAGTATGTCTACTCTTGATGTTGTCGTCCTCGTCTTCGTGAAATAAATCGATATTGAAAACTGAAATACAAGCCATGGGTCCAATGTATATCACTTTTATGTTGGTCAACGACCCAGTTATTGCCGTTAATATATATTAACTTTGGTTCATCTGTTCAGTCCACACTACACTTCAATTCGCGTGTTTACAATAGTCGGCCACCTGTAAGCCCGACAAAGCTGACAACGCTTAACTCTTTGACTCCAGACCAACGCTCTGAGCGTTGCATAATTCAACGCGCCGTTTTTAGTTTATCACGAATAAACCCCAAAAGATCGTCCGTTTAATGCAGTTCATATTTTAAAACTCATAGAATGACCCGCTACTATTTAAGGGGCTCCACGGTAGAGAAAACTGGATTTTACGTACAAAATATCGATTTTTTACTTTTGAGCTTATTTTATTAAATAATCATCGAGGAATCGAATGAGCAAGGTTTTATAACATAAAAAATGCATTTGATGTATCAAAAAGCATATTTTCTGTACTACCCTCAAGCTATGATTTGCAAATTTGTGCCGGAAATGCAAGATTTGTCGTTCAATAATACCTCAGTTACGCTGTCCTTATTGTGGACTATTTGGTATCGATACACAGGGAATTTCTTTGTCTGCCGTAATAAAGCAAATTCGAATCTATTTTTTTCATAGCTCTGAGTGATGTGTGTTTGAAAATTTCCGTAATTTTACGCTAACTTCCTTATAAGGAGTGGTCACTTGGTGACCTCATGCCCTCATTCCCGACCCATTGAAGACGCAAACGTAAACACCTGTTTTGATTGGCCATAACAACATTTTGGCTGCGTGCGCAAATGTGGAAGATAACAACAGCCATTTCCGCCTGTACACAAAACAATTGTTCGCTTGCGTGTAACGTGGTGTTCGATATTTTTCTCTTGTTTAAATTTCAGTGAATTGTGTTCTATTACTTCAAAATGGGAAGAATAGGTAAGAGATCAAAGCAAATATCTGCTGCCAGGTCGCGTCGACAGTATGTAATTTCTAGCAATGGTAATGGTAAGGTAGAATCAGCGGTGAATAATAAACAAACTGATGTCTCAACATTCTGCATACCAGTATCCGATAGGCCTATAGTTCAGATTGCTGATCCAGTAGTGCCGTTCACCACTGGCCCAAGTCGATCAGATATAAAAATTAACTTGAGCACGAGCAACGAATGTTGCATCTCATAAGACTGTCTGCGTCCAGCCTAAACCTACGTACAAAACCATTGTGGACATTTCTTTCTTCAACAACCTTCTTAAAAATGTGTGTTGCAATGTGTGTAAGCAAAGCACATTGCAAACAAGAACTGACAACACCAAGTCAAAGGGTTTCTCTCTCTTCCTGGAAGTTGTGTGTCACACATGTGAAAAAGCAATTTCTAGAATGTACACATCCGAGAGGGAACCAGAAGGCCGTGGCCCTCGTGGACATGCAATCAACAAATCTGCTGTTCTTGGTGCCCTCATATCTGGAATGGGCCCATCTACGTTCAATCTCTTCTGTGAGAACCTAGACCTCCCTGGCCTGCACCAGAAAACATTTCATAAATATGCAGATCAAATTTTTGATAATTTGGATACCATGCACTCTACAGTATTTCAACGTTCCGTCAGCATCGTCCGAGCTGAGCACGCTAAGAGTCAGCATCGTACCATTAATAAAAAAGAAGTCATTGACATCGCTGTCAGCTTTGATGCAATATGGCTAACTAGAGGTCATAAGTCACTGATAGGTGTTGGCAGTGTTATCGACATCTTGACTGGCATGGTCATCGATACGCATGTTATGTCTTCCTTCTGTCAGACCTGTGAGAATACTGGACAGTGGCAACTGAAAAATCAGCCTGACAAATTTGAAAAATGGAAAGCAGAGCATCAGAAGGACTGCTGCCGTAATTACGAAGGGTCAGCCGGAATGATGGAGGTAAAAGCCTGTGATGTTCTCTTTCTTCGTTCAGTTGCAAATCACAAGCTACGCTACACTGTTTTGCTATCAGATGGCGATTCCAAGGCCTACAACAGACTCTGCGACATCAAACCGTATGGACCAGAAGTTGACATAACCAAAGAAGAGTGCGTCAACCATGTTGCAAAGCGATTAGGCACTGCACTGAGGACACTGATTACTGACTGCAGGAAACAAAAAGTCACCCTTGGGGGAAATGGCCGTGGTCGTCTAACCCAAAATGCCATACGAAAATTGTGTATTTACTACACCAGGGCCATCCGCAAGCATAGTACAGCCCCAGAGATGAAACAAGCCATCATGGCTTCTCTCTACCATGGGTATTCGACAAACAACAAACCCCAACATAATTTGTGTCCGCCAGGCAAAGACTCCTGGTGTTTCTATCAGGCTTCCATCGCCAAAGGAGAAGCTGCCGGACCACACGAGAAAAAAGTTCACACTCCACTAGACTACAACCTGCTCCATAAGCACTTAGCCTCTATTTATGAGCGTCTTACTGATTAGCATCTGCTCAAGCGGTGTCAGCTAGGTGCAACACAAAATGCAAATGAAAGCCTACACAATGTTATATGGAGTCGTTGCAGCAAGAGGAAATTTATGTCATTAAAACAGGTCAAATTCAGTGTCCTTGTGGCCGTTGGAGAGTTCAACTTTGGTCCATCAGCCAGAGCAGAAATAAAAAGGCTGTATGGTCAAGCATCTGGAACAAACTCAATACGCCTTGGACAGGTGCGACTGAGGAAACGTCTGGCCAACAGCCAGAAACATGAGGCTGACAAACTTGTAAAAAGAAGAAAAATTAGGCAAGAGGCAAGACAAAGGCGAGAGGAGGAGCTGCAGGAAGCTGAAGGAGGTGCAGCATATAGTCCTGGAGGATTTTAAACATATTCAGCCCCCCCCCCGCCCCCCCCCCCCCCCCCGCCACCCCCCCCCCAGAATGGAGTATATTGGACGAGACAAGACACTCGGTGAGTAAAATGCATTTTTCTTAAAACTAACATTTATTAACCAAAATTTTATTACTAACAAACTATCTAACAGAGTAGTCTGAAATTTGGCATGCATGTAGTACACATATATAACTTTAAATTGTCACATGCTTTTTTTGATATTTTGGTAATTTGCTTTGATATATTTTTTAAAATATTTTTTTTCATTTTTTTCATACAAATAAAGTGTATTTTTTTTTAAAATCATTAAAAATAGAATTTTGAACTTATCAAAAAAGCATGTGACAAATTGTTTTAATTGTCAGTCACAACATGTGTGTGCAATTTGATAAAGTTTGGTCAATGGTAAACATAAGATTTTTGCTCTTGAAAATTGGTGAAAAACCCAATATGGCTTTTGTTTTTTTGGTTACCATGTAGAAGGAAAGAAGAAAAATTAGGCAAGATAAAGGCGAGAGGAGAAGCTGCAGGAAACTGAAGGAGGTACAGCATATAGTCCTGGAGGATTTTAAACACATTCAGCCCCCCAGAATGCATTTCTGTGTGCACTAGGTTAATTTTTTTAATGTCCAAAAACTGGGTCACTTTAACCCGCACGTGAAAATTGCCATTGTTGCTTTTAAAAACTCGCTGTTTTTGCAACACGCCTCACTAGTTCAAAAGGTGAAAAAGTGAGTTGAATTTCTTTTTGTTAGTAAGTCACACATTATTAAAAAAAACACTTGACTGATCTTTTCCACGGATGAATCAACTTTATTTTGTAATAAATTGTTTACACATGGTTGCATTTAATTGGTCCATAGTGGAGTTTTTCTTGGTGGCCCTTAACTTTTGTCCAGTAGTATACTTGTACATACTCTTGAGTTTTGGCCACTGTTGGGCCACTACTGCAAAGCAGGGGAGGCAATACACACATTCTGCACCTCCTTACTTCGTATCCAAGTTTATCGTAACGTTAAATCATTATCCGCTGCAAAGACTAGGCTGACTCGTATCTAAAGCTTGATCTTGGGCAAATATCTAATCTGGTTACATTATTAATGGACGCTTCATTTATTCCACCATCGTATATCAGATCGTTTTTCGCGCAGATCAAACAGATGTAATACTGCGCTTGAACCACAACTTGATAAAACACTTGAACACAATCATCCATTTCCCGACACGTCCAACAAACTTGCGTCGACTTAACCCAATCACTATATCATATTTTAGCACTGTGACAGCCGCACTTGGATCCGCAAAGAGCGCCTGAAATACACCATCAACGCCCAGCTATTATGTTCCTCTAGTCATTCGTAATATCTGAGCTCTCATTCATCTTCAAATGAGCAAGAAATTTATTGGCGGGCAACATTCTGGACCCACAGGATTCGCTCTTTAGTTTAAAACGAGGACGTAACCCGCCAAAGCATGGCGGGAAATAATTATGTTGAACAATTACTGCCCTATTGTCCTGATGACAGCACTATTTAGGTTTTCGTTTCATTTCTTTACATTCCAACTTCATTGGATCTTTGTAGTCGAATATCTCATGACTTATGGTCAATGGTCAATGCACCATGAAACAAACTGAAAGACCTGTGTGCTCCTTTGATGGGTGTTCAATTTAGCTTTCACGGTGCAAAGTGTGATGTTTTCGCTCTTTACCCGATAATGCACCACGAAAAGATTGCGAGGCATGTGTGTTTTTTAAATGGCTATTCTGTTTAGCTTTCATAGTGCAATGAAGGCCTTTTCCGAATTACCAGAAAAGCTGATGAAATTTGTTTCTTTGTTGTTTGCAGACGTTACAGTAAGACACATATTATTTATGGGATATACGCAATAACCTTGTTTTTGTTTTTTTTATTAAATTTAATTTTTCTTTTAAAACCGTTATTTACGTGCGTCAGTTCTTACCTATGTTCCCAGAATATAGGCACATGCATGCATGATTCCCACCTTAATAATTCCCCGGGATGTCTATAGAGACATAGAAATATGAATACTGCTGCATTCTGGCATGCCTTAAATGTGACTACTATGAGGTTGTGCCTGGGGCTGGCTACATCATTACGTGAAACAAGTTACAACAGAAACAACCACTACAAGAGTATATAAATGCTTTGGTACAGGCGTCCTACAGTGGGGGTCAGCTGAAGCGGTGGCTGCATGCTCCACATGGAGCGAAAAAAGGGAAATAAGGAATGATGATGATGCATCATTCAGTACCAATGTACGAAGAGGACAAATGTAGTTATGTCTACGTTGATTTGGTTCTACTATTCCAGATCAATACGAAATGTGTTCAAAGGCTTTATTCTACTTTTTGACACTAATGCCTGTAAGCATACCATATTCCTCCCGTTGGTTCAAACATTACCTTTTTGGTTTACTAAACTGTTCCAGGCATGTCCTATCCTTGTCGATTCTTTAATAAAGATCATCATCGTCAACGTCACTACCTGTTAGCTTCACGTGGGGGACTGTTCCTCAGCAACAGAGTACCAAAGGTTCATGACCTGTGCCGTCTGATAAATTTGTTTCTATGCATTCTTTATCTCTTTCATGTCTACCTTGAAGTCTCTTCTTCGTGTGTCCGTGTGTGTGTGTGTGTGTTTTATTTTATTTTTGTTTTCTCTATTTCTCTTCCCCCGTGGATCCAAGAACAGGAACTCTCTTGTAATGCTTTCAAATGGATTTCTTAAAACGTTTTCTATCCAATGCCAGCGTCTTCTCCTCACACCATGTTTCAGTGATCTTTACCTGGCTTCCTCCATCACTTCCATACTATTGATCTTGTCCTACCATGTCAATCCTTCCATGCCACACAAACACCCATTATGAAAGACTGTATCCTTCTATTTGTCATTTTTATTGTTCCCCATCATCACAATCCATAATTCTCGCCGTTTGTATGTCGTTCACATCTAAGGGATGCAACTGTGGTTGAAAGCTAGACATTAATTGTATTGTTTCCCTTATATGTACTCTCCCGAAAATAGTAACACTCAACAAGGAAAAGTCGGTGAATTGTGCAACACAAAGTGAGTGACAGTGATATATGAATAAAATGTAAGTTTTTGATTGTAAAACCCAGTTTCATTCCGGAAACGGATTTAACTCATCATTTTGTTAAAAGTAACCTTAAAATGTAAGTTGTTGATTGTTTCTTCAAGACACAATTTTAATTTAAAGTATTGCAGACTTATTGTTGAAGCTACTCGCTGGAAATGAAACGGTTTATTGGAGCATAGATACCATGATTTCCGATGATCCCAACGACGCAGTTGATACATTAACTACCGAATTAAAAAACACACTTTGGCCGAATTAAATTTTGTTCCCATTTTCATTCTGTAGGTGTATGAAGGATTTAATCTGTAGTTTTCTTAATTTTAAACAGACTTTTATGAATTATATGTCATTTTGATGATAAATGAATGTACTATTGCCTAAAGCTGATAAAAGGAAAGTTTACTTAATATGGTAGATATTATTAGTAATGTAAAATGATTTACTAACAAAAATCAATTCAAATTTGTTTCCAAATTATCAACTTATGTTCAGATTTCTTGTTTCTATGGTAGGTAATACCTTTCTTAAGGTGATTATTATGTAGTGTATCCAATAACAAGAAAAACAAGCCCAAGAACACACACACACTGACTAATATTTACACTATTGGTAACTTACATTATCACACCTATGCCACTTCCCAAAAAATGTATGAAATTTTTTCCTCATTTTCTCCCTGTAAGTGTTTGGAGAACTTAAGCTGCAGATTTATTAATTTTAAACAGATATTTATTACTGACATGTCATTTTGATGATAAATGAATGTACAGTTGCCTAAAGCTGAAAAATATATGTTTATTTAGAATGGTAGATATTATCAATAATATAAAATGATTGAAAGAAAGAAAAAGCACGCAACATTTTTTTTTAAATTATCAACTTACCTGGAACTTGCTTGTTCCTGAGGCAGCTAATTTCTTTTCTTGGTGATTTTCATGTAGTACAGTATATCCAATGACAAGAAAAACAAGCCCAAGAACACACACAATAGCTAATAAATACACTATTAATGATGTGATGAATTTACCATGATACAACGTTAAAATATCTCCAAAATTAACGATAAAATGTAGGGATAAAAATAATGCGTAAGATACTAGGAGACATGCTCGCCCATGCCCGCCTTTCCTGCCACCATTCAAATTATCTAGTCAGACGTGCAGACGGAACGTTTACCCTTTGTAGACGGGGGGGGGGGGGGGGGGGGGGGGGGGGGGGGGGAGGGGGAACGAAACAGAGATCAAAAAAGGAACGATATGACTGAACACGTGTTTGAAGTTCGAACGGCAAAAAGACGCAATTGGGGGTGAAAGGAAAAAAATTCACGTCACTAGTTGACATCAGTAAGGAAATGGACAAGAAAAGAACCTTAGCTCTTATTCGAGACAGTCATTTCTTGGACGTTTTTCTATACTTGGTCTTTATTTGAATGCCGCGGCAAAACACATGAGAGAAGGTTCTCGAACAAATTTCAAAAACTAAACTTGAGAAAAAATATGTTTTTTCTTAATAATAGAGTTATGAAAATAAAACCTAGCTAGTTTGATAGCCCATCTTGAGCAGAGAAATAATATGCTTTCAATTATACAGACGGATAGATAATAAGGAAGATATTGACAAAAGACTGTATTGTTCATATCAGACGAGCGACTGCACTGTTAAACAATGTCACTAAAGTTTCAAAAAAATTTTGGCCTTGAGCATGCAAACGTAAATATCGAGCTGTAATTAAAGAGAGGGGATATGGTGGAGAATTGTAGCTAAAAATAACTTAGGAGGCAGATTCGTGTAGGAAATGCATGTAAAACCAAGCGTGTTTTTTATGAAAAATCAAGTAGAGACAGACGGACTAACAGACCGTAATACATACTTGACTGAGATTTGACTGAAGTGACTTATGGTTGTAGATTTGAAAGTTAGGGGGGAAGTCGGCGATTGGTCAACGTATTTTATAGTAGCGGGACAGAGATGTGAAATTTTGCCATTTGACATAAGTCTGTTCAGAGACGCAGTTTAAATTAATAGTGGTGTTGATTCCAGAAGAATACAAATATATAGTGGGACGCGATCATACAGCCAGCAGCTCAGCTGAGTTTTGCTAGCAAATTTAACTGTGTTCTCAATTCTGAATTCTGGTAAGAATGAACAGTATTTATTCTGTATATTTTAATAATTCGAGTGATTGATACTGCCATATCATAAAAATGATTACGACAAGTAAGTGTTCGCTCTAGGTCCCCAGCCCAAGTTCAGGGTCTAGAGACATACATACAAAGAAAATATATAGGAACGCCTAAATAAAACTAGGAAAAAGGATCTAGTGTTGAGATCAGTGGAACATATCACCTATCTTATTCAATAGCAGGAAGCTATTGAACATATCTCAGATGCAATGCAGTCTTGGGGAACTAGTACTATGCGAAAACAACTAGGCAAGATGTGCTGTGTGGTCAGAGAGATCTGACCCATTCTGTGTGGTGTTGTGGTGTCGTGTTGTGTGCAGAAGTGGCTCAGGAGGTAGAGTTCTGACACATGACCCAATACTTTTGTTTCAGAATTGTGAGTTTCTATTTGGCACCGAAGTGGTTGTCGTGAAACATTCTAAATCCACATATATAAATTAAAAGGTAAATGTAAAGCCTAACAAATAAATTCAATAAAAGGAAAGAAGAATGGTAAAGAACCGTGCTGTCACAATGACTGTACTCGAAATCCCCCTTGTTTTCTACTTCGTCTGCAAATTGTAACGTTTCCACGTTGATAGTAAAGCCTATAGCAGTTTACACGCGTTTCCACAACACAATAAAACGTGTACTGCATTTCTAAGAAAACCTTGAGATACGCAAGCTGATTAATGACCTAAATTAATACTAACATTAATTACACTACGTTAACATAAACGGAAAGACAGATGAACTTAGGATAGAGAGAGAGGGAGGGCTGAAAGCAGAAACGCATGCAACACGAACACGCGTCTCGCGATACAAAATTAATACCCTCCCTGCGCGAAAGGCCAGAGGCACTAACTTTTTTCAAATAGACCGTGATAAAAAACACTACAACTACGAGAGTTAGGTTTAAAAACCTGAAAAACGCTTATTAGGAAACATGACATTATACTGGTTTACGTTTGAAAGCCTGACAGTACAGCAGACACCCTAAAAGTTTGGAAGTGAGGAGGTGGTAACAGCACGACTATCCTAGAAGAAAATACATATTTTGAACGCCGCCACTTAGCTCCCTTAAAACTGATATATTTGGGTTCCTTGTGACTTGCTGACAAAGAATATGTTAAGTGTTACGCAAATAGTCTAGGAATTAACAAATTATAGCCAAAAGAAAATAGTGAGGGTGTCAGACAACACCAAAAAATAATCGCACAGTGGCATGTTTTGAAACCACTAATTTTACGGGAAATGGGCCACCATGTAAAATCCTATTTGATTGGATAGAAGTAAATGTAAGGCTAAACACGATTAGTCGGGCTACAAATACTAATTTTTTTGTTGTTAGGGAAACGTGAGTAGGGGTACTTTTTTTGAAAAACTGTGTAAACATGGCCCGATTGGTTAGACCCGCCAATATAGGCAATTAAGAGCGTCAGTTCAGTGCCACATTTTAAAATAAACTTACTAAGAAACAGTGCGTTGAGATCCAGATCATATTTTTATAAATAAAAGTCTGGGACAGAGGCAGATCGGAATTTGTGCCATTATTCATCGCCAGTCAACGTATCTGTGTATTATTTCCATGAATTGTGGTAAGCTTGATATATTCAATATCTTTTTAATGAAAATTGAATGTAAATTGATAAATTATGTCTGTATATGTGTGTGTTCAGTAGCAAACATGAGGCAAGGCCTAAATCTTGCTCCAACATGAACAGGAGGTGTCGGAGAAAAGTAAAACTGCATGGAATTGCCAAACAGTACACTGACACCTATCTTATTGACTAGAAGGAACTAATGCTGGAATTGCAGAGGCGTAGTAACCATTTAGGAGGAGAATACTGGTGTAAATTGTTTCAGATGAAGCTAGCAGTTGGCCTATCGCTCTGAACTCAGTGTTTGTTATGTATTGTGTTCAGTCTGGAAATAGATTATAAATTAGTTATGAAGTAGGAGGTACAACCTTCTTGTTTCAGGACTGTGGTCCTAGTTATTGAAGCAGCACCTGGTCTGAGTTTTAATGTAGTAATAAGTCAACTTGAACTTCCAACCATGGGCATATCAACTAATGCCAAGACGGTATATAGTTCATTCAATTTATTTGACATCATACGGTTGACTAGACGAACATTTAATTCTGACGACGGATGGTTGACGTTCCACCAGACAGCACACAACGTAAGTTTCATATTTAAAATTACAGTTAATTCGTTCCGTAAGATAATCTCTTAGGTAACGTCAGACTAGTTATACAGTGTTCATAACATGGCATCCAAGTAAACAAATGAGGCAGTTATATACGATATGTCAATCTTCCACTGTCCTATGACCTTGGCAATGACGGAGAACCTTGTCAGGTCTTCTATATCATATAATGTTCCGATACTACGTATCTCCTTTTAGTACTGGCCTCTTACTTCAATCAATGTGAAATAACAATAATACAATTACCTGCCAACGACCTTCGTGGCATCATAGCTTAGATATAGCAAATACTTGAGTCACCTCTGCTTTGCGGGGTACGTATTCGTAACGGCCGAATACTGATTCATATCATAAAAATATACCAAGCCAATCCTGGAAAATCCTAATGTCGGTATCCGTCGGCTTTAAAATTCATACAATAAGTTCAAGTAGGACTCCATTTTGAACCAATACGTCATTGGTACAACTAGACGTCTACATGAGAACGAAATACATTATTATCTAAATCATACTTGCTTCTCTTCCCAAGAAATATCACCAGAATACTGTTGACCCGAGTCCTCATCTTCTTAACAGACGGACGGTCAAACACAAGAATAAAATATACCCGCAACACGGGTTCGAACGCCACGAATCAATGGACTGATTCTTGGGCACTAAACTTCTCAACCCTAGCTATGACGTAGACTGGTCTTTGGCAACACATGCGGGCGGGGTAACCCAATACTCGCATACGTGCACAATCGTGCGCTACGAAAATCAAACTCACCAATAACACTTACTATCCTGTAAGTCGGTGCGTAAAGTTTATTACAGAGGTAGGAATAAATATGAGACTACCCTCATCTGTAAAGGACTGTCAAGGCCTACGAAAAGGGCTCTACAGATTTCTTACCAATCCCCCCAAAAAATTAATTATATTAATTTTTTTCTTTACTACTCGAAACTAGAGGTGATTCAAGTGTACATAATCATATAATATTAATATAGCATGACATAGAATCATCAAAACATAAATATGAAATTTAAGTTAACTCAAATAAGCAAAAGGTATGCACAAAAGCATACATCCACAATTGACCACCTTTGGTACAATGTGGTAAATGAAATAAAATCGCATATAGAAATAATGAATTAAACCGAATAGAAACGCAAAATGAAAAGAAATGTAAAAACCAATGAATAAACCGAAAAGTGATGAATATGTCTTAAAAATGACAAGTGAGAAAAAAAAAATGAAAGAATACAATTTAAACACGTGTAGAGATCAACACCCTTAACTGTGTCTAAAAGTTCATTTGTGGTACTAATAAAAGTGCAAACGTTAAATCACTGTCCTTACCGAGTGATAAATATTAAATGTTTACAATTAAATATTTCATAGTGATCCAAATTAATTCTTATACTCATTAACTAAGTATCAACGGTTACTAATCTACCGAATTATTTATTTTAAAAACAAATTAACAATGTCATTAAATTTCGTAGATTAAGAAAGTTCCATTGTCCTGTTAGGAAACCGTAAAATAATACTAGGTTCCGTTCCATGAAAAACCAACCAAGTGTTCGCAATGTTATTTCAGTGAGAAAATATTGTCTGGTTTTATTCAACGTTATTCTCTCTTCAATATCCTGAGTGAGTAAATGTTATTTTCACAACGATAGTCATATATCTTAACGTTCCATGTTATTTTGATACATAAGCATTGTAGATTTCACTTGACTGAATGTTAAGACTAAAGAATCACACGTAAAAAGTTACAATTGACGAACTGTCAGTGTCGAAGTTCAGTTATCTGCAGTGCGTAGCTGTTAATGTGATTCGTTAGGACATCTCGACAAAACGTCTGCGAGAACATTCTGTGTGCCAGGTATGGATCGAATCGTGAAACTATATGGTTGAAGAGCGATCGCATACCTAGTAGATTTGGCAGATTTCACGTCCTTTGTGTTGAGAGCAGTAAGCGCTTTTTGATCTGATTCCACAATAAAGTGTGATCCAAGCAGATATCTCTGGAGTTTAGTTATTGACCAAACAAGTCCGAGAAGTTCCTTATCTAAAACTGAGTAATTTTGTTCAGTCGGAGTTAACTTCCGTGATACATAGAGAACTGGATGCAAGGTGCCATTATATTCTTGTAGTAAGACGCTTCCCACGCCGAAATTAGAAGCATCGCTGCGTAAGACAAATGGTAAATTCGCATTAGGCAACCTTAAAACAGGAGCATCCGAAAAAAATTTTTTTATGGTATCCAACGCGATTTGATGTTCGTTTGACCACCGAATCACGTTAGCTGCACCTTTCCTAAGTAATGAAGAGAAAGGAGCAGTAATGGACGAAAGATGTGGTATGAATTTCCCGTAGTATTGTACTAGTCCTAATAGAGATCGCACTTGTTTCTTTGTTTTAGGTGTGGAGATGTTAAGGATTTTAGAGACATTACTGTCCTCTGTATATAACATACCGCGACCAATACGGTGACCCAAAAAAGAAATCTCGTGGAAACCCACAAATGCCTTTGATGGCTTAGCAGTTAAGTTATGATTTTGTAACGTGGACAGTAATGAGTTTAATCCTTCTATATGTTCTTCCCAAGAGTCACTGAAAAGACAAATGTCATCTATGTACGCAATGACGTTGGGATGATGAGATAGAATTCGACGCATCATGCGTACGAACATGGCAGGAGCGTTGACTAACCCGAAAGGCATAAAATTCCATTGGAATAGGCCCCGAGGAGTCGAGAAAGCAAAGATGACCAGTAAAGAAAAAGAGGCGATGACTGCATAGGCTGAGTCATCAAAGAATATGAAATCAAAATCCAATATAGTAGGTTACTATCTGCGTGACGCAGAATCGGGAACCAATTGTAATCGGAGAGAATGGTGGTGGAAATACACACCATTGTCCCGCTCGATAGCCATGCGAGCATCTCTATTGGTCCTAAAAGTAACCACGGCGTCACCATACCTGTTATTGGTATGAGGTAACAGACGCACGAACCTAACGTCTGCCGTGTGGTTGAGAAAATCTCCTAGTGCTTGCCAACTAGTTCGCTGTGGCAGATTTTGCACAAGGATGGTGCGAGAAGATGCACCTCTACAAACATAAGTGGTACCGTAGTCACAAGAATGTGAACAAGGTTGATGGGTAACATTAGTCCTCTTAGGTAAATTATAATATTTATTATTTATACCTTTAGGATTATTCTTAAATGTACCATACTTTTGTACTTGATTATTATTACTTATGCCAGACAAAGGTGTAGGTGTACGGCATGTCGTAGACACCTGCTTGCTGGGCAAAGTTAAAATCTTACTGGCAAATTTATTGGTATTAATTTTCCCAACGGAGTTACAACTACTCTTATTTTTATTAGGAACATCATTTTCCTTTTTCTCAAACGTAACTTTTTTCTTACGATCAGTTGCCTGCTGATCAAGTCGAGGGAAGGTATATGTCCCACGGAAAGACTTACTAGTCTTCACAGGTTGCGTTGAAACCTTAATATCCTTCTTAAGAATGGATGCATGTCGTAAAGGTTGTAACGAATTAGCCACAGTGGCGTAATGAACAGTGGAATCATTTTCAATGCTAGATTCCAAGACCTTATCATTACATAACAGTTTAGCATCTATCATGTCTTAAAACAAATCTAGGAATAGTAGTAAATACACGGGCATCATGTATATTTTGCTCTTCCCAATCAGCAATCTGCTGTGGGGTACACTCTTTAATACCATGTATGCGACCTAGAATGACATCACTAATTGGATTCGGAAGAAGACAGGCGTGGATCTTTCCTGAAAAGAAAGGTGTTTTTAAATCAATAACAGCTGTAGGAAATGTTTCCACTGTCCCACTGAAAGTAACACATTGGATGGTCTCTCCAGTTGCACAGGCGGGGTCGACCAAAGAGTTCCGCACTCCGACAGTACTGCAGCCTGAATCAAACAAAATAGAGCAAGAAATCGAGTTGACATATCCTTTGTTAGAAAGAATCTGTTTTGTCTCTTATTAATCTAACTAAAAATTATGGTCTAACTTTCTTTGTGATTGTATAATATTCTTAGCTTAACAACAACCCTTTCCGTGGTGAACTGATGCAGAAGTAGCTGTACAAACTGCTGGTAGACTTGGTAGAATGTGTCCGCATCGCAGTGTCGTGATCGCCTTGGGCTGGAATAGCGTTGAGCATTCTTGACATGTCTTTACCTGCTCTAGATCGATACAAGACATAGCGTTATGTTGATTAACATTATTATCATTATCTTTGTTAGTTTGTGATTCAATTGAAGCAACATTGGAATGTTGTCGTGGCGTGCTCGACGATCTATCTCTACGTCGCGATCGAATTTGACTATTGTCATTAAAATTGCTATAATTACTGTTTCTGCCATCATTAAAATTTGGATGAGTCCGCCAATGAAAGTTATCACTGTTGTGATGTTGGCGAAATGACTTATTCATAAATCTATTTCTATTTTCAGGATGATATGATTGAGAGCTCCAGTGTTGTTTATTATTATTACCTTGATTATATTTAGGATTGTTGTTAATAAAATCTCGAGATCTGTGAGATTGCCCCCATGATACATTAAATGGAGGAGACTGTTGGTATTGTTTCCCCTTTTGAAAATGACCAAAGTTGAAATTATTATTACTTCCCCTTTGAAAATTTCTATCGCTACTCATCGAACGATTTCTAGGGAAATTGTTTTGTTGCATAGCGAAAGCAACGGGTAAATCGTCCTTAAGCTGCGCATTGCTGACATCCATGTTAGGATGAGCGGTGCAGAAATTTTTACAATGTTCTGACATTTCTTTTATATTACCAGGCTTACGTTCATGTAGAAACGCAAGAAATGCAGGACTTACTGCCGATAAAACTTTGTCTCGTAATAATAAGTCGAAAATACCATCATACGATTTCTCTACCTTGGATAGTTCAATCCATCTTTCCAAGGTAAGACGTATTTGAGAAAGAAAATCATCAAAATTCTTGCTAGATTGTGGGAGCATAGACTTGAACTTTATTCTGTATTGATCTTCTGTCATTTGAAATTTGTTTAGAAGAGCGGCCCTAAGAGCATCGTAATCATTTTTATCTATAGAGCTAGTAGTGTGATAAACAGCCATTGCCTCTCCTGTAAGTAATCTGGATAAGTGGGTGCAATATAAGATTTATCCAAGTTGTACGACCGACATGTAGCCTTAAATCTGTCCAAAAAAATATCACATCGTCGGATGGTGGAGTAAACTTTGGCAATTTGAGATGAACCTCTCTAAAATTCTCATGTCTAGATGAAGACTGGCCTTCCTGAGTCTTTTGTGTATTACATTCACTTGACAATCTTATTCTATCAAATTCCAATTCGGCAAGTTTCAAATCATGCTGCCGTTTCTTATCATTCTCTTCTGTCTCGAGCTGAAGTCTTTTTGCATTTTGTTCAGCTATTAATCTTCTTCCTTCCATTTCCTTTTGTTTTTCTTCCATTTTCTGTTCTGCCTCACGCTGAAATCGTTTCTCTTCTAATTCAGCGGCTAATCTCATTAATTCAGCGGCTAATCTCATTTTTTTCTCATTTTCTGCAGCCTCAAATTTCATCTTCTTTTCATTTTCCTCAGCCCGTTTCTCTTCTAATGCAGCGGCCAATCTCATTTTTTTCTCATTTTCATCAGCCTCAAATCTCAAATTTTCCAATCTTAATTTCTCAGCTTCTAATCTTTGAGATTCCAACCTTTGAGACTCTTTATATTCTGTCATAGCAAATGATCTAATCTCTTCTGGAGGTATATTAAGCGCCTTAGCCTGCTTAATAAAATAGTCTAAGGTAGACATTATTCAAAATTATTCTGGAATACTTCTACATAAAATGTTACTACACCAAGTGGTCTTCGTTCCTGTCCTAGAACGGTAAATTCAAGTCATATAATAGGCAATTATATTAATAATTAATAAAGTAATTTATGCAATGAAATGTTATGAAAGCAATAACGTGACAGACAATAGGCACAATACTGACACGACACGATAATCAAAGACAAATGAAAACAGTCGCAGAAATCCAATAAAAATAAAATGTGAAACTAAAATGGAATGTCGTAAAGAATTACGATGATAACTGCGATCAAATACTAAACAATACAATTGACAAGACAGTGTAAAAACATATGTTTTGTAAAAAACTGAACGAAAGTCAGATGAGAAAGACAATAATCACATACAAGATACATTATAAAACTAAGGTACGAATAAAATAACTACCAAAAACAACAATTAAAACTTGACGGTACAACTAAAACAGTCAGGTGTCACAGACTACCAGACACAGTGGACCAAAAATCCTTCTATGCTCACCCATAGGAACATTCCACTGAGGGAAGTCTGCAAAACAATTCCTATAGAACACTCAAGACGGACCTGTGGTGAAACTGGTATTTTTCCGTCCTAAGTCGCCATTCACAACCTCACACGATAAACATCAAACATAGAACATGCAACATGAATAAAGAAGCAGTGGACATATTACTAAGCCAAGGCACAGCTAAACGTAAAACGGTGTAATAACAACACGACGTTTTTACTTATCTCAACCGGCTAAAAAAAGGATATCCCTCGCATCCGGGACTGTATGCATGAGCCTTGTAAGAACATTGTATGTAACACTATGACAGTGTCATATGTTGCAGCTTAGAGATGATGTCCAACGTCGTCCTTGACCTTCAGATAACTGTCGTCTTGATTCCACGTGTATGGGGACGTTTCCTTTTGAAGATCGAGGTATTTCTATTCAACCGATTTATTTGACTTTGAGAACTGTCCCTTCTTGAAAATCGTAATTTCCAAATCACGCTGGTTCCACCATTTCTGTTAGAGTCTTTTTATTTGAAAGTGGGTTTTGTTGAATCTGTCTACTTTTGACATAACGCGAATGGATTCAATTTCTGAACAATGTAGTAATAAGTCAACTTGAACTTCCAACCATGGGCATATCAACTAATGCCAAGACGGTATATAGTTCATTCAATTTATTTGACATCATACGGTTGACTAGACGAACATTTAATTCTGACGACGGATGGTTGACGTTCCACCAGACAGCACACAACGTAAGTTTCATATTTAAAATTACAGTTAATTCGTTCCGTAAGATAATCTCTTAGGTAACGTCAGACTAGTTATACAGTGTTCATAACATGGCATCCAAGTAAACAAATGAGGCAGTTATATACGATATGTCAATCTTCCACTGTCCTATGACCTTGGCAATGACGGAGAACCTTGTCAGGTCTTCTATATCATATAATGTTCCGATACTACGTATCTCCTTTTAGTACTGGCCTCTTACTTCAATCAATGTGAAATAACAATAATACAATTTCCTGCCAACGACCTTCGTGGCATCATAGCTTAGATATAGCAAATACTTGAGTCACCTCTGCTTTGCGGGGTACGTATTCGTAACGGCCGAATACTGATTCATATCATAAAAATATACCAAGCCAATCCTGGAAAATCCTAATGTCGGAATCCGTCGGCTTTAAAATTCATACAATAAGTTTAAGTAGGACTCCATTTTGAACCAATACGTCATTGGTACAACTAGACGTCTACATGAGAACGAAATACATTATTATCTAAATCATACTTGCTTCTCTTCCCAAGAAATATCACCAGAATACTGTTGACCCGAGTCCTCATCTTCTTAACAGACGGACGGTCAAACACAAGAATAAAATATACCCGCAACACGGGTTCGAACGCCACGAATCAATGGACTGATTCTTGGGCACTAAACTTCTCAACCGAAGCTATGACGTAGACTGGTCTTTGGCAACACATGCGGGCGGGGTAACCCAATACTCGCATAAGTGCACAATCGTGCGCTACGAAAATCAAACTCACCAATAACACTTACTATCCTGTAAGTCGGTGCGTAAAGTTTATTACAGAGGTAGGATGTTTATCTGTATGTTGTTGTTGTGACTTACACTTCATCATTTTCATAACCCTAGACATTTAACGTAGTCATCACAATATTCCAGAATAATTCTGACTGAGGTATAAATGTGGTAGCAAGTAAGGTCATTTGTAATACACCACACTTATTAGATACAGATACCTTCACAGCTGATCTCAGTCAGTACACTAAGTCCCCTATAAATATTTATAACATCCCACTTTACCACATATATTGGGGTCCTGTCCGGGATTTTGAATCTTTCTCTATTATAAATATTGTGGGTAATTCACTTCAATGACAAATAAAAATTTAAAAGGTATCCTTGGGTGGAATTAAATAAGGTTGAGCTCTCAGTGCCTGTGGTGTCCTTGGATAAGTAATTACAGATTGTATTGTTTAGTTAGACATTATATAAATTTACCTGTTAGAAAATGGCGGACCTGGCCAAATTTCGATCTGCTGCTGTGCAGACTGCTAAAGAGTTAGGAATGGACGGGCAAATTATGATTGCTTATGTCACTGCTGAATGTGACAAATATATTGAACGTGAGGAAAGAAGATTTGAGGCTGAAAGAAAGTTAGAGGCTGAAAAAGAAATTAAGAGGTTGCAGATTGAGGCTGAGGCTAAGGCATTGGAGGCAGAAAGAGAAGAAAAGAGATTAGCTGCAGAAAGAGAAGAAAGAAAATTGGCTGCAGAAAGAGAGGAAAGAAGATTGGCTGCAGAGAGGGAAGCAGAAAAGGAGGAGAAGAGATTACAAAGGGAACATGAGTTACGACTAAGGGAGTTTAAGTTTCAAGGCCATGCTCCTGAAAATGGTGCCAGTCCCTTTACCTCTGATGCCACTGCTAGTCAGGGAGCCTCAACCTCAGCTATGAACTTTCATTTAGATCATTTTGTTGAGAAAGAAGATGATATTGAGAGCTATCTAAATAGATATGAACTATTAGCTACCACGTATGGGTTAGAGAGAGAAAGGTGGAGCTTAAAGTTATCTCAAGGTCTTCGTGGGGTAGCTTATGAAGTTTTTGCCAAAATGAACAGAAGTGATCAAGAAAATTATGACATGCTAAAGCAGGCTCTTTTGTTAAGATATGAAAAGAACGCAGAATTTTATAGAAAAAAATTTAGGAATGCTAAACTACTGTCAGGTGAAACCTATCACCAGTTCTCTGCACGGTTAGAGACATACTTGAAAAAATGGACTTCTCTGGGGAAAACCCAAGATCTTAAGGAAATGGTCCTTATAGAACAATTAAGAGAGTCCATGGCTCCAGACCTGAGAACGTTTCTCATGGAACAAGGTGCAGAGAGGCTGGGTGAGTTAATAAATGTTGCAGAAAGGTACCAAGCAGCTCAGGCAGAGGTATCAGGTAATAAAAAGAAACAGGTAGATAATTTTAGGGCACCACAGAACTTTAATAAATTTGATCCTAGAGATCAAAACAAAGGTAAGCACCAGTTTGATAGGCCACGGTATGACAATAAAAATAAAACCCCACACTTCGATGAAAGGAAATATGATGAAAGAAAATCTTTCAACCAAGGAAAGAGATGGTGTAAAAATTGTAAGATGAACAATCATGACACTGACCGTTGCAGAAGGAATCCTATAGTTATGGCCACCCTTCAGGTCAGGTCGACCTCAAGACAGGAGGAGGATATTCTGATAGATACCACTCCAGAAGAGATGAGGAAGGCACAGGCTGGGGATAAGACCCTCAAGCCTTGTTTCTGGAAATTGTCAACTTGTCATACAACTCCAGGCAAGGGAGATTTTTATATGAAAAACAAGTTGATTTACAGGAAGGCCGGAACTAGATCCAATGGTCACGGACAGTTGGTTCTTCCAAAGAGATATAGGGCAGACTTAATAAGGAGCCTACATGTGAAACAAGATGGGGACCATGAGAAGATAGGTACCATCATCCAAAAGGTGGCTCACAATTATTATTGGCCCAAGGCAAGGTGGGACATTGAGAATTTTGTAGAGAGGTGTAGCATAGCACATGAGGGAACACCCACAAGTGGGAACATTGATCAGGACCTGGACACGCCACGGGGCAAACGTAGGCCTGACAATAGAAAGAAAAATAAATTTGATAAAGTGGACCAAATGGAATGGGAAGCCCCTTTTCACGGACAAGCTTCAATTAACTGTTTTACAATGGCCACTATGCAGAGAGTGCAAAAAGATGTCTTACCCCAGGATAAGCCGAAAATCCCTCAATCGGACTTAAACAAACTGGAGGAAGAGGATGTAGAGAGGAAATCTCTCATCAAGAATTCTAAGTGGGGAAAAAGCCCCAAGAGAAAAATTGGTAGCGGTCGTTTTGTGCATGATACTTCTGGGAAGAAAAATCATCACTATAGCGCTTCGAGTGGAAGAGACCATACCGGTGCATGGACAAATAGGTCCACCAAATTAAAGGTCCATATGAAACGCTGTTAAGAACGTGGACTGTTGAAAAGGCAGAGGAAAATATTACATCCTCATACCAATATGTGAATGAGCTGACCACTCGTTTAAAAACTGGCTGGAAACTTGCCAATGAAAATTTGAAACAAGCCAGGAAGAAACATGCTGCCTATTTTAACAGGAAGGCTAAAGACAGAGATTTGGCTGTGGGAGAGAAGGTACTGCTTCTTCTACCCGGTAGTCAGAATAAGTTACAAATTGGATGGCAAGGTCCATATACAGTTCTAGAGAAGGTGTCTAGAACCATTTATAAGATAGATAAGAAGGGGAAGGAAAAAATCTATCATGTGAATCTCCTGAAGAAATATTTGGAAAGAGAAAATCAGGAAGAGACACACTTGTTGACCTTGTCCATTGCCATGGAGATGAAAAAGGAACCACTTTCATCATTTGAATATCCATTACACCCCTTTGAGACAGCGGCACCGATGAAAATCAGTACACATTTAACGAAAAATCAGAAAGAGAGAGTGCAACAGGTTCTAGATAATCATACAGAGGTGTTAACGGACCGACCGGGGTATACAAACTTATTGGAATATGATATGAAACTGATAGACCCCACACCTGTCTGTATGAAACCCTATTCGATTCCTTTTGCTAAGGAGAAAGCTTTGAAGGAAGAGATAGACTATTTGTTGAAGGAAGGAATTATTTCACACAGTGAATCTTCGTATAGTTCCAGTGTTGTGCTCTTAAGGAAACCCTCTGGAGAACATAGACTCTGTATAGATTACAGGAGACTGAATGCTATTACAGAAGGACAGGTGGATCCATTGCCGGATACAAATCAGTTGTTTGCCAGGCTAAATAAAGCTAAATATTTCTCAAAAGTGGATCTCAGTAAAGGATACTATCAGATTCCAGTAAAGCCTGAGGTTAGACCATACCTAGCGTTTAGTACCTCAGAGGGACACTATGAGTTTAACAGATTGCCATTTGGATTGAAGAATGCGCCTAGTGTCTTCTCTAGAATGATGAGAAAATTATTGGACCCTCTGAATAATCCATGCATCACAAATTTCATGGATGATATCCTTATAGCAACAGAAACATTTGAGGAACACATTTACTCTCTGAATATGCTGTTTAATCGACTTAGAGAAGCGAATTTAACAGCCCGACCAACCAAATGTTGCGTTGGATGTAAAGAATTAGAATTCTTGGGACACACAGTTTATCAGGGAAACATGACCCCTGACCCCAAGAATTTAGAGAAACTAAAGAAAGCCCCGAGACCACAAACCAAGAAAGACGTGAGATCCTTTGTCTCATTATGTGGTTTCTACCAAAAGTATATCAAAAACTTTAATTCCATATGTGCACCGTTAACTGATTTGACACGTAAAGGAAATCCAGATCGAATTACATGGACACCACAATGTGAATTGGCTTACCAAGAATTGAAGGAAAAGCTTTCAAGCAAACCTATTTTGAAACTACCTGACTTAAGTCAAGAATTTATTGTAAGGACGGATGCCAGTAATATTGGGTTAGGTGCGACACTGCTACAGAAATCAGATGCATTGGATGGGGAATTAAGCCCAGTGGCATATGCTAGCAGAAAGTTGAATAAAGCTGAAACCAATTACTCAACTAGCGAAAAAGAATGTCTCGCAGTAATATGGGCGATAAAGAAATTCAATATTTATCTGTATGGGAAGGCATTTAAGTTGCAAACGGATCACAAACCCTTGTCGTTTCTAGCGCAGGCTAGACATGAAAATTCTAGATTACTCCGTTGGTCATTACTGATGCAGCCATATGAGTTTAGCATAGAGTATATATCTGGAAAAACAAATCTGGGAGCTGATTTTTTAAGCCGCCATCCGTGTGATGAGAATCACCGTAAGCCCCAGAAATAATAATAAATTTCTCTATGTGTATATAGAATTATAGACTGACATATAACGTCTGTTTTAAGAGGGGAGAATTTGTCGTGAAACATTCTAAATCCACATATATAAATTAAAAGGTAAATGTAAAGCCTAACAAATAAATTCAATAAAAGGAAAGAAGAATGGTAAAGAACAGTGCTGTCACAATAAGTGTACTCGAAATCCCCCTTGTTTTCTACTTCGTCTGCAAATTGTAACGTTTCCACGTTGATAGTAAAGCCTATAGCAGCATACACGCGTTTCCACAACACAATAAAACGTGTACTGCATTTCTAAGAAAACCTTGAGATACGCAAGCTGATTAATGACCTAAATTAATACTAACATTAATTACACTACGTTAACATAAACGGAAAGACAGATGAACTTAGGATAGAGAGAGAGGTGGAGGGCTGAAAGCAGAAACGCATGCAACACGAACACGCGTCTCGCGATACAAAATTAATACCCTCCCCGCGCGAAAGGCCAGAGGCACTAACATTTTTTCAAATAGACCGTGATAAAAAACACTACAACTACGAGAGTTAGGTTTAAAAACCTGAAAAACGCTTATTAGGAAACATGACATTATACTGGTTTACGTTTGAAAGCCTGACAGTACAGCAGACACCCTAAAAGTTTGGAAGTGAGGAGGTGGTAACAGCACGACTATCCTATAAAAAAATTCATATTTTGAACGCCGCCACTTAGCTCCCTTAAAACTGATATATTTGGGTTCCTTAGGACTTGCTGACAAAGAATATGTTAAGTGTTACGCAAATAGTCTAGGAATTAACAAATTATAGCCAAAAGAAAATAGTGAGGGTGTCAGACAACACCAAAAAATAATCGCACACTGGCATGTTTTGAAACCACTAATTTTACGGGAAATGGGCCACCATGTAAAATCCTATTTGATTGGATAGAAGTAAATGTAAGGCTAAACACGATTAGTCGGGCTACAAATACTAATTTTGTTGTTGTTAGGGAAACGTGAGTAGGGGTACTTTTTTTGAAAAGCTGTGTAAACATGGCCCGATTGGTTAGACCCGCCAATATAGGCAATTAAGAGCGTCAGTTCAGTGCCACATTTTAAAATAAACTTACTAAGAAACAGTGCGTTGAGATCCAGATCATATTTGTATAAATAAAAGTCTGGGACAGAGGCAGATCGGAATTTGTGCCATTATTCATCGCCAGTCAACGTATCTGTGTATTATTTCCATGAATTGTGGTAAGCTTGATATATTCAATATCTTTTTAATGAAAATTGAATGTAAATTGATAAATTATGTCTGTATATGTGTGTGGTTCAGTAGCAAACATGAGGCAAGGCCTAAATCTTGCTCCAACCTGAACAGGAGGTGTCGGAGAAAAGTAAAACTGCATGGAATTGCCAAACAGTACACTGACACCTATCTTATTGACTAGAAGGAACTAATGCTGGAATTGCAGAGGCGTAGTAACCATTTAGGAGGAGAATACTGGTGTAAATTGTTTCAGATGAAGCTAGCAGTTGGCCTATCGCACTGAACTCAGTGTTTGTTATGTATTGTGTTCAGTCTGGAAATAGATTATAAATTAGTTATGAAGTAGGAGGTACAACCTTCTTGTTTCAGGGACTGTGGTCCTAGTTATTGAAGCAGCACCTGGTCTGAGTTTTGCTGAATCCAGAGGCTGACAGCATACTCCTTGGTCCAGATAGCGACCAGTGAGGTGTCTACAGAACACAGTGAAGCGATCGAGCAGAGGAGTCTTTTCCTGCCGCCATCACGAAAGATAAGCTTCTGTGGCCAGATAGCTCAACATTATGTGCCCCTCAAAAATTGACATTTTAGTAAACACAGAGGGACAATTAATTGGTTCAAATGACAGGAACTGTGAACTTTTCCCAATACTATTTCCCCGATAATCAAACACTTGAAGTCATGATGAAAAACAACAACCAAGCTTGAACAAAACCAGTATTACCTCATATTACTACTGCACAAATTACACACATAGAATAATAATAATAAACTATGTCAATACAAAGTTCATATATATAAACTGTGTACATAATACTTATAATTACATTTGATTGTGATTCCTGGTTCACTTTGTAGTTGAATCAGGATACCCATTATTGAAATAATTAATACATATATTTTTAAACTTAAACACTTGACTCATTTAAGATAGTCTTATAGAGTGTTATATGTGTGTGAGTGTCAAAGTGTTGTAAAGTGTTGTGGAATAAATTGAATTGTTTATCTGTATGTTGTTGTTGTGACTTACACTTCATCATTTTCATAACCCTAGACATTTAACGTAGTCATCAAAATATTCCAGAATAATTCTGAATGAGGTATAAATGTGGTAGCAAGTAAGGTCATTTGTAATACACCACACTTATTAGATACAGATACCTTCACAGCTGATCTCAGTCAGTACACTAAGTCCCCTATAAATATTTATAACATCCCACTTTACCACAGTGGTGTCAAATGCTGTTATAAGACTACACAAGAGTGTGCCTGTGCAGACTAAGATTGGTGTCAGTGAAGTCTAACGTTGTACTCCAGATTCGGAGAGGAGTGGGCCACCAGATTCCAGCACCAGAACTACGCAGTCAAGATACGTGAGCGTCTGGCCTGCTGGACATTCACCAACTAAATTACTAACTAACTCACCAACTATATTACCATCAACTAGAACATACCATTTTTGGGAAATAAAACTTGTATTCCTCCCATCGGTAAATGGAAAATGTTTTGGTAGTCACGGAGTGGGTGTGATGACACCACCCCAACAGCATATCTAGTAATAGGTTCTCCTGGGACTATTTTAATATAATTATTATTAACCAGTCATTTGAAATAATTAGGTACACATTTTCCATTTTATTATGTCATACAATTATGCATTTCATTTATAATTCCATAATATTTCATCTGTTCTGACCAACAAACATTTGGTTCAGAACAAATAAATTTATCAAAAGATTTAAATTTTAAAACTAAAACAGCCTGAGTTAGTTCAGTGTGTTATAAATTTTATTAATATTATTAGACTTATTAAATATCTGTGTGTGTGTGTGTGTAATCTACCACAACACATTACATATCAGTACCCTAGACTTTTAACGTAGCCACATTCATTAGAAAAAAAAGATATGTGTGAGGTCGTAAGTGGTAGTAAGAAGGGCCTTCTGTAATTCACATCTACATTTATCTCAGGAGCCTTCACAGCTGACCTCATACATCACACGAGGTAACATCAACCATACAATACCATCAAAATCCACTACAAATGACTTACATTATCACACCTACACCACTTCTAAAAAATCTCAGAAATTTTGAATAATAGCACCTTTGAGAAAACACAACATCTATAACTTATTTACAGTATGTCAATGTCTTTAGTAAGTTACAACTGAAGGATCATGCGTATGGTACAGCCTAAAACAGCTCTTTGGGTGGAGATGGGGCTTTTCGGGGCAACCGATGCAATAAAAATTTGTTCGGGCTCGTTTTGCAGGTGTTGAGCACACTATACAGTTCCTATCTTTGTCGGTGTAATCCACAATGTGCGTTGCACCCTCAAATCTTTTAACTTTGTTTCCTAACAATTTCCTATCTTTCTTGTTGCTACTGGTGGCTACTAGATCAGGTGGAGTTATGGAGGCAGCCTTCTCAGTCAACTGATCAATCAGTTTGTCTTTGAAAATTTTCAATGACACTGACTTCTCATCGGCATAACTGAGGGTGTACAATATATGGGCATTTACCTGGGACACCTCTATAATCCAGTAGAAAATTTTCTTCCACCATTTTCTAGTTTTTCTTTGGAAATTGCCATAGTAAGCTACCATTTGATCATTGTGGTCACATCCATTCATGCAAAAATTGTACCGGTGTACTGGTTTGGGTTTTTCGACTAAGTTGTGACGTCGAGTTGTGACTTGCACCATCTCAAATGATGTTTCAGTGGACACAACAGTACATGGTTTCTTTGCCTTTTTGTCTCACCAAGCAACACCTATCTGAGATCCATCACTATTTTTGTACCACCTGGCTTCTTGGTGATGGAGGGAGAGGGTCTTCAGTTGAAGGGGAAAATTTTTTCTGTTGATGTTGACTGTGCCAGTATAATGAGTGCCCCTACTCAACAGATAGGTTATCAGTGTATCCACAGTGTAATATCTGTCAGCAAATACATGGTGGCCCTTCCCAATTCTTTGCAGCAAGAAATCAAATATCTTCACCGCCTGACTTGTTGTAGAGTCATTAGCAAGAATATATGATGTATTCTTCCCAAAGTATGTCAATACAGAATAAACATATCCAGTGGCAGAATCACACAATCCAAAGGTCTTAATGTGATACTTGCTTGGCTTTGTTGCATTGTACTGCTTGTGTTTCCAGTGTCCATTATACCCAATAACCATTTCATCAATGGCTAAATTCTGAAATGGATAAAATGCATCCTGGAACATCGCAACGAGCAAATTTAAAAAAAGGCTCTATTTTGTCCTTCCCTTCTGAATCAGCATCTCCAACATGCATCATTGTATGGTAAATTATTTCAAACCTAGATCTTGAAAACATATTGCCATACCAGGGTGTATAATTATGACGTGTATGTGCCCAATAATCTTTTACCGATGGCTTTTTATCTAAACCCATCACAGTTGTTACTGCGAAAAATTTCAAAAGCTCATAGTCAGTGACAGGTTTCCAAGCAGCAGACGAAGATCTGTTTGAAGATGGGGGTTTTGAATTCTTTACGTCAGCATAGTCATTTATTACTTTGACCAAAGAATATAAAACATATGGTGTCAGTCACTTGCTTCCATTGTTCTCTTATTTTAGTTAGGCCTAGGCCTACAGTATTTCCTGCCCTATTGGTAACTCTAACCGAGGTTTTCGCTCTTTTACGACCCACCGATGGCCCAGGACTTCTAATATCTTCGCTATCTTCACTGCTTGATTTGTCACTACTACTGTTATCACTGCCAGAAAAATCACTACTTGAATCAATGTCCACATTGTTTTCACTGTCCTCCTCGTCGCTAGGTCTATCAATCAATTGCTGAAATAAGTTTCAAGCCTGTTCAGCAGTTAGACGAGGTGTACGTGCGTTTTTTGTAGCGCTATCATTCGTTGCTATAGTAAATAGTTTTGCGATTTGGTAACTAACCTGAAACGTATGACAAATATGAATATAGTATCAATTTTCAGAGGCACAAATTTACCCACGCTTTGGAATGTTGTTTTCCGGTGTTAAATTAAAATCTCGAACCAGATCGGAATGTGTTTCGTCATATATTTCATTCGTTATCTTACTAAACTTAGAAAGCCGATGGGAGCGGTTTGTCGTCCAAATGTGTTTCTTTCCTGCGCCGCTCACAGCGGCTTGCGGTAGTTAACGTGTTTTAACGAGCAGTGCCCATCAGGAATGCCACCGCATTTTCTGAAATTAAAGGTTGCTGCATGTATCATGCTATTGCAAAATCTGAACGCAAAAAACTGACTATTGAATTGCACGCGTTTGGTCATAAAAGTCTTGCATCGGAATTCCATTGATGCAGAAATTATCACTGGCAGTAATAAGGGAGAACGAGTCTTAATTCCTCGCGTTGACGTAGAACCGAGCGAGCGCAGTTTACTATTTAGGATGCGACGTCGTCAATTCCCAGTGATTTTAGCATTTGCAATGACGATCAATAAGGCGCAAGGACACTCTTTTGATCACGTAGGAGTTTTCCTTCCTGAACCTGTTTTCGGACACGGCCAGCGCTATGTCGCCCTCAGCCGAGGAAGAAATCACGAAAACTTGAAAGTTTTTGTTAAAAACACTTTTTATCAGGGAATATTCCTTGAAACAAATCCACGCACTTTCACAAAAAATGTTCTCATCAAAAAACTTTTATTCGGGCCTACCATCAAGCCTATATAACTGATAGTCCCAACATTGTCGGGCCTACCATCAAGCCTATATAACTGATAGTTCCAACATTGTCGGGCCTACCATCAAGCCTATATAACTGATAGTCCCAACATTGTCGGGCTTACCATCAAGCCTATATAACCGATAGTCCCAACATTGTCGGGATTACCATCAAGCCTATATAACTGATAGTCCCAACATTGTCGGGCCTACCATCAAGCCTATATAACTGATAGTCCCAACATTGTCGGGCCTACCATCAAGCCTGTATAACTGACAGTCCAAGCATTGTCGGGCCTACCATCCAGCCTATATAACTGATAGTTCAAGCATTGTCGGACCTACCATTCAGCCTATATAACTATTGGTTAAAGCATTGTCGGGCCTACCATCCAGCCTATATAACTGATAGTTCAAGGATTGTCTGACCTACCATCAAGCCTTTATAACTGATAGTCCCAACATTGTCGGGCATACCATCCAGCCAAAATAGTTGCTTGTTATTTCATTCAGTCGGACACAGCTGCCAGTCCCAGCATGCAATCGAACACGTTAGCTAGTCGCTACATCCTATCTGCATCACTCACTTATCTGCCATCCTAAGTTGCCTATTTTCTAAACACAATTTCCATTTTATGTTCGTTCTCTAATAATGAAATCGTTCTTTCTACAGCATTTACTGAAAACAACGATTTTATCTCCCACCAATCAAGTTAGAATGGCCAATCAAAGTTGTGTTGAAAATCTCGGTTTCCGTGTACGAAGACAAAAACCTCATATCTGCAAACTAACTTTCCTCATAAATATGACATAAATCTGTCGACGACTTATCAGAAATCAGAAATAATAATATGCCAATGTTAACTTGTGGAAAAAACAAAAAAAGTAAAGTCAATCCGAGAAAACTGCAAAGGCAAATAAGCTTAGTAGCGCGATACAATCAGTTTTATGTTTTCCCAGAAGAGGGGTCTCAATCCGATTATGAGTTTTGCGATAATTATCTGAAATCCCATAAATATTTATCCATCTGGAAATAGTCTATTGAAGAAGTGTAGCATAGACTAAACCTTTTTTTTAAAACGTAGAACAGAATACGATGACACAAAAATCTGCACCTCCGCACCAGAATTTTTAAATCAGTAAACATAAGCATCTCTCTCTTTCTTTCTCTCTCTCTTTCTCTCTCTCACTCTCTCTCTCTCTGTATGTGTGCCTCTACACACACACACACACACACACACGCACGCACGCACGCACGCACGCACGCACGCACGCACGCACGCACGCACGCACACACACACACACACACACACACACACACATACATACATACATACATATCAGAATCTTTATTCTCCATAAAATACATTAATATGTACAGACATGATATAATAGATACAACATGGCATATAGGAGAATCATTAGAATTTACATAAAGTGTTGAAGACGTCTCAAGTAGTTATATGTGGGTGTTTTTACATCGAACCTTTGTGTTACACATACATAAAATTTTTTAAGCTTTCTAAAAGACATTGGCATATAATGATATGATATAACCTGCCAAAAAATGAGAATTATTAAAATTTACAAAATGTGTGTGGAATACCATTCAAGTTGAGCAATATGGTTGTTTTTACATGGGGGTTTTATCAGAATTTCTGTTTGCCATAAAAAACTTTGACAGCTAGTAGAGTGAGATATTAAATATAGCATCAAATACAATAGTCGTTTGGTATAGTAGACAGAGCACAATTGAGATTAGACGGTGGGGAAAACATTTCAGCAATTTAAAATGGGTGTTTTTTACATACATACATACATACATACATACATACATACATATATATATATGTATATATATATATATATATATATATATATATATATATACATATATATATATATATATATATATATATATATATATATACATATATATATATATATATATATATATATATATATATATATATATATATATAATATTTCTCTTCTTTCTCGCGTCAGATTACATTATCTGTCTCTACTAAAAGCCCATGTATTATAGAATCTGTGTTACAGGCAGTGGTGTAACTAGGGTTGATGGCGCCCAGGGCAAATACAAAAAAATGGCGCTCCTTGAAAACAGTTCTTTAAAAATCTGCCTGAATTCCTATATTGGTACTCGAACAGGTTACTCGTTATAATACAGGTTACTCGTTATATTACAGGTTACTCGTTATAATACAGGTTACTCGTTATATTACAGGTTACTCGTTATAATACAGGCTACTCGTTATATTACAGGTTACTCGTTATATTACAGGTTACTCGTTATAATACAGGTTACAAACAATAAACCCTAAATGCACTTCTACCCACTATGATGGTGCGCATGTCTTCTTCGTGGCTCCGAGTTGCAGTTCTTGGTTGGTGATGATGTTCGGCCAGAAAATGCGAATGTTCTAAATGAGAAGGATGGGAAATAAACCCCTACCAATGTCATGATGGTGGCAACCTCATCGTGCAAAACTAATTGCCACAGAAACCACTGCTGCAATAACATGTGAATGGCTTGCCTTTATTTAGGGGATCTGCTGGTAGCTCCATGCTCCGTAACGAGTTCAAATGAATGATAATATTACTTAAGTAAAATCGATTATATTTCTCCTTTCCGCGTAATGGCGAAACGTGGAAGTCGCGTTATTTTTACTTTACTTTTATTTTACATTTTTTAACTTTACTTTACTTTTACTTTACTTTTACTTTACCTTTCTTTTACTTTACTTTTTTTTAACTTTACTTTTGCGTTATGTTACTTTACTTTGATTTTACATAACTTTTACTTTTATGTGCAAGAGAGACATGAAGGCACTGGAAATAAATCCAGCAACCTGGCAGGATGAAGTTGCCGATCGCACTAAGTGGCGATGCTCCCTACTCTCACAACAGGCAGAGAGAAAAGAACACGCCGAAATTAACACCAGGAAAAGAACAGCGGAGGGCTATTGTGGCAGAGAGATTTATGATTAATAAATTTCCGTATCTTTTCTTTATTCATCACTATCTTTTACCTTTCTTTCGTTTTTCCTGCCTTCCTTGTCGCCTAAGCCTGGTGGAACTTTACCCTCCAATTTTCAAACCTTTCTCATTTTTTCAATTTTCAAGCATTTAATTGCTGTCCGCTAATTTCCTTTTGAAGTGGATTTACGAGTAGATCTGGTCCAGCTTACCTGTAATTATCTAAGCAGCGATCATAAAAATCGCTGTAATGAGATCAGACAGTGATGGAAACGGCAGACAATCGTCTACTAGCTTTTCCAAAATTCGCTCGTAGAAAGTAATTATGCGTGGTGAAAAATTTTGAGATCAAAGTCATTGCTGCGTGTAATGGCCATACGGAGCAGAAGACGTGAAATTCGCACTGATTAGCAAATTACGGTACGCTTGATCTAGTGAGAGTGCATGAGTTCTGGTCTTTCGGCTTCGTGTGGGAGCAGATCTTTGATTTGAAATCTGAATATGTAAATCTGGGCGTAGGTGCTAATGTATTAAGCCTGAGCTAATTTCTTCATTCGAGATCTTTTATTTCGCGTGTTTCACATAATTTGAACGTAGGTGTAAACATCTGCAATTTGAGTCTGTTTCTGGTTAGAGACGTAATATCCTCTTTGATTTGGGAGAGATATATACTCTGGAAATCTAACTCAAATTCATTCCAGTGCCTCGCAGTCTCGCTAGACAACCTAGCTACGTTTCTAGAAATCACTTTTTATTTAAGTAGAATTTCTCAGTTTGCGTTGGAGGATAGTCTTAAGAAGTTCTGTTTGGAGGTAATATATTGACTAGTATTGCCGATTGCTAAAATTGCTAGTTCGAATTTCATTTTCACTAGTTTAGTTTCTGTGCACAGAGATTAAATGATAATTCAGTTATAATTCTCAAAAGTTACTGTGTTACAGTGGAGAGCAAAATAAATTTCCGCAGTCAGTTATGACTACTACTACTACTACTACTACTACTCCTACTACTACTACTACTACTACTACTACTACTACTACTACTACTACTACTACTACTACTACTACTACTACTACTACTACTACTACTACTACTACTACTACTACTACTACTACTACTACTACTACTACTACTACTACTAATACTACTACTACTACTACTACTACTACTGCTACTGCTACTGCTGCTGCTACCACCACCACCGCTGCTGCTACTACTACTACTACTACTATTACTACGACTACTACTACTACTAATACTAATACTACTACTACTTTTCCTACTACTACTATTACTACTACTACTATTACTACTACTGCTACTACTACTACTGCTACTACTATTACTACTACTACCACTGCTACTACTACCACTACTACTACCACTACTACTGCTCCTACTACTGCTACTACAACTACTACTACTACTATTACTACCACTACCACTACTACTACTACTACAACCACCACTACTACTACTACCACTACTACTACTACTACTACTACTACTACCAATACCAATAATACTACTACTACTACTACCATTACTACAACTACTACTACCACTATTACTACTACTACCACTACCACTACTACTACTACTACTACTACTACTACTACTACTACTACTACTACTACTACTTCTACTACCAATACCACTAATACTACTACTACCACCACTACTACTACTACTACTACTACTACCACCACTACTACTACTACTACCACTACTACTACCACTACCACTACTACTACTACTATCCCTACTACTACCACTACTACTACTACTACTACCACCACTACTACCATTACTACTACTACTACCACTACTCCCTCCCCCATAGGAGGGAAATTATACTGTACCGGTACCAAAATAGTGCATTAAAAAAAAAGTTTTTATTAACCCCCCCCCCCCCCCCCTTTATAAAGTCATATCTACGGCCCTGACTACCACTACTACTGCGACTAATACTACTACTGCTTAACTTTACTTTACTTTTAACAAGAATGATCGTGTTAACACCTGAACAAGTTTTGGAAAAGCTTCGAAATGTTAGCTATTCACGCACCAGAAAGGGACACGTCAGTAGCATACAAGCATACAAAATCCGGACATAAATGTGTCTTTTATTATTACTCACATAATTTTAGAGTCGCACACGTGGTGCATCCCACTGGCGTTGTTAGATCATTGCTGGAAGTCTCTCCATCATTGATTCCATCTGTTCGTCACACGTCATGTGATCAAAAGAGTGCAGGAAAAACCATTTGATTCGTGACGTAGAGAAAAGAAGTGTGTGCTACACATACAACAACAGACAGTTCATTTTTCGGGTTGCAGTTATTTATAAACATTTCCTTGGGGTAGAAGATATTTCAAAGTTCAAGGTTCATCACGCGGTTGAGACTGAAGAGACAGTAGCTGACTCGACAAAGTGATTTTAAAGGAACAAGTATTTAGGGGTCACAAGAATAATAAACTCTTTGTTCCGTACAACAGATCCAAAAAAGTGTGGCTCTGTCAGAAAATAAGACTTGCCTGGGTTAACAGAAGCTGAAAAAAAGACAACTATTTAGATAGACAATATGGAACCTGAAACTGTTGCATTTTATGGTGTTATCGTCTGCTAAAGCCTTTTTGGCGCGGAAATCTGTGAATGGAATGTAAAAATTATGTGTGTCATATTTGTAGTAAAAAAAAAACAAAAAACATTTAAACGTGTTTGGTAGTCTGATAGGTTCTGCGAACTATGGAACTTAACTGTTTGTGTACTGTCTTCAAACATGCATGTCGTCTCATTAACCTGTCCATTTTAATAATTTTAAATAATTTCGTCATCCCTATTTAAAGGTAAAGGTAGTCTCAAACCGATACTGCCGTATGGGAGTGAAGTGTTGTAGACTTAATTATTCTAGGTCCAGCTTCGAACGGTGGGGATAACCAGTTTTCTTCCTCGCTGTCATTGCCTTCCCTAACTCAAGAGCAGAGTCAGGGATCCGAATACAGCTGGGTATATTGGTGCGTGGCGCCACCGTGTTCCGAACTCGGCACCTTTGCCTCGAGAGGTCAGCGCTCTAACCACTCTGCCAATGATCCTACATCGATTACTAGTTCTAAATATTCCGGCCGTGTACAGCCGGGCAACGCCGAAACGCCCAGTGCTCAGTCCGGCCTTGCTTGTACGAACGAAAACATATTTAAACCTTTTTTGTTGTCTGACAGGTTGTGTGAAATTTTGAGTTTAACTAACTTTTTATATATTGTCTTTAAACACTCATGCTTTCACACCAAACAAAAGTCATTTTAAATAATTTGTTCATCCCTAAAGTAATACTGAAAAAGAAAATGTTTTTTTAATCATGTCGCAATCTCTATATTTCAGAATCCCAACATAAAATTTATTTCTGACACTACTATTGTATGATTTTGACTAAAGATTATTCAGTTTGCTTGTTACTGTTACTGGCAACTCGATATTTACGTATTCAGAGATCAAATACGTTTACCGAATCATCTTTTTATACCACCTGATAAGCTGTCTGTTATGAAACGCAACATGTATAATGAGATGTTGATCTTTTTAAAGTCTCCCCCCCCCCCCCCCGCTTATTAATTAGCACGGGACCACCACTGTGGCTGTCTTACTTGCTGGACGCCTGCTAAAATAGAACTTCAGAGGCGTTTCCAGAGGCGGTTTCTATAGCAAATTGACTTACATGATGAGTGTGCCAGCCCAATTCACTACCCCATCAAAGTAGTCACTTACGACTAATCTGAATTAACAATGATTCTGTTATTTCTTTGTCTCCTAAGAGACTCCATGACTTTATATGGGCTGTTATTTATACTTATTATACTCACATTTTTTGGTCACGTATGGTATGCTGAATTTCAGTTGTATCCCGTCTAAAGTTAAAAGTCAATTTTACTAATGTCTAATTTTACAATTCGTACAGTTTCAGCCAGTGTTATTGTGTCAGAGATTGAAAATGAATCTTATCTCGTCTGAGATTTAAAAAAAAAAAAAAAGTTGTTTCGTATTTAACGGTAAAACTGAACCACATTTAATGCGACGATAACAATAGAGTTCTTAGAAGCGCCAAAACCTCGGCCGGATAGTTTTATGGTAGCTTAGCTACTAGAAAGTTCTTAGACGTGATGGATCTAAGTCAGGTAAAAAGATAAAACCTAAGCCTCCAGAGTTTGCATGAGGGTCTATCACGTCAGAAACGTATGCAATAATAAACACATAAGTAATCTATACTGACCATGCAGTCAAAACATTTGTGGCATTCATTTTCTTCAGCGTTTGTTAGTAGACGTCCATGCAGATTAATTAACGCTGGTTAGTTGGTGTTTCTATTAGTGTTTCTAGTTAAATGAGCAACCGATACAGCCAATCGTAGTAAATATGATAACTTTCATTGGATTAAAAAGAAAAAAAAAAGGGGGGGGGGTGGTGGGTGGGAGGAGCAGGCCACTATGTACGCTTATTGAGGTGGGATTTAAAAAAAAAAAAAAGACTATGGTTTCTTAAAATTATCACTTGGTTTAAATTACTGATTTCTTTTCCGTTTTAATGTGCTCAAAATATTTTAAATGACAAATTGTTACAATCTGATGTAAAAAAAAAAAAAAAAAAAAACAGTTTACAGACTATTGTTAATGCCAGTTTATAAATGTTAAGGTGTTGAATCTTGGGAGAACTATTGAAGGCCAGTAGTAGTGTACGAGCCGTTTCTTAATTGTGTAAGGCTCGACAATATCAATAGTCTTGAACGTCACCGTATGCGTTGAAGCGTGACGGGTGCCCGTGACCCAAATAGCATAGATACAGCTTGGCCAATGTAAATATTAAATGTAGAATGTACACGAATGACCAGTAGCAGTATAAGTATGAATCAGCTCAATACAGGCTGACATGAGCGGTACAGTCCTTGGTTGGACGCAACAATGCTGGCATTCGTGTAGCTTGTCTTAATGTGTTGTCTTGAGTGAATCTCAATGTTTTGTTTTGCGAATGCGTGTTGAAAATTCGTGGAAGTAGAAAGTAGGCAGGAACATAACATCACACCCTCTATAATTACACAGGTATGAATTCATAGAGTTCTGGAACAGCTCTGACGTTTACAGGACTTCATTACACCACAAGCGGCAGGTATGCCGACATTAATATCAACAGTCATTGAACAGGTCATGATATATTAATACAGTCATCATCCAGCTATGCATGAATTTAGTAAAGCTGATCTCGTACATTGTTCTCAATCATCAGCTTCAGGGAAGATATATCCCCTATGTGAGTTTAACAAAACTCTACTCTGACATCAGTAAGTCAGATATCAGATGTCTCCAATAGGCCGTCCAAAAATGGCGGACTCACAGTTCAAATGGCCTCCGGGTGATTCTTCATCAAACAAGGGGAATCCCACCTTGTATAATCAGTATAGCCGCCATGCGGGATACAGAACAATATAGATATATATACTTCGGGCATGCACCAGCCTAGTGCATAATCAGAATACATAGTGAGCTTCCTTTCAAGGATACGTAGGTGGTACGTTTTCCCGCTCAGGGAAAGAATCATAAACTATCGATAATACGAGTCATGAAGATTCTATCAATAAGGGAAACAGTTCAAAGAGTCAATTACCTTCTGTCCCTTCAGAATAAATATAACCACACTCACATCGCCTCCAAGGCGCTGAGAATATACCTTAAATAATATACGACATCTTGTCGAACCACAAAGGACTTATCAAGAGACATCTTGACTCTCTTAAACACAGCCCGATACTCTAGTTGGCAATGGCTTCCACAAAATCGCGCCACAAGTCACGCATGCGCACTGAGGCGCCAGACCTTTTGAGCATCGCTCAAAGTAGACGGTTTGAAACCATATCAGGCAAAACTGACATTGGTTTTCAAAACAGACCACAGACATAACAGACAAGTGAGATCACTACTCTGTCAACAATCATCCCAACAAAAACCTGGATTAATGCCCTTAGACTAGGAAATACAAAATAATGTCCCCAGTTTTTAATCAAGCACTTTTACATGGAGAGGCTCAGCAAACTGACCGCTACAGTTTACCGCCCCCTCCGGAGAAAAAAAATAAATGGAACATTTTTAAAAAACAAATACAACCAAGAGCAAGATACTACAATCTCGAAAAGCACAAATAATGTGTAGGTGAGAAGTATTGCAATAAAATATAATGCCTAATATGAAGACAACTTCAAGTCAAGTGAGAATATATCTCACTACATTAGAGAATTATTACTCTAAGTATACGCATATCCAGGGAGGAGGTATCAACGTACATATAGTGCTGGCAAAGTTGCAATGTGATCAACATATATATTTATAACACATTATTACGTTAAGTACCTTATTCCCCCATTTATCAATGGACAAATCATCAAAACCCAGTGATACAATCACTTTAACCAAAAAAGGTACATTATACTAACATGTAATATATAATTTAATACAATGTTATCTAACATGAATCATATAATACAAAACATGCTGTCGCTGAACAAATCCTAAGTAAGCGTACTCCAGTGCATCGAGTACATGTACACATATTTCTAAAAATAATTAACCATCACAAGGAAATTACACTATAAAACATATTTACTTGTACTGTAATAATAATACCCACACTGTATTAGATCACTGTATCACCAAAATCTTTCATTACATTTTGCAGTGCATGTACTACTTGTATTAATTATTTTTTTTTTAAGAAAGAGAAATGTTTTCAAAATAACATTACAAACGATTCAAAACCAGGCGCAACTTACGTATACATGTACTTGCACAGATGTAACCCACTATTTAAATTAATGAGGAATCCTCTTTTGCACCAAACTGGATAGTCTCCTTTTGGCTGCTAAGTCCCGCATTCTCTTCAACAGCAGAAGCTGTATAGGACAGCTGTCATCTTCTTGCTCGTACCAAGCCATCGCTGTTTCTAGTGCTATAAAGGCCTCTTCAGGACTTGGTCGACGTTTTGGGTTTTCTTCATAATCTACAAGTACATCATGTACTTCTGAGGAGTCTTCATCATCGGTCACTACATGTATTTGGTTTTCTTCTTGCACAAAAGACAAAATTTCTTCGTCATTCAAAAACTGAAAACCAGAATCATTATCATCTTTCTAGCCACATGTGTGCATCATCTTTGTCACAGGCCGAAAATCCGGGCATTGCTTGAAACAGTTCCACAACTTCATTTATACAATCATCATTTGTGTCCACTACAGTAGTTTCATTTCCTCCTTTTTTCCCAAGCAATCTATTCCAAGCCTTGTTGAGATTATCTTGTGACAGGGTGGTCCAAGCATCAGCTAACATATATCAGCAGTCTTTGAGATTAAGCTTTTTGGAAAACGCCACCACACTTTCTTCATCTTCAGCCAACAATAAACGACGCATGACTTCCTTCTTGTACATCGTTTTAAGCTTTGCTATAACACCCTGATCCATTGGTTGAATCAGTGCTGTTACATTGGGAGGCAGAAAAATTACTTTAAAATTTGCATCAACTGCATTCAATGTATCCGTCTCTGGATGAGATGGTGCATTGTCCAGTAGAAGAATTACTTTTCCAGTTTTCTTTTCTTGTTCTCTCAACCTCTTCACATTTGGGATGAACTGATTTGTATACCAATCAAGAAATATTTCACTATTCATCCAAGCACTCTTCTGTGCTTTGTAGCACAATGGGAGACATGTCACATTCTTTAAACAACGTGGTTTTTTTGGCTTTACCGATCATTAGCACCGGTAAACGATGACTTCCACTGGCATTCGCGGCTACCAAAATTGTTACTCTCTCTTTGCACTTTTTAAACACAGGGGAAGCTGCTTCGCGCTGAGATGCAAGTGATTTTTGAGGCAATGATTTCCAGCATAAGCCAGTCTCATCGGCATTATACACATCGAGTGAATAATCTTCTTCTTCCAAAAAAGCCAAGAATGTTTCTTTAAAATTTTCAGCGGCAGTTGCATCTCCAATTCTCGTATGCCATGACGAGATTTAAAGTTTCTTAAACATCCCTGGCTAGCCTTAAAGTCAGGAGGACAGTCAAGTTGATTGTTGAACTGAAGTGCCTTTTCACACAATAGAGAACCAGAGATAGTTTCCCCTTTGCTTCTTCTTTGCACAAACCATATATACAAAGCCTCTTCCAATTTCAAATCTTTCGCATGTCTCATGGTTTACGTTTCTTCGACCCATTTTCACTATCCAATTTCGGTGCAAAACTCATAATTTTATCCTTGTTACTTTTGATGTCAGAGACGGTAGCTTTCCCAACATTGGAAATCCTCGCAAGTGAAGACACAGTTTCACCTTTTTCCTAGTCTCTTGATAATTTCTGTTTTCGTTTCAATTGACAAAACATTGCGGTTCCTTTTATATGCTTTAGGCCTTCTGGAAGATTCCATATCGCACAGAGAAATACTTGCACACCAAAATTATTCTGCTGTAGTAGCAGACACAATTATTTTAAGTTGAACTGTCTGTTTAGCCAGTGTTCTGCCTAGAACGCATACGTACACTAGATTGGTAAACCAGATATTAACTGACTTTATGATCTGACTGACTTCCTGTACGTAAGCGACTGACCATTAGCCCATTCCATCCTCTACAAATTGTTCGCACACATTTGAAGCTTGCAGCATCAAAAGATTCAAAAATAAAGTCTAACATGACTGGTGGCGCCTGATTTTTTTTTTCTCGAAAAAGTGTTCGGATAACAAGCATACAAATCATACTATAAATGTGGCTGTGGGAACTTTTGTTCCTTGTATTGCGATAACTAACCCTTCCTGTTATACTAAAGAAGGTAACAGAGGGAGAAATCACATATTTTACAACACTCAGGTGAACACAAATGTGTTAACGTATATTGTTATAGTAAAGAATTGTCATAAGTTTAGGCGTGTATAAGGAATTTCTAGGACAGAAGAGTTAAGTGGAGTCATGTGGGCATCTAGACAGTATATCCGCCATGACATTATCCGAATCACGGATAGCTCGTACCGTGAAATGAAAAAGTTGAAGAGCAATGGCATATCGAGTGGATCTCGAGCTCTTCAAGTTTTTATTTTGAATAGCTGTAAGAGCTTTTTGGTCGGTTTCCACAATGAAATGCGCGCCCAGAAGGAATCTTTGTAACTTGAGAATTGACCAAACCATAGCCAACAATTCACGGTCTAAAACCGAGTAATTCCTTTCTGCCGCATTTAGCTTCCTAGAAATATACATCACCGGATGCAGAGTATCTGAATACTCCTGCATTAGTGCTGCCCCAATCCCAGTGGATGAGGCGTCACTTCGAAGAACAAAAGTCTTCTCAATGGTAGGTAACCTTAAGATAGGTGGAGATGAAAATAAAGTTTTAATCTGGTCCAATGAGGATTGGCATTCTTGAGACCAGCGGATCAGATTAGGCGATCCTTTTTTCAATAAGGTTGAAAGAGGTGCCATAATCGAGGATAGATTCGGAATGAATCGTCCATAAAATTGTATCAAACCTAAGAGACTACGTACTTGTTTTTTCGTCTTAGGGACAGAAATGTTTAGTATCTTTGAAATATTGTGGTCCTCTGTCTTTAAGAGACCATGACCAACACGGTGACCCAGGAAAGAAACTTCACTAAATCCTATAAAGGCTTTAGAGGGTTTTGCAGCTAAATTATACTCACGAAGAGTAGACAGCAATTCGTATAAACCCAAATAGTGTTCTTCCCAGGAATCACTGAAGAGACAGATATCGTCTAAGTATGGTATGACATCTGTACGATATGAGAGAATTCGACGCATAACGCGTACGAATGTAGCAGGGGCGTTCATAAGGCCGAAAGGCATGAAATTCCATTGAAATAGACCCCTAGGTGTAGAAAAAGCCGTAAGAGGTTTGGCGCGTTCAGTTAAAGGAACTTGCCAATAACCTTTCGACAAATCGAGCTTGGTAAAGAATTTAGAATTAGATAGTTTGTTTAGTAGCTCTTCTAATGAAGGCATAGGTTCAGCATCGAACTTCGTAATTTGGTTCAATTTGCGATAATCAACGCAAAGGCGAATGTTATTGTCTTTCTTTCGAACAATAACCATGGACGAAGAGTATGCTGAAGTGGACGGTTCAATTATTTTCAATTGTATCATTTCATCCAATTCTTTTTCGACTTCTGACTGAAAATGGATAGGTATCGGATAAGGTCTGACTCTAATAGGATTGTGGTCAGTAAGTATTATGTCATGTTCGATGACATGTGTGTGTCCAGGAATGTCGGTAAGGACATCCTGAAATGTTTGTAACATCGAAGAGACTTGTCGGTGTTCCTCAGCGGAAAGATTAGAAGAAACAGTAACGTTTTTCCAAGATTTCGTAGAATGAAGTGGGATTACAGGAAGAGGAAGATTGACATCTGAGCACATAGTTTCCTCATCCTGTATAACCGACAGGGATGAGTAATGACCATGAGGTACAGGAGAATCGTCCGTCGCCTGGAAAATAGGCTGCAAATAGTCCGGTCGTTCATGAAATTCCGTGAGCATATTTATATAGAAAGTTGTATGCTTCCCGTCAATATCGAGAACATAGTCGACATCGGAAATTCTTGAGACTATCGCATATGGACCTTTCCATGCAATAAGAAGTATGTTCTCCCTAGAAGGAAGAAGAACGAATGCTTTGTCACCCGGACAAAGTTGTCGTAGACATCTATTCTTATTTGCAAATTGCCTTGCCTTTTCCTTAGCAAATTCGGGAGAAGAAGTTGCTAGTTTGCATGCCTCGATGATCTTTTGCCTCAGAGCAATGACATACTCATATGAAGATTGTGTGTCATCGCTAATATTATCGGCAGTGATAAGATCGTGGAGCAAAGACATAGGGCCGCGCGGTTGCGCGCCAAAGACAAGTTGAAAAGGAGAAAACCCTGTGTGTTCATTGGGAACCTCTCTATAAGCGAAGAGAGCCGCGGGTAAGACCCTGTCCCTATCCTGAGGATGATCCTCAGTTATTTTCCCAAGTAAAGTCTTGAGTGTTCTATTCAAACGCTCAACTAACCCGTTTGACATTGGGTAATAAATACTGCTGAGCGGCCTTTTAATTTGTAGAGTAGACATTACCTGTGACATAGTGTCAGATATAAGTTGCGTGCCATGGTCTGACAATATTTCTCTTGGGAAACCCAAACGAGAAAATATCAACCAAAGAGCGTCTGCGATATTGGCAGTAGAGATGCTCTTAAGAGGTATAGCCTCTGGCCAACGTGTGCACATGTCGACACATGTAAGGATAAACTGATGTCCTCTGGCCGACTTGATCCTAAAAGGGCCGATAATATCTATTGCCATTTTCTGAAACGGCCGAATAGGAATGTCAGCAGCCTGAATAGGCGCTGCATGTCGTGGTCCTCTAGATTTGACCTCTTGACATATTTTGCAAGATCGGCAGTAAATACGTATGTCCTTGTTGATAAATGGCCAAAAGAAAGCCGCAAGGACTCTCGACTTTGTGCGGGAAAAACCCATATGTCCAGCACATTGCGAGTCATGAGCATGTTGCAATATTTGCACTCTCATACTCTTAGGCACAAGAATTTGTGAATGTGTAGACGCAGTCGAGTCTTGTACCATACGCACAAGTACTCCGTTCTTCATGGTAATCCAAGACTTTCTATTTGTATTTTGATTTGGATCACCTTTTATTGCTAGAATGAGGAATTTTTGTAAAGGAGGGTCTTCTTCTTGCAACTTTATGAAAGAGTCACGTGAAATAACCAAGTGACTATCTTGGCTATGCACCTCATTATTACTAGTCAATGAAGTTTGAGGTGTCTCCAGAGCTTGTGCTCTTGTGACCACTGCATTGGTAGCATGCATATTTTGATCTTCCCAAGCAGCAATCTGCTGTGGGGTACATTCCCTAACTCCGTGAATACGACCGATAATAAGGTCCGCAATAGGATTCGGTAGAAGACACGCGTGGACATCTCCCGTAAAGAAGGGAGTAGCAATATGTATTATGGCAGTAGGATACTTTTCCAAAGTGCCACCAAATGTGATACATTTGATCACCTTTCCTGTAGCACAGGATGGATCTACAAGAGATTGCTTAACTCCAATAGTAGTGCATCCAGAATAAAAAAGGACTGAGACTGGATTACTATTTACTAGACCTTTATGTAGGATAAGAGAATCTCTCCCGTCATGCGCAACTGCAGCGGGCAGAGCGGGAAGAGGGTGACCACAGCTCAAGGTAGTTACGGTAGTCGGCTCGAACAAAGTAGAGCATTGGGGGCATTTAGTTGCTCTCCCAAAGTCAAAGGCAGAACAAGTGATAGCGTTAGAGTTTTTATTATCATTATCCTGTTTACAGGCTCCCTGAGACTCTTGCTGTACAGAGTTGGCCTGTTGATATCTCTTTCTTCTATGTTGAGATCTACCGCGACCATTATTGCCTCTCAAATTATCATTATTTTCTCTATTGTAACTGTTATCCTGGTTTGAATCCCAGTTTCCATAGTTATCATTATCGTTTCCATATTGATGAAAACATCTATTAGTTTGGTTTTGAGGTCTCCGCGAAGAATAGTTTTGACCACCTCTATTATTATAACTTCTTCTATGTCTATAATTATTGGGTGTGGAATAACGAGGGGTGTCAGCTCGTCTCCAGTTCTTCGAAGAAGAATCACTATGTGATTGATTGCCCTGATTCTGAGCATAATTCCGGTTACTCTTCCTATTAAAATGTTGTTGAGTACCCTGAAATTTACGCAGGAAGTTTGTGTCATATGGTGCTGCTGAAGCAACTGGCAAACCTTCCTTTACTTTAGAGTTGCTAATGGTTACATGGGGGTGCGCAGTAACATACTGGCAACAATATTCTTCTATTTCTTTTATGCTTTTAGGCTTACGCTCATGAAGGAAAGCAAGAAAAGACTCGTTGACAGAAGACATAACTTTGTCTCTAAGTAGTAAGTCCATAAGTGCTTCAAATGTATGTTCTGTCTTAGACAGTTCAACCCAACGTGTAAATGTGAGACGTATTTTGGAAATGAATTCAGAAAATTCTACTCCAGTTTCTGGCAGCATATTTTTAAATTGAAGACGATAGCCGTCTTCGTTAAGTTGGTATTTCTTTAACAAGGCCACCCTTACAGCCTCATAATTGTTCTTGTCAGGGTCATCTACTATGCTTAGCATACTCAGAGCTTCACCTTTAAGTATATTCGATAACTGATCCACATATAGCGATTTATCTATAATTGTGTTTTACATGAACGTTCAAATCTATCCAGATAAAACGTTATGTCGTCACTGGAAGCATTGAAAGCTGGTAGCTTAATCTTGAAAGTACTAGCATTAGTCTTATCAGAAGATGACACCTTATTTGGATCATTAGCATTACCCATGTTCGTCAACTTCAACTTCTCTATCTCCAAAGCTAAGAGATTTTCTTCATGGTCCATTTTTGCTTCTCCCTTTCGCTCCTCAGCTTCTCTTTGTAACCTTTTCTCTTCTATTTCAGCTTGAAGTTTTTTTCCTTCTATTTCAGCTTGAAGTTTTTTTCCTTCTATTTCAGCTTGAAGTTTTTTCTCTTCTATTTCAGCTTCTCTTCGTAACCTTTTCTCTTCTATTTCAGCTTCTCTTCGTGACCTTTTCTCTTCTATTTCAGCTTGAAGTTTTTTTCTTCTATTTCAGCTTGAAGTTTTTTCTCATCCTTTTGTCTTTTCTCTTCTGCTTTTTGGACCTTGTCATATTGAGCAAGGGCAAATTCTTCCAACTTATCACCAGTCTCACCAATGGATTTACCCTGCTCAATAAAGTAATCAAGTGTAGACATATTGTCTAATAGTATGAGTCCAAAACCTGAAATAATTTATTATCTTATTTCAACCTTAATGGTAACAAGTCTTAACTCAAGTACTTGTATAATCACAATACTTTAGCGTAGTCTCTGTGGAAAACAAGTCTTTGACAAAGAACCTTTATAATCAACTGTATAACAATAATAATACCAGTCAATTCTTTATCATAAGTGCACTAAACAACTATTAGTGCATGAGCAAATCCATCAGTCTGTTATCATAGTGCAATACACAGCTAATAGTGCATGACCATATATTTATTAATATTAAATGCTGACCAAGAACAATGTAAACAACAACAAAGATCAAAGACAATACGAAAACATTCGCAGAGGTTAACTAAATAAACAGCAAAACTGAAAAAAATGTCACAAAGGATGTGATGATAACTGCGAGAAAGAAAACAATACAAATGACGTCACAGTGTATAAATAAAAGGGTGTATAGAACTAAATAATAGAAAAGAGGAGACCTACTAATACAAACAAATCAAATCTGAACTAAAGAACAGAAAAAAATATAACGAAAACAACGAAAAGGTACACTTCGTCACACCTAACAGAAATAGCAACCAAAGTCGCTAGCAAATTTCACAAGGAAATTCGCTGAGTCCCTACAGAATGCTGATATAAGTCCTCTGTTACGTGGAATCTCCTATATCAACTGAATATCAACATACACATAACACATGTAAACATAAACACAAAAGCATGAATAAGGATATACAAATGTGGAAGGCTTAGTTCATACACAAGACAAGGCACAGTTCACAACACAAGAACACGCCACTTATCTTTTTAGTATTAACGTCCACAACGCTGAAGATCTATCGTCAACGTTCTAAGGATTAAATGATCCAACGCTGAACACATCTGAACTTGCTTCCAAAATGATGATGATAATAACGGTACTTGACCTTCTTATCTACCGTAGCTGAACTTGCTTCTCAAAATGATGATGATAATAACGGTACTTGACCTTCTTATCTACCGTAGCTGAACTTGCTTCTCAAAATGATGATGATAATCTGCAGCTGAGCTTGCTTCTCAAAAAGATGATGATAATACTGCAGCAGAACTTGAAACTGCACTCGACCTGATGACCTAGTTACGCCCTGTGAGCTGGTGTAGTGAGTGTGTCAACAACTACACAGTGCTGAGTACATTCCATTGTAGGCGAAATTGAAACTTCCGTTAAGCCCCATCGAAATTGGTACACCATAAATGTTAAATGGTGTTTTCGTGGCCACCATAAATGTTAAAGCCAGTTTATAAATGTTAAGGTGTTGAATCTTGGGAGAACTATTGAAGGCCAGTAGTAGTGTACGAGCCGTTTCTTAATTGTGTAAGGCTCGACAATGTCAATAGTCTTGAACGTCACCGTATGCGTTGAAGCGTGACGGGTGCCCGTGACCCAAATAGCATAGATACAGCTTGGCCAATGTAAATATTAAATGTAGAATGTACACGAATGACCAGTAGCAGTATAAGTATGAATCAGCTCAATACAGGCTGACATGAGCGGTACAGTCCTTGGTTGGACGCAACAATGCTGGCATTCGTGTAGCTTGTCTTAATGTGTTGTCTTGAGTGAATCTCAATGTTTTGTTTTGCGAATGCGTGTTGAAAGTTCGTGGAAGTAGAAAGTAGTCAGGAACATAACATCACACCCTCTATAATTACACAGGTATGAATTCATAGAGTTCTGGAACAGCTCTGACGTTTACAGGACTTTATTACACCACAAGCGGCAGGTATGCCGACATTAATATCAACAGTCATTGAACAGGTCATGATATATTAATACAGTCATCATCCAGCTATGCATGAATTTAGTAAAGCTGATCTCGTACAATGTTCTCAATCATCAGCTTCAGGGAAGATATATCCCCTATGTGAGTTTAACAAAACTCTACTCTGACATCAGTAAGTCAGATATCAGATGTCTCCAATAGGCCGTCCAAAAATGGCGGACTCACAGTTCAAATGGCCTCCGGGTGATTCTTCATCAAACAAGGGGAATCCCACCTTGTATAATCAGTATCGCCGCCATGCGGGATACAGAACAATATAGATATATATACTTCGGGCATGCACCAGCCTAGTGCATAATCAGAATACATAGTGAGCTTCCTTTCAAGGATACGTAGGTGGTACGTTTTCCCGCTCAGGGAAAGAATCATAAACTATAGATAATACGAGTCATGAAGATTCTATAAATAAGGGAAACAGTTCAAAGAGTCAATTACCTTCTGTCCCTTCAGAATAAATATAACCACACTCACATCGCCTCCAAGGCGCTGAGAATACACCTTAAATAATATACGACATCTTGTCGAACCACAGAGGACTTATCAAGAGACATCTTGATTCTCTTAAACACAGCCCGATACTCTAGTCGGCAATGGCTTCCACAAAATCGCGCCACAAGTCACGCATGCGCACTGAGGCGCCAGACCTTTTGAGCATCGCTCAAAGTAGACGGTTTGAAACCATATCAGGCAAAACTGACATCGGTTTTCAAAACAGACCACAGACATAACAGACAAGTGAGATCACTACTCTGTCAACAATCATCCCAACAAAAACCTGGATTAATGCCCTTAGACTAGGAAATACAAAATAATGTCCCCAGTTTTTAATCAAGCACTTTTACATGGAGAGGCTCAGCAAACTGACCGCTACAACTATAATTTAACTTTACAGCGTTGGGAGCCGCGCTGGTGTAATGGTTACAACGTTGTACTGGCGACCAGGTTTTCAAGGTTCAAGCCCGGGCGTCGGCGTTTGAAGGAGTGTCAACTCAACGACCGGGATGTTGACTGAATAATCTGAATGGCTCCTCAGATAAACCCTCTGTGGATGGGAAGGAGCAAACCTCCTGACCGGGTTGGAAGGAAAGTCCACAGGTTCCCCAGCCTCGCAATGACATGTCATTGGGCCGAAGGGCTGAAAGCCCAAGTGCCGCTGGTTAAGACCAAAAAAAAAAAAAAACAGTTTAGAAACTATAATTTAACTTTACAGCGTGCCATCACAAGACGTTTGGAGCGCCGGAGTGATACTTGAACCATAGACTGCGAACACTGCATTAAAGATTCCTTTTGT